>JAQLOM010000021.1:1581767-1596779 GCA_030068315.1 Chrysichthys thysi
TGTGTGTGTGTGTGTGTGTGTGTGTGTGTGTACGCTTTTCCTACGCTGACTGTAGCCAGTCGATGAGATGCCATGCCTTGGTGAGTTCCGCAGATCCCTCTAGCACTCTGCTGTCTGTCAGGTTCGGGATGGTGGTGTATCACTGCTGCGTACTGTCACCATGCTGAGACTGGGTGTGTATTGGCTGTGTGTGTGTTCGTGTGTGTGTGTGTGACACCTCTAGGGGGAGCTGGAGAAGCAGCTGCTGCAGGCCAACCCCATCCTCGAGGCCTTCGGAAACGCCAAGACGGTCAAGAACGACAACTCGTCGAGATTCGTAAGAGCCTCTGTGCGACGCGATGACCATGTCCGTGTGTGTTAGTCGGTTCTTTTTTCTGAAGAAGTGTGTGTGTTCTCGTCCTGCAGGGTAAATTCATCAGAATCAACTTTGACGTGAACGGTTACATCGTCGGCGCCAACATCGAGACCTGTATCCTCTCACTCTTTTATGATTGATTGTTTTGTAATCATCTAAATCATTAGTGATGTTTGGAGGACAACATAGGGACCCTGGTCATGTAAAGTGGGCGTGGCTAATCCTGGGTGGAGCTTCAACTTCAAAATTGCAGGGGGAGGGTCATCATTATTTTTTGCATTTTTTCTTCTGAACAGTCTAGCAAGCTTAATCTAAACTAGCGGATATAAGCTGATCCACTGTGCCCGAAGGATCACCCTGTCTTGGTTTCTGCCCGAGTCCTGTAGTAGGCTCAGACCGAGGCTGTCAATCAGTGGTGCTCATTAAAATATTTGGCCACACCCACTCCAGCAGTTTAAAAGTTCATTTCTGTTCAAGTAACAACAGAACAGATTTTTAGGGTACTGCAATCGTCATCATATCTAGGGGAGCACCTGTATTTATCAGCTCCACATGTTTCAGCTCAGACCTGCCCCCTAGTGGTGGACACAGCTGTCAAACCGTCAGATACTCCAAAGGTTCCGGGGGTGATGAAATACAGCTTGTGTTGAGTACATCACAGGATTGAAACCACATCCACAGCCCGAACGACACTCTTCCTCTCCCGTCGCACCGTTCCTTAACCAGTGCTCCCTCTCAGACCTGCTGGAGAAATCCCGCGCCATCCGCCAGGCCAGAGAGGAGAGAACCTTCCACATTTTCTACTACATGCTCACCGGAGCTGGAGACAAGCTGCGCAGTGAGTTTCCCTCCAGTTCCTTTGAGGCTGCTGTAGAGTCCTCAATCGCTCAGATCAACCTAAAACAAGCTGCCGGGCATGCGTATATACACAAAGCACGTGTGTGTGAGTGTGTGTGTGTGTGTGTGTGTAATGAAGGTGTCCCACCGAGTGTTAGTAGAGTTATTAGAGCAGATCCCAGGATGTATCTGCTTTACAGTCAGAGTGGAGTAACGCTCTCGGTGTGGCGCTGCTGCGGGAAGATGACCAGCGTTACACGCAAGGTATTTTCCCGCAGTAGACCCCGGCGCGTGTTATTCCTCTCGTACCCCGCCAGTTTGTCAATGATTACCTTTTTTTTTATGTTAAACAATATCATGCGTTTTCTTTATCCGTGTGTATCTGTATTTAAAGTTGACCTTCTTAAAATAGGAGTTTAATTAAATCGGACTTCACCGATATGATTTCAGAAGCTATTAAACTAACAGGTGAGCGCAAACACCGATCCTGCACGTTGGTTATGAATGATTGAGCGCGTGTCACATCGTAAAATCCCTTTCTCTGGTTAACTAGCGCCCCTTGTTGGATATTTAATAGTAAGGCGTGTTGAAACGTGAGATGCACAGACGTGGGCTCATGGAGTGCTGTTATCAGTCGAGCCCAGATATCTTCAGCCTCTTGGTGGGAGTACTGTTCACTGCATAGGTATTATGTAAAGGGTGAAAAGACCACATGGAGCGCGCACGCGTGCGCGCACACACACACACACACACACACACACACACACACACACAATGTGAGGTTACATTTGCCATTTATTAGTTAAAATGAGCAGCCAGTAAGTGTTTAAGTGTTGAAGTCCAAGAGCCCTTAATAAGCTGAGATTTTACACTTCTCTTTTTGTAACTAACCTCTGTGTGTGTCTCTCTCTCTGTGTGTGTGTGTGTGTCTCTCTCTGTCTCTGTCCCCCTGTCTGTAACTCTGTCTCTGTCCGTCCCTCTGTTCCCCTCGTGTGTAGATGAACTGTGTCTGGAGGGCTACAACAAGTATCGCTTCCTGTCCAATGGAAACGTGACCATCCCTGGACAGCAGGACAAAGACATGTTCGTTGAGACCATGGAGGCCATGCGCATCATGAGCATCCCTGAAGACGAGCAGATTGGTGAGAGTAGCGCGCGCACACACACACATACACGCACACTTCTAGATGTACTACATTATCAATCCTTGTATCCATCATATTGTTCTGAACGTAGTCTCCTCCGAATTATTTTAAAGTGATCATCAACCCAGCTGATCATTGTGTCTCACAAAGGTCCTTATAAAACAGTGCAACTCAGAAAAGCAGCAGAAAAAAGGAAAGAGCAGTGTAAAATATCAAAATGTTTCAGAAATGAAAGAAGTCTCGGTGCTAACGTGTGTGTGTGTGTGTGTGTGTGTGTGTGTGTGTGTGTGTGTGTGTGTGTGTGTGGGGCAGGTCTGCTGCGTGTGATCTCCTCTGTCCTGCAGCTGGGGAACATCAGCTTTAAGAAGGAGCGTCACTCGGACCAAGCCTCTATGCCTGATGATACAGGTGAGGTATCCCAGAATTCCTGTGTAATGTGGGTGTGGCCTAATATTCCAATTGCTCTTTTGTGTGATTCTGGTTAGCCCCGCCCACTTTAGCTCATTTTCTGGTCAGATTTTTTTTTTATCTACACATTGACACTGTTGGGACTTTTTGTCCAGACTTTAATACTAATTAGTTCTCTTTTCCTTATTTTTCCCCTCCAGCGGCGCAGAAGGTGAGCCACCTGATGGGCATGAACGTGACGGACTTTACCCGCGCCATCCTGAGCCCCCGCATCAAGGTGGGCCGCGACTACGTGCAGAAGGCGCAGACGCAGGAGCAGGCCGAGTTCGCCGTGGAGGCTCTGGCCAAAGCCACGTACGAGAGGATGTTCCGCTGGCTCGTCATGCGCATCAACAAAGCCCTGGACAAGACCAAGCGCCAGGGAGCGTCCTTCATCGGCATCCTGGACATCGCCGGCTTCGAGATCTTCGAGGTGCTGAGCAGGATTCGGGACGTGTCGAGATGTTGCCGTGATGTTGTGAAAGCGTGATGGTTTCTAAAAGAGTTCTTGTCTTTTCAGCTGAACTCGTTCGAGCAACTGTGTATCAACTACACCAACGAGAAGCTGCAGCAGCTCTTCAACCACACCATGTTCATCCTGGAGCAGGAGGAGTACCAGCGCGAGGGCATCGAATGGAGCTTCATCGACTTCGGCCTCGACCTGCAGCCCTGCATCGACCTCATCGAGAAACCCGTGAGTCTCAAGCCGAAACCCAGCGAGCCCGTCCTGTCCTGTCTCCGACGGCTAGTCCATCGCATCCGTGCACCGCTCCGGGGCACATGCGACTACAACGGTTGCCAGATTTACCAAAAATGATGGATAATTAGTCCAAACCCAGGTGTTATGTAAACTGTAAGCAGCAGTGCTTGCACTCATGCACCAAACCCAAAGGCAACTGATGGGGACATTTTATTTAAAACACATTTCTTCCCACAGTTTAGTCACTTAAATCCGCCCGAGCCGTTAGATCATTAGACTGACCAATCACAGACCGAGAGGAAGTCAGGACGTTCTTTATATCTGATGATCAGATTTACTTCTTCATTGTTTTTGTGTGAATGTAACGCTGACGTTAATGTGGCATGAGGCTCTTTCATGCTTTCAACTCCGACGTCTCCGTGCTCGGGGGATTTTGGGGGATTTTTTAATGGCCACATGGCAGAACTTCGTGTACCGTTGATTGAATGTCTGCCAGCGAACGAAGAGAGTTTTATAAGGATGCTGGGTTGTTTGGGGTGTTTTTTTCCCTTTTTAAGCATTAAGTATTCACATTGCTCTGATTCAGCCTCAACAGACAGAGCGACGTGTGTGAACGCGTGTGAAAAAGCTTCACTGAATTATGAAGTAACGTGACGACTTTAGTGAGTGATTTATGTTTGTTTATTTATATATATGTATTTTGTTACCAAGTTTGAAACAGTCCCGTTTTATCGGCAGAACTTTATTTTTTTCTCTCATTCCCAACATTTATTTCTAGAAGCAAGCAAAGTAATCTTTAAAAAAAAAATTGAAATGAATAGAAGCACAAACAGGCTGAACAATCTCACAAGAAGAAATATTCACGTCTGACCGCCGCGTTTCACTTGCTCGGATCACGATTCAGAGCAAATTGAAGAGGTTCCTGAGGTGGAAAGTGAAGGAAATGTCTGCTCGACACTTGTCTGCGCGCACACACACACATATATACGTGATCACGTGCAGGACGGAGAGAGTAGCCCTGAGTAGGTGTCATGTCCATGTCCTGACCATGAGCTCTCCGTGTTGGTGTCCTGCAGGCGAGTCCTCCAGGTATCCTGGCCCTGCTGGACGAGGAGTGCTGGTTCCCCAAGGCCACGGACAAGAGCTTTGTGGAGAAGGTTCTGCAGGAGCAGGGCACACACCCCAAGTTCATGAAACCCAAGAAGCTGAAGGACGAGGCTGACTTCTGCATCATCCACTACGCCGGCAAGGTGAGCACACGGCCCCCGGGAGCTCCCGAGCAGGTCTCCCGCGTCCACGTTTTGGTTAAAGGGTGTTAACGCGATGCCGTCTCTCCCTCAGGTGGACTACAAGGCCGACGAGTGGCTGATGAAGAACATGGACCCTCTGAACGACAACGTGGCCTCGCTGCTCAACCAGTCCACCGATAAGTTTGTGTCCGAGCTGTGGAAGGATGGTGAGTGGAGCTGAGGGATGGGGGGAGAAAAGGGAAACCAAAAGCAAAAGCTGGGTTTGGGTTCCTCCTGTGTGTGAGCAGAACGAGCACTATTTTGGGGAGAGTTCATGAAATCCCAGAGAGCCTGTCGTTCATTTTGCTTTCCTGTGGGATTCTCGTCGCAGGACGGCCACCGCCAGTTTTGCGTTTTTTTTTCCCATGCTGACTTTTCTCTCACGTCTCTCTTTGTTCTCTGACGTCTCTCTTTGTTCTCTGACGTTCCTCTGTCAATCCCTTGTTCTCACTTCTCACCCGCTCCTCTGTATCCGTCCCTCGCGTCCGTCCTCGTCTCGTCCTGTCTCGTTTTCTCTCGAACGCGTCGGCTCTCAGAGGTGCCGAGTTGCCAGAGAGCTTATTTTTATCAGCGTTTTCCTTTCCTCCATTCTGAGTCAGGTGACGTCTTTCTGTTAATTCTGTCTTTCTCCATCCTGCTTTTTTTTTTTCTTTTCTTTTCTCTTATGTCTTTATCCTGCTGGCTGTGGGGGAATTTCCTGTCAAAAGTAATAGTGTATGAACTCAAATCGTTAGATCAAGCCCATGAGAATCATTGTGGGGGGGGTGAAGATTCTGACCCGGATAGAAAAGCGGGCTCTGCATTCGTGATGTGCTGACTACGCCGTACACTGAAAACCGCTGCATCGCTCTCGCATCGCTTGAGCTCATCCCAGGAAAAACAATCAGCAGAGGATCGGGTGTTTTTTAATTTTTTTTTTTTTTTAAGGGACCGTAGCGCTGCATTTCACATTCATCAGACGCTCTGAAATGCAGGCACGTGTCGTCCACACATCTGATCACAAATATCAGTCATAACGTCACGCTTTCTTTGATGTCTTTACGTACAATTACTTTTGACAGTAGGTACCCTTCTCTCTGTGTGTGTGTGTGTGTGTGTGTGTGTGTGTGTGTGTGTGTGTGTGTGTGTGAGACTGTTCCTCAGCCTGCGCTCATCTCTCTTCCTCTCTCCCTCTCTGTAATAGCGTGGTTGGGGCTCCCCTGCTCTTGGTCTTGGGTACAGCAGAGATGGGTATATAAACTGCATGGGTTTGCTTCTGTTTGTACTCACACACAGATCAGCACGGTACACACACACACACGCGTCCAGACGCTCATGTGTGCATTGACTACATTGTGAAACTTGATTCATCACCTTCCGTGTTGTAGGAGTGTACTCACTCAACGTGTGCATGAGATTTTTGGCATCTGGCTCTGTACACACTAGGGACTGCATGAGTGTGTGTTTGTTTGTTTATTATTAGATGAGCCATATTTTATTAAAAAACAAACAAAACAACCCAGCGAGTCATCTTGAATGGTAACACAAAACCGTGTGTAGTTTATTGCGAGCGCTGTTCTACTGATGGCTTTCCTCGGCTGCAGATGCCCGTCCCAGGTTCAGACCTGTGGTCACATCTCGTAGTGCATCTAGCTTCGTATCACACGAGTCAACCCTGGAACCCCCAGACCACCTCATTTTCCCCATAATGGGGAAAATCTCTCCACTGGCTAAAATGATGATGCGGACTCTGAACCCAAACACAGGTGGACTTAAATGAAGCCTTTCCTATTAGATGTTATGAAATGGTCCTCATGAGACGTCCTGGGATGTCCACTCCACTAATGTCCACCAACCGACAAGTGGGTTGAATATCCGAGTGAAATAAAAGTTAGGGTCAGATATCAGGTAGAACGTGCATATAAATAAAAACGCAGTACAAATTCCATGTGCGTATGTAAAATAATGAATATTCAAGCAAGATAATGAATCCTAAAACATCCCGCTACAGGCGGAGACCGAGAGTCTCGCGGCCCGTGAGATGAGAAATGCTACTTGGGAAGCAGATGTTTTCTTACAAGGCATGTTATTGGCTGAAGAAGGAAATCCATCCAATCAGAGCGTGCTTTTCATTCTCGTGGGCTCCTGATTGGCTGCCGGGAACATGGCGTAATCTCGGCTAGAACGCCGGGCAGCATCCAGATACGCATCAGATACGTTTACAGTGTGTTTTAAGAAGTGTTTTAAGAATAAGTTTAAATGTGTTTAAAGCGTGTGGGAGGGGGATTTTAACACTTAAACTATAAAAATAAATAAATAAAATAAAATAAAAAAAGTCTATATGGTCTCTCCTATATGGTGAATTTTCACCCATCGCGGGTGGGCCTGGAACGTAACTCCCGTGATAAACGGGGGCTCGCTGTAATGTCTTTAAACGTTGTTTTTTTTTTTTTTTTTTTTTTTAAGCGCAGCATGTTTGACTCCAGCTGAGATGATTTCCTAAAAGTTAGCCGATTTGTGCGCCGCTCTGCAATCCTGATCTATAAATCCAAGCTCACTCGCGATCTGCCACGGCGTACGGACGGCAAAAATATCTCGAGGAGGAGTTTAAGAGCAGGAGACAGTTGGAGTAAAAACTCCACACGTTCTACAAAGCAGCCTCAGAAATGTAAAGAGGAGAGCTGCCTATCGGGGTTTTTCCCCAATTAATCGACAGCATTCACAGCGTCAGCCTGTGAGCGTATGCGATCTATAGTGCGTATACACACACACACACATACTGCATGGTTTTGACCCTACTTCATAGAGCATTATAGTATTAAACATTTAATCCTGATATTATTGAGCTTTGCATTTAAATATTTAATATCTCTCTCTCACACACATACACACACACACTGCACTGAATTAGGTCCATTTTCCTCATGTGTGTTTTCCCTTCACTTCACTGGCATTGTGTGATTTTATTTATTTTTCCCCCTAACGTGTTTCCTGCCCCCTCATCGCCACTCCCACTCGCCCTCCTCTCACGGTGTGGTCGTGTGCTTTATCACCACTGTTCATGTGCCGTTGTTGTTGTTTATTAGCACCACAGGATTGTGAGTAAACGTGTACTGCTCGTGGCTCCGTCCGTAACGACGCTCCGTCATTTAACGCGGTGCTGACTTGATCGATTCTCGTTTCTCTCTCTCAGTGGACCGGATCGTGGGCTTGGATAAGGTGGCGGGAATGTCGGAGATGCCCGGAGCGTTTAAGACCCGTAAGGGAATGTTCCGGACGGTGGGTCAGCTCTATAAGGAGCAGCTGTCCAAGCTGATGGCCACGCTGCGGAACACCAACCCGAACTTCGTGCGATGCATCATCCCAAACCACGAGAAGAAGGTAGGGGGACCGCCCTTCCCCGCCCCCGCGGCACACGCGCGGAGAGCCAGACAGCAAGTGACTATTGATCCTGTTTGATGATCCCCATCTCTCTCTTTCTCTCAGGCGGGTAAATTGGACCCTCACCTGGTTCTGGACCAGCTCAGGTGTAACGGTGTGTTGGAGGGTATCCGTATCTGTAGACAGGGCTTCCCCAACCGCATCGTCTTCCAGGAGTTCAGACAGAGGTGAGTGCGCCGGAGCCGGCCGCGGGCCGTTCTCACCTGCAGTCAGCAGCACACGGGCGCTGCTCCGTCAGAGAACTCACTCAAGGGGATTTCTGCTTCCCGCCCTATAGGTACGAGATCCTCACTCCTAACTCCATCCCCAAGGGCTTCATGGATGGGAAACAGGCCTGCGTGCTGATGGTAAGAGTTTACTTTAGTCTCGGACCTCAGCGAGACGACTTCTTAATGTCTTCTGCAGTACATTATCATTAAGCTGTGTTTACAGGGCGCGCGATGTTCCGTGACTTTTTACTACAGACGAGCGTCCGTCGTCGTTTTTGTGTTGTATGTTCATGTGGTGGTGGTGTAGTAAACAGATGCTTCCAGTAATTATGGAGTAAACAGACAGTTCCAGTAATTATGGTAACTTTGCTAGATGTTTCTGCTGTTCACTGACGGGTAACTTTGTGCTGAAAATTCGACAGACGTGCGTCGTAGGGTAGACGGACCCGAAAGGCCACGTTTTCCCACTAAAAATAACATTAAGACGTCAAGTATTGTGTGCCGAAGCTCAATACGACCAAAATATAAGCTGGCTGCTGCATTACTGAAACTTGTACAACATTTAATATGTATAAAATCTTATTTTTTCTTTTCCCTGGGAGAATTTGAAACCTTTTGACCAGGAAATACAGCAATCATTCAATTTTCTGCCTGCGTTCTCTCTCTCTCCGTCCCTCCCGCTCTCCCTGTGTCAGATCAAAGCTCTGGAGCTGGACCCGAACCTGTACCGGATCGGCCAGAGCAAGGTGTTCTTCCGGGCCGGAGTCCTGGCCCACCTGGAGGAGGAGCGTGATATGAAGATCACCGACGTCATCATCAGCTTCCAGGCCTGGTGCCGTGGCTACGTCGCCCGAAAGTGAGTGACGAGACGACCTTAATATCGCACCTCCTTCCCCTCTTTATCATGCTGATGGTGAATCAGTGTTCAGAGCTGCATCTGGGCCATAGCCATCCAGGAGCACAACCCACACTGATGTGCAAGGACCATCTCTAATTCTCTCTCTCTCTCTGTGTGTGTGTGTGTGTGTGTGTGTGTGTGTGTGTGTGTGTTTCTGCCCTCAGGGCGTTTGCTAAGAGGCAGCAGCAGCTGACCGCTATGAGAGTGATCCAGAGGAACTGCGCTGCTTACCTCAAGCTCAGGAACTGGCAGTGGTGGAGACTCTTCACCAAGGTCTCTTCACACACTCTGTGTGTTGATCTGGATAAAATGCCCTTGCGTGGGCGTGGTTGTGATCGCGTGCGTTTCTGTAACCCGCTCTCCTTCGTGCTGTAGGTGAAGCCCCTGCTCCAGGTGAGCCGACAGGAGGAGGAGATGCAGGCCAAAGACGAGGAGCTCCACAAAGTCCGCGAGAAACACGTTCAGGCTGAGAAACAGCTGGAGGAGATGGACGTCAAACACAAGCAGGTAGCGCACGCACAGTGCACCGGCTCTGCTCATGTTCTCTCATAGCATTACATCCCTCTGAGCGATGGTTCTCCTCCTCTCTCTCTCTCTGCGTGTGTGTGTGTGTGTGTGTGTGTGTGTGTTCCCCGTGATCAGCTGAACGCAGAGAAGCTGGCTCTACAGGAGCAGCTGCAGGCCGAGATGGACCTGTGTGCCGAGGCGGATGAGATGAGGAACCGGCTGGAGGCGAAGAAGCAGGAGCTGGAGGAGATCCTGCACGACCTGGAGGCTCGAGTGGAGGAGGAGGAGGAGAGAGCCAACCATCTTCACACCGAGAAGAAGAAGATGCAGCAGAACATCACGGTACATCGTCGGTGTTTCCTGCGTACCAGACCATCGTAAACAAATCCTGCCTTCGTTTCAGTAAACACGCCCAGCAACCACATTCATGAGCCGTTCCTGTCGTCCAACAGGATCTGGAGCAACAGCTGGATGAGGAGGAGGCGGCCCGTCAGAAGCTGCAGCTGGAGCGCGTCACCATGGAGGCCAAATTGAAGAAGGTGGAGGAGGATGTCATGGTGCTGGAGGACCAGAACAACAAACTGAACAAGGTCAGCCGGGCTTCCAAACATGCGCATCTCATTTCTAAACAGTTATCTTTTATTATTTTGTTTCCTAAAGCCATCATACGTAAAATATTTACGTATCCGCGGTACATGGACGTCACCCCAAATGCTTTTTTCCCCTTAAATAATAGCTTGGGCCCTAAATGATCCTCCCACACTCTTTAAACACTTTCTAAACACTGAAAACATTTGCAAGCATATAACGAGCACTTCATGTTCTTTGTCTCTTGTGTAAATATGATCTACACTGTACTGTACACTGTTTTATACATTATTAATATTTTACTCCACTTTCACGCAAAACAGTGTGACGTATTCTAAATAAAACTCCACGAACAGCCGGGGGCGCGATGTGAGCCGCGATTATATAGCGGGGGATTAGTGAACTATAGGAACGACGATGTATTAGAGTGAGCACATTAATACAAACCCGTGATCTACAGGCGCGCTCCTCAACAGTTTGTGACCAATCAGAACGGGGAACCCGGCAGCGCCGGGGTGTAGTAGGGGACGGGGGTGCTCTGTGTGGGGCGAGTTTCTGAACTAGACATTATTGTGTTGGTTTAACAGGAGAAGAAACTGATGGAGGAGAGAATCATGGAGTTCACCACCAACCTGACTGAGGAGGAGGAGAAATCCAAGAGCCTGCAGAAGCTGAAGAACAAACACGAGGCCATGATCACAGACCTGGAGGGTACGAGCTCATGCATATGCAGTGGTGGACCCAGCGTGGTTGAAGTTTTCTATATTGTGAAGACGAACATTCTTGATGCTGTGGATCTGGAAAATAAAGTGCGAGTGAAAATCTCCACAGCTGGCACACTTATAAAGGCTTATTTTTATATTGTCTCATTCTTAGTCAGTGATTTAGTTCTTAGGTTATTTATTTCCATGTGTAGTAATTCAACTGTGTGTGTGTATGTGTGTGTTAGATCGTCTGCGCCGGGAGGAGAAAATGAGGCAGGAGCTGGAGAAGAACCGCAGGAAGTTGGAGGGTGACTCCACCGAGCTCCACGATCAGATCGCCGAACTCCAGGCCCAGATCGCCGAGCTCCGAGCTCAACTCGCCAAAAAGGAGGAGGAGCTCCAGGACGCTCTGGCCAGGTCTGAGCTGAGACCGCTCGTTCAGCATTTAGCTCATTTAGAACAACTTAGCTGTGCCCCCGTGTACATGAGAACAAGAATAAAAAGGAAATGATCCAGCTTCTTCTGAACCATCATTAAAGAATGTTGTGATGATTGTGGTGACTTGAATATGTCCTCAAAAGTTCTGTTTTCCACAGTTTCCTGAAATACAGGATCTCTACAAATGCAGAACTAAGCGTAGACTTTATTTTCATTAAAGTTTTTTTTTTAATCATTTCTTCTGTGCAGGATCGAGGAAGAGGCGGCGCAGAAGAACCTTGCCCACAAGAAGATCCGCGAGCTGGAGGCTCAGCTGAGCGAGCTGCAGGAGGACCTGGAGCTGGAAAAAGCCGCCCGAACCAAGGCCGAGAAGCACCGCCGGGACCTGGGAGAGGAGCTCGAAGCCCTGAAGACGGAGCTGGAGGATACCCTGGACACCACTGCTGCTCAGGAGGCACTCAGGTACTGCTCCAGAATGGCTGACCACTGGAACTGGGATTGTGACATGGGTAATGGGGGTTAGATCTGGAATAAGTGAGCACTGGAGCTGGGATTACAGCACAGGTAATGGGAGTACCTCCTACATGAACTCCATTAATGGCTTTATCTTCTAAAACGTCCCGTGTGAACTTGATTACTGAGCGGCTGAAATTTGTTCCAAAATGGCCGACAATCTGGAATTAGAGGAAGGTGTACAAGTGTGTGTGTGTGTGTGTGTGTGTGTGTGCGCGCATCAGGACAAAGCGTGAGACGGAGATGACTCAGTTGAAAAGGTCTCTGGAGGATGAAGCAAGAAACCACGAGCAGATTGTGGTGGAGATGAGACAGAAACATGGCCAGGCTTTTGAGGAGCTCAATGAGCAGCTGGAGCAGTCCAAGAGGGTAACACACACACACACACACACACACACATACTCACACACACACACACAGTCACTACTCACTTTATGTTGGATATGAATGAGGTCGGCTGCTTGAGGATTACATTTGAAATGCAGAGATTTCCATTCACGTACATTCATATATATATACACACAGTTATATCCAACTGCTCACCCCATACCGTGTGTGTGTGTGTGTGTGTGTGTGTGTGTGTGTGTAGAATAAGGCGTCGGTGGATAAGTTGAAGCAGACTCTGGAGTCGGAGCGTAACGAGTTGCAGATCGAGCTGCAGGCCCTGATGCAGACTAAAGGCGAGTCGGAGCACCGCAGGAAGAAGGCCGAGGCTCAGGTGCAGGAACTTCAGATCAAACACTCCGAGAGCGAGAAGCAGAGATCCGAGCTGCTGGAGAAAGTGTCCAAGCTGCAGGTACGCAGCTCTCGTGGTAGCATGCACCCCAACAGGACAGGACATCAGTCTCTAGAAGACGTTTATGGACCCTATTAAATTAGCTACACAAACCCCAGACACATGCATGCGTCCCCTTTTAAAATGTAATCCAGCCGTCGACCAGTTTTAGTCCGTGCTGATCCGCCCTTTTCTGCAGACGGAGCTCGATAGCGTCAGCACCGTCCTGAGTGAAGTGGAGGGAAAATCCATCAAAGCAAGCAAAGACTGCTCAGCTGTCGAGTCCCAACTGCAGGATGTCCAGGTACGAATTCACCAAACACCGCGCCCGTGCGCAGCCCACATGTTTAGATCCGGGGGAAATGTTAACAAGGTTGCCAGTGAATGTATCTTATGATGATGTGAGCTGCCTTGATCCGATGAGAGATGTAACCGTGTGTGTGTGTGGTGAGTAGGAGCTGCTCCAGGAGGAGACGCGTCAGAAACTGACTCTCGGCACACGGATGAGGCAGCTGGAGGATGACCAGAACAACCTGAGAGAACAGCTGGAGGAAGAGGAGGAGGCCAAGAGGAACATCGAGAAACAGTTACTGACAGCTCAGGCCCAGGTACACACATACAGTACAAATACATGTAAATACATACGCGTACGTGTGCAGTGTGTTTTTATGAGACAGTAAACAATGCACCGCACGCCGATATAACGATTCCTACAGCGTGAACACCGGTCCCGCCAGTGAGAGGTGGAGTAAGTGCTTCGTGCCGGCTATGAAACCTGTTGGTCATACGGGTCATTCTGAAACTAGGTTTAAATGAAAGTCATCTGGTTAAAAAAAAAAAAAAAAAAACACACAGAAATGCAGTCCTCTGGACGCTGCTTGTTCAGGTTTAACGTCACCACCTCTGTTTCCAGGTGGCTGATATGAGGAAGAAAATGGAGCAGGAGGCAGGTTCTCTGGAGAGCACCGAGGAAGCGAAGAAGCGTCTGCAGCGCGACCTGGAGGCCATCACTCAGCGCTTTGACGAGAGGAACCTGGCCTACGACAAATTGGACAAGACTAAGACCCGCCTCCAACAGGAGTTGGATGACCTGGTGGTGGACCAGGACCATCTGAGGCAGATAGTCTCCAACCTGGAGAAGAAGCAGAAGAAGTTTGACCAGGTATGTGTGAAGTCCAATTCTACACCGGTTTCTGGACCCCTGGGTTAGCGTCCCCATGATGGATTAGTCCTGATGGAGAGTAAGAGACGGATAGAGAGACAGAGCTAGACAAATGGAGAGCCTGAGGAAGATAGATGGAAGATAAAAAGAGCGAGAAGGAGACAGAAAGCAGGAGAGTCGCATTCTGATGCTGGTTTAACACTGTCCTCCTTTGTGTAGATGCTGGCAGAGGAGAAGGCCATCTCCGCTCGCTATGCTGAGGAGCGTGACCGCGCTGAAGCCGAGGCTCGAGAAAAGGAGACTCGTACCCTCGCGCTGACCCGTGAACTCGAGACCATGTCGGACATGAAGAACGAAATGGACCGGGCCAACAAGGCGCTCCGGGCCGAGATGGAGGACCTCGTCTCGTCCAAGGACGACGTCGGCAAGAGCGTAAGATGCACACGATGCTGTACCGGCCGCGTCGTCCGTCCTCAACTTCATAAATTCAGTCAGATCACAGGGGCTCCGTCTCCCCCGTCCCTCCCAACAGGTGCACGAGCTGGAGAAGTCGAAGCGTGGCATGGAGCAGCAGCTGGAGGAGATGCGCACACAGCTGGAGGAGCTGGAGGACGAGCTGCAGGCTACCGAGGACGCCAAGCTGCGACTGGAGGTCAACATGCAGGCCATGAAGGCTCAGTACGAGCGGGACCTGGCCGGCCGCGACGAGATGGGAGAGGAGAAGAAGAGGCAGCTCGTCAAACAGGTACACGGTCACCAATGCAGCGCCACCACCACGCCTTATCGACGATGTTGGGCGACGCGGTGTGGTGCACTGTGGGTAATTTACTCTCTGCGGTTAGGTGCGGGAGATGGAGATGGAGCTGGAAGACGAGAGGAAGCAGCGCTCCGTCGCCGTGGCAGCGCGTAAGAAGATGGAGCTGGACCTGAAGGAGCTGGAGGCGGCTATCGACCAGGCCAACAAGAACCGAGACGAGGCTCTCAAACAGCTCAAGAAACTGCAGGTAACACGACATGGAGCCAAG
>JAQLOM010000021.1:1771163-1784325 GCA_030068315.1 Chrysichthys thysi
GAACACCACAGCAACACCGCCACTGATCACGAACACCACAGCAACACCGCCACTGATCACGAACACCACAGCAACACCGCCACTGATCACGAACACCACAGCAACACCGCCACTGATCACGAACACCACAGCAACACTGCTACTGATGCTAAACCCAGTAACACAGCTGCGTTACCACAGATATTGCGTTTATTTGACGTCCTGTGAGACATGCTGCTGTTGTGGTGGTTTTCTCCTGCTGTCGCGTGTTCGTGTCAGCTTTGTGCTGTAGCGTAAGCTCAGTCCTTCATTCCTCTGTCTCTGTTCCCCAGCCCGTGCAGCCATGGGAGCGCCGCACATTCCCCCTGGACGCAGATCCGGTGCAGGAGCACGAGCAGCACGCGAGTCCTGATGGCGAGCGCACGTGTCGAACCGCGAGGCGGATCTCCAGCTGCAGGAGCGGCTCCAGGTCCGAGTGCGAAGGCGAGCCTCCGTCACCACTGGCTGAAGACACGGGCCGGCACAGGAGCAACTCGTACAGACTCACACACTGCTGAAACGTTCTGAACAGACTCGTCCCTCTCTCTCTCTCTCTCTCTCTCTCTCTCTCACTCACACACACACACACACACACACACACCCTCCAGCTCCAACGCTACACAGAGCAGATTAAACCTCCTGCTGTTTGATATTCAAACATCACTTAATTCTTTCACAGTTTTCAGTGAATTTGGTGAGTTGAAGTTTGGAAAGCAGTAGAGACTTCGTGTTTTTGTTCGTTCGTTCGTTCGTTTGTTTGTTTGTTTTCGGGTCACTGGAAATTTAAACGTTGGTGGCGGCCGTCGAGAGGCGGAAAGCGGGAAACAGAGACTCGGTGGTGTCCCGAATCGCTCTTGTGCACTTGCTTTGCGTTGGGACGGACTGAAGAGCTTGTAAACCAGCGGGTTGTAAACCACACGCCTCCCTATTTTCCTGATTTAGGTACAACCCAAACACGCACATAAACGCTTGACCATCAGGCACGTCCTTATTATTATTGTTATTATTATTGTTATTATTATTGTTATTATTATTATTAGTTTTTAGCACTTCTCTCTGTTCATTCTCAGTGTCTTTAACATACGGGGCCAGCTTCAACTCAACTGAACTGATTAATCAGCTTCCTGTTTGGTTGGTTGCTCGTGTGTATGTAATGCGCCTTTCTGTCGCGTGAAAGTGCCCCGTCTCTGTCAGGAATAGTATAAAACAGCAGGTGGCGCTTTTTACCGTGCGTTCACCTACATGTAGAATGAGCTGTGTGTGAGTTCTTTCTTTTCCATTTAATTTTTAATTTTTTTTTATTTTTACTTTTTTAAATCTAAACCGATCATGGGTCAGTTCTCCGAGGTGTTTAATTCATACTTATCACGAGAAACAAGACAGAGGTTGTTTTGTTTTCTTTTTCTCCTTTTTCTTTCAAACCTGAGAATGAACCGATTGCAGCACTTAATTCGAGTCGCTTTTGTTTAATCCTGCTGCCTCAATGCTTGAAATGAGAAAATCCCCTTAACGCAGGAGAACGTTGGTCAGCTCGAACCTTCTCCTCCGCTGTATTTGCACTCTGACGCTCAGCACCGTTCTGCGCCCTGTCCATCATTCCATCACAGCGCCGCGTCCGGCTGACGTACGTACGCGCGCGCACGGCACTCGAGTTCAAATCGTAATTTATACTTTTCGACTCTCGTGCCGCTCAAATATAAATAAATAAATAAATAAATGTTTTGAGGTGGACGCCGATCCAAGAATGTGTCTCGTCTGTTCCCGTTCCCTACTTTTGCAACAGGTACAAAGTGAGGCAGGATCCCAGGATCGATTTTCCCAACATGTTACGATCGTACTACGATAATAGTGCCTTTTTTTTTTTTTCTGCTAATCAGAATCATGGCTTGAGCAGAGCGGACCTCATTACGACTCCTAGATGATTCCCTAATCAAATCTCGACTCTTTTTAAAACAACGCAAACAGCTTACATTTTCGAGGGGAGTGGCCAAGCAAGGGACTCCAAAAAAGACAAGGGGGCGGGGCTAAAATGTTAAACATTCACAAAATGTCCCAATCTGCAGATGTGTTACTGATTCACTTGTCAAGTGACACATTCCCATGTTGAGGTACATCTTTTATAATTTATTATACATATTTGATTTTTTTGGGGTGGGGGCAGGGGACTTCAACAGGAAATGACATCGATATAATTTGGTCTGATCTGATCTGAGGCGTACCCCTGCTCTCTAGCAGTGTTGAGGATTTTAGCTTTTTGCTAAGAGCCACACCCAGCGGTCTTAATTTTCCTCACCATGGAGCTGCGCTGTGTCTGATTATCTTCTCAGCTTCTGCTCTTTCCAGCCTTAGTCACGCTCGCGTCTGTGTATCTGCCCTTCGAACCCGTAAAAAAAACCCTCGTACCGTCCCCTTTCTCATGTTCTTGCCTCATTTATGCTTCTTTCTGTTTTTCAGTCCACTGGACAGTCTGTTTTTCTGTTTGTTTCCCCACAAGAGTATTTTACGCTCGGGTCTGCGTCTGCACATCATAATGCTCTCTTGTTAACCCACAGGTTTTTGTTCATCCCTTTAAATATCATCCGTGTGTGTGTGTGTGTGTGTGTGTGTGTGTGTGTGTGTGAGTGAAAGTGAGGTGTTTGGTTTTTTTAAAAAAAAAAAAAACGCCATGAAGAGTCTCAGCTCCTGGGCCGCTTCCTGAGTTCTCTTCCCTGATTAATAAACACACCTCCTGGATTGCGATGGTCTGCTCGGTGTGTTCGTACCGTTCGATATTAGCGTTCAGGAGCTGACGTCGTGCTGCGCGAGATGTTTCCCTGCACTCACTTTCCACCATGTTGAATTTGAACGATTGGGGTTTTGGGGGGGGAGAGGGAGGGGGGGTTTGTGTAGGAGGAGTCTGGTGTATCATTTAGCATGTAATAGTTTGTATTATATAAAAAAAGAAGAGTATATTTTGTAAATACATTATTTGGTTCTTTACCGTGTTTGATTTATTATTATTTTTTTCTTTCTGAGGCTGTAGCTGTCCTGATTGTATAGCCAGAAGACGCGTACCAACAAACAAACAAAAAAAAAATATTTAACAACTTTTCTTTACAGAAATAAAGGTGTATGGATCATTGGCCAATCTGACAGCGTTTGTGCTTCTCCAAATTAAAGTGAATTATATTGTATCATCCTTGTGTGTGATGGGTTTTATTTCATGTTTAAATAACGCCCCAGCAGAGCAGGACGCTAACGTGAAACCCAGGGGACGCTGAAGATAAATTCCGGTACAGCACTCATGTGTTTCTCCCTTCGACGTTTACAGCGTTTCACACGTGTCTCACGTGATCGAGCTCCTCAGATAAGTGGACCGTCGTCACAACGAGATGAGAACGTGAAGTTAAAAGTCTTGTCCTGCCCTTTTTCTGTCGTGATGTAACAGGAAGTGTCCTTGTGTTTACGATCCAAGATCAATTCAGATGCCTCCTCAAGCACACTTTTAAAAATATTATCTAATAACTTTTATTAAAACATTTTACGATGAAAGTTATCCAGAAGGAACAACTGTTTTTAACCTATTTGTACATGGAAAGTGTGCAAAAAGATCATTTATGCCCCCTTGGGTGGGTTGGTCAGGGTTGTGGTGGGTGTTGTGGCAAGGCATAATGAACCACTAGAGGGCACCAGACTTACTTTCTTTCTTTTATTTTTGGAAGGTGTGCTGAACCTAACCACTAGAGTGTGCCAGAAATCTTTCCGTCTATCTACCTGTTTATACCATTATTTTCACTAAGTGTGCTGTAGAAGAGGCTCCCAGACTTGATAGGACTGACATCTGAGGAAGCTGGAGGCCAAGTCAACACCTTGAACTCACCAATCAGGGAACACTGCTGCCACGAAGGGGTATACTTGGTCTGCATCAATGTTTAGCCAGGTGGAACGTGTCAAAGTAACATCTCAGGAATTCCAGGATCCTGATGTTTCCCAGCAGAACATTACCCGGAGCACTGCACTCCCTCCATTGGCTTGCCTTCTTCCCATGGCGCATCCTGGTGTCGTTTCTTCCCCAGGTAAGCAGCACAGCACACACTTGCTCCCAGCCGTCCAAATAATATAAAAGAAAATGTCTTTCATCTGACCAGACCAGGCCACCTTCTTGCATTACTCCATGGCCCGGTTCTGATGCCCAGGTACCGATTGTAGGAGCTTTCAGTGGTGGACAGGGGTCAACATGGGCACTCAGATCCGTCTGCAGCTACGCAGCTTCATACACCACACACTGTGATGCCCTGTGTGTCCTGACACCTTTCTATCATAGCTAGCGTTATCTTGGATCAGACAGCCTAGTCATCGCTCCCCAAGAACATCAGTGACCCATGGGAGCCCATGACCCTGGTGCTGGTTCACCGCTTGTCCTTCTGTTGGTTACTTTTTGTAGGTACTAACCACTGCATACCGGGAACACCCCACAACACCTGCTGATCCAGATGTTTAACCATCACAGTGTGTCCCTTGTGGGAGTCGCCCAGATTCCTTCGCTTACCCGTTTCTCCTGCTTCCCACACAGCAACTTTGAGTACTGACTGCTCACTTAACTGCCCAATCAACCCACACAGACACGGGGAGAACATGCAAACTCCACACAGAAAGGCGCCCAGGTCGACCCCAGGGATCAAACCCATGACCTTCTTGCTGTGAGGTGACAGTGCTCACCACTAAGCTACCATGCTGCCCTGATGTCACTTAATGCAATAATTAATAATAATACTAATAATACTACTACTAATAATAATAAAAACAAAGTCTTTGGATACAAAGCAGCAGCTCATAAGAAATTCTAGCTGTAATGTTGGTTCGGTATGTAATGTCTTCACAATCAAGACATGATGAAATCATTTAGGTCACTTCTGGGAATTCCGAGTCTGAAATGAAAACCGTTACCGAATATTAAACCTCAGTCAGAGATCTGTTCTTATTCAATGTAAAAGCCTGGTGTTTCAGTGAGGACGGACTGTTATTACCTCTGGGTGAGAAATGTGTGTACAGTAATAATGTCTGGATAGATGTGTCACTGGAGAGGTTCACACACACACACACACACACACGCGCACACATATACACACACAGAGCTGAGGACACAAGAGAGAGGGGGGTTTAATACCGACTTTATTTCCAAATCCAGGTTCACAGCAGCGAGAATGAGTGTAAAATAACTGATAAAACGCACAACTACAGTGAGGACAATCACAACTGTTAAGCTCAGAGTGGACTGGAAAAACCGCAGCGTGGATTCTGGGTAAAAGAGAGAACTAGAGCTAGATAGAAAGAGAGAGTGAGAGAGCGCTTTCCCTGTTGAGTTCACACGATTAAATCCATCAGCCGGCTTTACACAACGTGTACATGTTTTTTTTTTTTTTTTTTTTTGGGGGGGTTCCCCATAAGTTCCCCATAAGTTCATTACTGCTGTTTTCATCATAAGGAAGTTCAGCAGATGATGTAAGAGATACCTCACCTTCTGAGATTTAGCACTTTAATCATTCATCCCACTACACATGACCAAGGCCAAGTTATTTTTATTTAAAGCCTTAAAGAGTTTTGTTTTTTGTTTTAATCATGTTGCTGTTTTCTTAATAAAAAACAAAAAACCAAAGAACAAAAATGGAGGGAAACGAATGCTCCGGCGTTCTGAGGACCCATTTACATGATCAATCGTGGTAGGAGCTTTCGACCGTGTGTGAGGTTTCGGATCTCCTCTATCATCTTTAAACAGAACATCGTGTATGAGGCGTTAAAGATATGGTTAGATCAGACGAAGGCCTCAGCGTACACCAGTCGGCTTGCAGGGAAAAAAAACCGTATTATATGATGTCACTGTGGTGCGCATAGACATCATGCACATTGCTAGGGCCTAAAATGAGTCCTGCTACACGACGCGCCCACTGGGGGGCGCCATCTTGCATACTACACCAGTCTTATGAGACGTTGGAGTTAGGGTTAGGATCTTTTGGCAGTACTTCCAGCTGTTGGCACGTATAGTCCGGGGGGTGGGGTGTCATGCACCGAAGTGGGCGTGTCATGTTGTAAAGCGGGTGCGTCTTGTCAAACTGAACCAATTCTGTCCAAGCTGAAAGACGTCGTGGTGCGGCAAGCTTGTTCCTGTGAGCGTGGAAATTGCCATTCTTATTTTACCATTTTAACAGCGCCCCCTGCAGGATCATGCGCAAAGACCCATATGAAGCCGCTGAGGTACGCTGAGACCTTTAGACGTGTTCAGTGTGTCAGGTTTGCTTCTTAAGGTTTTATTTATTTATTTTTATATAGCGCTACAAGAATAACATGGCTAACAAGTGATAGATGAAAAGAAGCCAGCTGTTTATCACGCGCCTCAAAAGACAAAGCAAATTTCACACGTCTCGGCGGCCTGGAGCACGTTTTGTTTTTGTGTTGCCTGAATCGTCAGTTTCATATTCCTCTGAACGCCTCACGTGTGTTTTTGGCTGCATGGTGACTTTAAACGTGTGAATCATCAGAGGGAGAGAAGCGGCTCGCGGTAACGTGGAGACTCATTCACGTCCTTATTGTTTTTTCTACGTTTTTTTTTAAATATCAAAAGGGAATAAAGCCGAGGTGCGTTGGAAGATATAAAAAAAGGTAATAAAGATCAGGCAATAAAAACAGGAAGGATGCATTCTTTTCTAACACGTCTCACGCCTACGCGAACACGAAAAACAAACGCTTAGTTTGGATTCATTTTTTTCTTCGTTTCTTTTTGCATGATTTTGTTTCGATTTCCTTTTGCTCTCAGGTCGGTTTGATGTGTACGAGGAGTTCGTCTCTGTGTGTGAAGTTAAACCGGAGGTGATGCAGATGGATGTGGACCGTTACACCAGATTCACCTTCGATCGAGGCGATCGGGGTTATAGCAGCGCCGCATGTTTTCTGGTGCGTTTTCTTTCCCTAAATGATTTCATCCCCAGCATTCACTATGTACATTTATCCGAGTTTTAGTGAGCGAGGAAAAAGGGAGGCACTTTTTTAAAACGTGTTTCTTTTTTTTTTTTCCAACCGAACTGTCATTCACGTTTCCGCCGCGTATCACACATCATCAGCTTTGACACTACTGACTACTTACAAAGACTCGGGATATTCATCTAGCATGTTTAAAGAGAAACCGGACCAGGTTCTATTCACTCGCTCGTCGGAGCCGGACTACACGCGAAGACGGTTAATGAGGCAGAGCGATGTATATTTTTTACTTTTATATATATATAAATATTTAAGTTTAAAGAAAGGAAAGGAGATAAAGTGTGTAACATCCACCACCAACGTAAAGTGATCATTTTTTCCTCCTGATTTTTCCTTCCTTAAAGGAGTATTTGTATCAAATACCTGCTGCTGTAATCATAAAGACTCTCCTGCAGCTCACTCCAGGACTCTTATTCCCAGTTTGCTCGTCCTGAACCTCCAGGAAACACTAAACCATTCATACGCCTTTCGTAAAGACAAGTCTTTACTCGTCTACGCCTGAACAGTGTAAGGATCTGTAATCCCACTATCAGGTGGTCAGGTTCCTGCGTGTCCCCTCAGTGTGTCACAAACAAAGGAACCAGAGTTCAACCCAAACACGACAAATATACAAAGGTTTCCTCTTCGACTTAATCCAGTTGATCAATTAGGAAATGTCTGGTGTCTGAAGAGACCAACTTGAGCTCTATTACCATCCCAAACCCTATTAGAAAGCCACACCACCTACTCAAGTGGAGGCTCCACAACACTGTGCTGAAGAAGAACGAAATGTCACGTTACACCTGATTTAACTCCGTAGAATCCTTATTTAATGTCTCTTTGATTATAGCCCTGTGTGACTTGGTGTCAGAAACCCGTCCGTGGCGGGGAGCCCTACGGGAGTCTTGGAGCGTCGTGTTAGCCATGCTTGTTGTGTAGAAGGAGCATCATCTGTGAGCTCGGGTATGCAGAAGAGGGCGGACAGCGCTTTCCTCAGAGTGTCTTACACTGCCCTGTGACGCAGCAGGTTAAAAAGTTTACAAAGTGTTTAGCCAGAGGAAGCACGTGATGGCCATCACTGTCCCCTGACTCTTAGCTGTCGTGTGATGGGGAGAGCTGGCTGATGGGTAAGAACTGACTGGAGGGGGATAAAAGCCTCATAAGTGGGCGAGTATGAGATCCTGTACTTGGCTCCCCGAAGCCCACAGAGTGGCGTGTGATGATGTTCACTTAGATTTGCGTGGTGCTTACGAGTGTTGCTTGTTAGCCCCATTTGCAAACGTCAGACACCAGAAGAAAGAGGAAACCTTTGTTTAAATGTCATTCTTGGGCAATATTTTCTCTAAGGATCGAGCTTAAACATTAGATGTGTATATTTTACCACTTTATGTGTGTTTTAATAGGGTGTTATATGTCGTATTCTGTCACACGGAGTGAAGCGTTTATTAGAGCAGCTCTTCAGGAGCACACAGCAGGTGATCACTCATGTTCAGGATGTGGAGTTACGCAGTATGGGAGTAGGGTTAGGGGTTAGGGGATAGTACAGTAGTATTTGTTTGGTATAAACCTTAATTGATTACTGATTGGCTGAACTGAAGACTAAACTCTTTTTACGTTACTAGTGTAGCAAAATGCACGAATGCATATTCGAGGCTGAAGGCAGGCAAATTTTACAGATAACTCTTCACATGCTTGGAAAATATGTGAATTTTGTGGGGTTTTTTGGACTGAATTCTAATAAGGTTGTAAACGTGAAACGTTTTTTCTCTGTGAGAATATTCTGTAGACGAAGAAGCAGGGCTGCGCTGGAGGCTCTTTAATCACCATCACAGACCTGCTGACCCTGAAGGCGAGTAACGGAGTCCTCCATTTTACAAATTACTCATATGAACGAAAACGGGGGCGACGTTTTCGCCGCTGAACTGATAAAACCGTTTATCGTTAACCATTAAATGTATTCCCAAAAGGTTAGATTTGAAGCCTTTTTTCGATTGAAAATTTTCCCAAAAACATTTCATGTTTTGTTCCCTCTTTTCCATTTTTGGTGGAAGGTGCTCAATGCGTCTTTCTACTGCAAAAAATAAAAAATAAAAAAATTCACGATAACAAGTGAAAATATCCCAAATGTATTGGAAGTTAACTTGAGTGTCCTATTAAAAGGTCGCAGTAAACCACGTGCACGAATATTACACCCATTTCTGGACAGTTCAATTATTGTTGCCAGATATTTGTTTCCATTTTATTTATAAATTTAAAACTTGTGTGAAATCATCTAAAATCAGGCAGAAAAACGTTAGATTTGATTTTTTACTAAGCAAATTTCTCATCACAGGAAACATTACCTACATTTGTCTGGATTCAAGATATTTTCACGAAGACTTTTTTTTTTTTTGCCGTGAATTTATTAAATTTATTAAACTAACGCCGAACACACCGACACTGATTTTATTTCACATTAATGAACTCAAAGCGTTCTCCATTAACCCCGAACGTGAGCGTCAAGGTACGTCTTTCGAGTGGAAAAACCGAACCTAGTCGAGAACACCAATCAAAACAATACTAGGGACATGGGGGAAGGGGGCGGGGCTATCAAAACACTCGCGCAACATTCTATCGTTCCAGATTCATGCGTCGAATTGCTCTGACTGTTTTTGTGTATTTTACTTGAGCGATAACACGCAGGAGGTCCTCGAATTTTAAATCCAGAGCTCCTACACAAAGGCTGGCAACTCGTCTGCAATATGGAAAAGACCCACAACTTTTTCCTTTTGTTTTAATTCATTCGTTTATTGTGATCGCTCAGCACTTTGACCTCCACATAAGTTTTCTGTTGTCGGTTTACTCCAAAAAACCCAAAACAAACCAAAAAAAAAACCAGACTGATGTTTAATGGTGAAGAATTGCCGTTTTATCAGTTCATTTAACATATCGGAAGGTTCTATTATAATAAAATTGTAATATAATGGATTTTTTAATGTATATTTCGCAGCCTTAGTAATAATCATTACAGCATCCGCTGTACATGAATGCGAATTTCTCGCGTTGTGATTGTTTTGCTAGTTTATAAATGTTCACTAGGTGATGCAGCAGGAAATTAGTATGTTACTGTAACTAATATCAACCCTATCAAGGGTCCTGTGGGTGTGGTTGCAAAGCTTTTGTATATTTTAGGATATAATTTATTGACAGCATGATGACGTGCAGGAAATCCCCAGCGAACATGTGGATAATTATCAGGATGCCGACGACTTGCTTGTTCGTTCTCAAAGTCGGCATTCGGTACAGCCTTGACGCTTCTTGGTCGCTCGTTTTGGCTTGTTTTCTCTCTCACAGTTAAATTTCAGGTAGTATCTATGAACATATTAATTTAAAAAAAATGTACAAATCCCTATTATAGTCAAGGTGAAATGAGCTAATTAAGTGTAATGGGGGGAAGCGTTCACAATAAGGCAACTAAGCAGAGAGAATGAGGGAGGGAGAGAGAGAGAGAGAGAGATGGAAGAGTTGGCATATGGTATAAGGTGGACGTTCTAGCATTGTAGATGGGCTTCTACGTGCTGCAAGTGACCGAGCAGATCAATACAGCAACGTATGAGTTCAATTAATCAGACAGGACAGGACAATAACATTATTAATGATCAGTCCCTTGGAGTCAAGAACCAAAAAATTCATGAAGAAAATCCAGCAAGCACCTTTTTTTTTTTTTTTAATCAGACCGAGGTGAAATGCTTGTTTTTTTTTTTTTAATGATATTTTTTAAACCCTTTTTTTTTTAATTGCCACGTTTACAGCCTTTGCGTTTGTCTTGGTGTGGAGGTGGTCGAGGCGCAGCGGGAGGTCGAATCACAGGCCCTGTTTAGCGAGTGAGGCGGTCACCTGGTCTGCGAGCGTGGACAGCTGCGGCGATTCGCTCATGTTGATGCTGCCAGAGGAGGAGACTTTGCTGAGGGGGCGGGGTGAACCCTCTCCAGACATGCTGGGGGATTTAACCACGATGTCTGCACCGTGGTCAGTGCGAGCCTTCGCCTGCTCACGGAACACCAGCTTGTGACTCTCAATCTGACGGAGAAGAGGACGAAACATCAGAGAAAATCAGCGGACCTTCGTTCGGAAACTCGATTCTGGTTCTCAGGACAACATTCCTGTTAAGACAGTTCAGAAAAATCACTCAGTGGATGTCGTTATGAAGATGTGTGTGGATTGGAGGGGGGTGTTTCCATAAGCGGAGACAATCTTAAATATTTATAAAAATAACATGCTGTGCTGCAAGAACAACCAAAAAGACCCAACGAACATGCGTACCACGATGAGACCTGCCCATAATGTCTCAAAAATCTGCTTTATGGTATTTAATCTCATCCTCTTTTTTCCCTCCAGAAACTGAGGCATTTTTTTTTTTTTTTTTGCACATACATTCTTGTATATGTTCTGTATCTTGTGTGGATATCGTATTAGTGTTTGTATGTTTGTGCCTTTTTTTCTCTCTTCTTAAGTTTAATGAGACAAAAAATGAATTAGCTTGTCGTTTTGTTGAAGCTCTCCTTTGTTGGAAAGCATAACGTTACAAAGCGCCGATACTGGAGACTCGCGCATTCTCACGCTTCAATCTTCTGCCGCGTAATCCTGTTCAGAGTCGCGAGGGGAAGCTGGAGCCTATCCCAGCTGACTTTGGTGCGAGAGGCGGGGTTACACCCTGGGCAGGTCACCAATCCACCGCAGACAACCATCACATTCACATTCACACCTACGGCAATTTAGAGTAGCCAATTAGCCTAATCCCCTCTGTGCATGTCTTTGGACTGTGGGAGGAAACTGGAGCACCCGGAGGAAACCCACATGGACACAGGGAGAACATGCAAACTCCACACAGAAAGGAGCCCAGGTCGCCCCCGGGGATCGGACCCAGGCCCTCTTTGCTATGAGGCGACAGCTCTGACCACTGGACCGCTGTGCGGTACTGGAAACTCCTTCCAAAAATATTTAAATAAATGTATCCTTCCAGAAAACTTCACCATATGAATGATTTTCATTTTTAGTCCCTGTTTATGAGGAGTTACTACAGAAAGGATAACGTGCCCAAATGAGTGCATTAATATAAATTTAAACCTGTGATTTGAAGCTGGAGTAGTGTTGCAAACACTTAATCAACACCTTCTGACCAATCACGCGTATTAATCATATTTATTTTTATGTTTTAAATGTCGGTGAGTGTGACCATTCTGACGTCCTCTCTCTGATTGTGCTAGTATTTAAAATGACATCATTAGGAACGTGGGCTTGCTAGGTGAAAGAAACATTTGTTTTCTGTTTATATAAAACCCTGGGTTATTCACAGACATGTTGTTAGGTCAATATTTAGGGAAAATAGTGGTGATTCTGGATTTGGCGGCAAGGCTGCAGTACTAGGTTTGGATGCTGACAGAGTTTAATGAGGAGAAAAGCCTCAGTGGCTCGTACACTTACGGGAGTGGTTCGGCTTTATGACATCCCCACACAGGGGGTCAGAGGATGTGTCCCCATTTGGGTGGACGGAGGCACTCGAAGGCCCCGACTCTGCTTCATTCCCCTTCTCTGTCTACAGCCATGAGAACGTTCACCACAGGGGGTGGAGTTATGAACACAGTTAAACACAATGTCAACAAAATGAGACTGAACAGAAACAAACTGGTGAGCAACCAAAAGCTAAAGACATGTAAAATGCAGAGTGCTGAAGCAGGAAATTAATGACAAGAAAGCAGGTAATGAAGCAGGGCACCACTAAATAGGAAGGGGAAAAAAAAAGAATAATGATGAACCCAAGGCTGGACAGAGAGGAAGGAAGCTACAGATGGACACAGCTGAAGAAGTGTGTGTGTGTGTGTGTGTATGTGTATGTGTGTGTGTGTGTGTGATAGAGAGAAGAGGAAGGAAAGCAAGACACCACACAGCTCATCGCTTCAATAAAGACCAGCGCAGGTTTGGGGTGTGTGTTTTAAGTTAAGAGATGAAATGTGAGTTAAATCCTTGAAACAGGAGTTCACCAATAAACAAAACAAAAATAAGTTTCATTGGCACATTTCATTGTCTTTTATGTCTGTTATCTGTTCTAGGGCCCAGATGTCTGGTGGGGGGACTTGGTTGTGAGGTATATTCTTTAGGGGGGACTTGGTTGTGA
>JAQLOM010000021.1:1784466-1795696 GCA_030068315.1 Chrysichthys thysi
ATTCTTTTGGGGGGACTTGGTTGTGAGGTATATTCTTTTGGGGGGACTTGGTTGTGAGGTATATTCTTTTGGGGGGACTTGGTTGTGAGGTATATTCTTTTGGGGGGATTTGGTTGTGAGGTATATTCTTTTGGGGGATTTGGTTGTGAGGTATATTCTTTTGGGGGGATTTGGTTGTGGGGGATTTGTTTGTGATCAAATCTGATTTTGCGGGATTTAATTGTAGGGTATTTGGTTTTGGGGTAATATGATTTCAATGGGATATTGTTGTGAGGGTTTTCTGTTATGGGGGATTTGGTTGTGGGAGGATTTATCTGTGTGGGGATCTGAATGTGGGAGTACTCTGTTGTTGGGAATTATGATTGTGTGGAGATTTGGATGTGGGGAGATATTTAGTTGTGAGGCATATGATTTTGGTGGGACTTGGTTGTTGGAAATTCTGTTTTGGGGTGTTTGTGTTGGGTGTATTGGGCTGTGGATGGATGCTTATGGATGGATGCTTATGGCAGACCTAGTTTTAAATTTTGATTGTGGGGGATTTGGTTGGGTTGGTATTTTGGTTGTGGAGTATTTGGTTTTGGGGGGTTGGGTTGTTTGAGGGTTTTTTGTTGTGGAGACTTTGGTTGTAGGGGATTTGTTTGTAGTAGGTTTTGGTTGTGGGTTATAATATTTTGTGGAATTTGGCTGTGGGGTGTGTGGTGGTGATGAGATTTGGTTGGAGAGAAATGATTATCCATTTTCAGACCAAAGACTTGCTTCAGTAGAACAAAAACCTTGATTATTTTTTACTATTTTCTTTGCTCTTCTAAACACACTCCTGTTATGTGTATAATGGTTGTGTTTTAAAAAGATAAAGACCCTTACCTATCCACTGAAAACCCCATAGTGGATTTTGTTTTGTACACAAACACACATCCTTACCAACACCAAGAACCTTCTGTATATAGTACTTGATCTACTGTACATAGTATACAAATTCACAGAATACATAATGTCACCTGTCGATGAGGTAACTTGCAATTTCAAATCTGTTATTTTTTTCCCTGTGTTTAGAAAAGGTGTACACATTGATCGCTGACATGTTCCCTCGGGCCTCGTCTAAACATCACTGGAGTTAGTAAACTAGTGGGATGGCCGTTAAGACCACTGCAGGGATTTAAAACCAAGAGGAAGTGGAGAGGGAAAGTCGATATTGGAACAATCTGGACCACAGCCCAAGACGTTAAAGACAAGTGCTTTAGAAAGCTGCTAGGCTACAGGAGGATAGAGAGACAGATGCCTGTAAGCAGGACAACACGTGATGTACAGTATTCGAGTTAATACACAATTAGTGCGCAGCTTGTGTTAGTTACAGCTGTAGTTGTTATTGTGTAGTTACACTAATATAACATCAGGGAATCAAAAACAAAGTTCTATTTCCATGTCATTAATCTGAGTGTGAGTCTTGTTTATTTTCTTCATTAGTTAAGTGTACAGCGTGTAAACAGGAGCCTACCTTCTTGTTCCCGCCTCCGGCCACGTGGCCAATGTTCTCCAGAGATCCCACTTTGGACTGAGCTTTGAACTCCAGCTTCTCTGATTTGATCTCCACATTTCCGCCACCTGTGGTTCAAAGTGTACATCAGTTTCAAGCAAGCAAACAAACAAACAAACCTAAAATGCCTCACATAATTCTGATCATGCAAATGCCAGGTTTTTTTTTAAACCTGTACCCTGTGTGTGTATGTGTGTGTGATGACGTGGTTCTGTCGACTGTGCCAAGTGTGCAAGATTTAATCCTGAAGGCAAAATATTCAACTGTTGATGGATCTTGAAGGTCCTAATCAATCGTGTGTGTGTGTGAGTGTGTGTGAGTGTGTGTGTGTGTGTGTGTGTGTGTGTGTGTGAAATAAAAAGCTGAGAATAATATGCAAATACAGACTATATTTAATTTTGCAGCTGTTGCACTGCGACAACAACAAAGTTTACTGATACGTTCATGCAAACTTCACAACTAGCCTATCTACTAATTATATACTGCTTATAAACATGATTCATATTTCTGTCATCACTGATTTATGAATTTCACTGTTAAAGGTAGAATAATTTCTGTGTAAGGGCGTAAGCACACGCAGGCCTTCATACTAGAGTTTTTTTTATTTATTTTTTTACATATATAGATATGATTAGGGAAAGAAAAGGCTTGCATGATATGCACAGTCCTAGCTAGTATCAGCTAACTAACTAGCCTAGCATACTGACAAAAATATGTCCTAAAGTGTGCTGCAAATCTCCTTATATTCACTCACTAACAAAACGAATTTTCACATGTTTTTTTTTTTTTCTTGTCTGCTTTCTGGAAACCTGATCAGAGCTTTCTAGAAAATGTTTCCACTTTTGGAAGCTCTAACATAAGCTAATTGCACCCAAACGCAAGAAATTTTAAGGCGTGACCACTTTCCACCCACAGTACGGTGGTGTCCCACAGAAATACATGTGAATATAGACATTTGCTTGTGATTGAAGGGAAAAAAGATGTGAAAGCACCGTGAGCGTGCACGCTGTCGGGATAAATACAGAGTGCGCCAAAGATTCAAAATTTTTCAGACAAAGACAAACAAAACCCCCATTTTTTTCCCTAACATAACATTTAACATGACATTTATGAACAAAGATAAAACACCTAGACCACATCCATGCTTTGACTCCACCAGCACTGTTGGCTTCAGATCATGAAATGATTTTGTAAAACTTGGGATTTAAAAAAACGTAATGTTTCTCTGTCAAATTTTATATTGGATAAAGGTTTATAAAGGATCTGAAGTGAATTTATTCATTAAACTACTACTACTGATAACAACAACAACAATAATAATAATAATAATAATAATAATAATAAGTCAAACAGTGTGTTCATTTCTAAACTAAAATGGCGTCAGGACCTTTTACCTGGTTTATGGTGGATGTTGGCCTTTGAGCCACACTTTGACTGCACATTGCTCAGATCCATCTTTTTGTTCACAATTTGAACCTGGACACAAAGAGAGACAGACACATGGAGCTGGGACACTTTAATCGGTCAGACGTGCGTTCATTGGCTGTACAGTAACCTCCTCCCCGCCCATCTTCCTCCTCACTTCCTTAACGCCAGAAGCTGACTCACGCAAGGTTGTTTACAGTAAGTTTTTGTATAATTAAGGATTGTCCAAACTTAGATTTTTTTGCCTAAAACGCATTAAAAAAATGTTCACAGCATGTAGATTTGGCTGATCTGGAAAAAATATATATATTTTTTTCCACGCTGGATCATGTTCTTGCCACGATTATTTTTCAGGAAGGTTTTTAAGCTTGTTTTGCAAGTTACCGAACAGAGCAATCAAACTAGTTTCCTTACTGATGTAAATATGGCTCGACAAGAAACCCTCAGTGAAGAAGAGTAACACAGACACCTTAGGGCAAAGTACCTATTCCAACCAATCCACGCAATTAAATACTGAATACATTAGCTGAGTTGGTTTTACATTTTAATGCAACAAACCGATTTGTGTTTCATTGTTTTGGTTTCAGCTGAGGCGATGTTAAAAACAGCTTCAGCGCCCCCTCGGCTTGCGAATGCATTGGATGGGGAACAAATCGACGTACGAACTAAATGACTGACGTACAGGCAGCCAACCCATGCTTCACGGCACAAACTGAAACTCATTAATTGTATTTACATTCATTTCAATGGGAAAATTTGATTCGGGTCGCAAACAGAGTCTTGGAACAAATTAAGTCCGCGAGTCAAGGGTCCACAGTATTTGAGAGTAGGTCATCATGAGGATCAAATTACTGGAAATCACTTAAATCCCTTGTTTTTGACCATTTTGATGTGTACAGGTAAAATATCACAGCACCGGTAAGCGTAATAGGGTAAAGCCTTGTTCATAAAACAACTTGAGATGCTATGCTTGAGTGTTTTCTAGCATCTTCTATAAGTCTTTTAAGTGGACCTAAAGTTGGCTACCTAAAAAAAAAAAAAAAAAAAAAAAAACCCAACCAAATGTAGGGAAGAGGAAGTTAAACTCCAAAGCTCTGGTCTGGAATATGCTTGATATTATCTCTGGAGCTGCATCTAAACTACACAACAGGGAAAAAGGTCCAGGTGCTTATTAAGACCAGACCCAGAGAGAGAGGCAGGGGAAATGCTTCAAAACATTAAGCCTGCAGCCAGAGGTGTGTTTGTGGAGCTGCTGCTCAAATGGTGGAGGCTGGAGGTTGAAGCACACGTCTGAGGCACCTTGGCTTGCAGCGTATACACGTTTAGAAAGGAGGGAGCTTGGTTACTCACATTGCCACCTCCTGGAGTGTACTTGATGTTGGCCTTGGAGCCACACTTTGCCTGCACGTTGCTCAGATCCAGCTTCTTCTCATGGATTTGCACCTAGGAAGTAAAGTTAGAAGACAAAGACAAAGGCCTAACTCAGGGTACAATCGGGATGTAACTGGTAGAATTCACAACCAATTTATGAACTATTGTGAGCAGTCAGACATTTCCTCTGCCACTCTTTTCCAGGTGCACAGAACATCATTTCTGATTGGAAACTCGGGGGGAAAAAACTCGCCAAACTCACCTTTCCGCCCCCGGGCTGATGTTTGATGTTCTCAATGGAACCGATCTTGGATCTGACATTCTTCAGGTCAGGCAAGGGTGCAACAGGGGCAATGGGGGCACGGGATCTGAGAGAGCCGGGAGATTTGGGTGGAGTACGCACCACGGCCACCTTCTTCACCTGCTGGCCAGGTGTGCTGCAGCGACTGGCAGGAGATTTCGGGGTGGCGGGGCTGCTGCAGCCGCTACGATCAGGAGTCTTAGGAGATTCAGCTGGAGGAAAGCCATTGAAATGCAAATTATTCACATAAGCATCGTAGATTAAGTTATAATACTAATATAATATATACGTTCGCGATACATACACGGATCAGCCATAACATAATATTATGCCATAACAGCTTAATATTATGTAGACTCCCCTTGAAAAACGCAAACGTGAAATTTGAATGCATTTTCAAAATATGCAATTTTCTGTCACTGATAACGAAGAAAAGCTACTTTTAAAGCTATAAATGATATCTCCTCACATTCATTCAGTATACAAACCTTTGCAATCAACAGTATATGGCCGATTACAGGACTAGTTTTCCAATTAGATTTTATCAGCCTGTGGCATTACTGTTCAATGCTTTGACCATAAACTGGCAGGACTACATTACACCTAACTCTAATATATATCCACACTGGCACTGTTTTCAATATTTTTTCCTCTGTGCCATAATGACTTTTACCAACGTATACACTATGTGCATGCAGCGGTGTGATAGGAACCCAGATGAACCAGTCATGTAGTGCAACACAAATTTGCTAGAAACTGGGTGGAGTCCATGTTCACGGATCACCAGAATAAATCAAGTGAGAACAGAAACCCTAACGAGGACCTAGGGCAAAAGAAATGCAACTCACCAGGGATTTTGGTGCCAACACCCTGAGGTTTAGTCTTCGTCTTAGCATCACCAGCCTACGTATAGGATAAAGATGAAACTAATGAAATTACCAGACAGTAGGACTCATGCTTAGAATTTTTGGTTTCGATTGGTATTTTTGACATAAACAGTACTAATGTATTTCTAAGCCAACCTGTCTGAAGTCTGTGATTTCTTCAGCTTACTTTATATACGTATTTAACATTCTTTAAATAAACTTTCGGGGAAATTCTCTCCACACTGGCGCGGAGCAAAGAGGTCGACAGGGCTGTGAACGGTCACAGGGTTTAGATTACTCACTGTGGCTCTGGACTCCTTGGCTCCTACAGTGTCTGCTTTAGACTTTAGAGAACCGACTCTGGCTGAGGCACAAACTGGGGTTGAGGGAGAGGCAGAGGTGGAGGTATGTTTGGATGGGGGCACTGGGATTGACGAGGCTCGTTTAGTGCTGGACGTGAGTCTAGCTTTGCCCGGTGTGGATGTGGAAGGGGTCTTTTAGTGTCATTGAGAATGAGAGGGAACACAAAAGAACTGTTAAAATAAAGTAGATGTGAAAGAAACATAATCAGAGAACTCAACATCATAAATGTTATGAGACAATGAGGAAATGATAGTAAGTCATGAAATTAAGATTCCAATGAAAACAATGGACAAAAGACATTACAAGTGGTTAATGTATAAAGAACAAGTGACTATAAAGGAAAGGATGAATTTTCTCATTCTCAGAGCTTCACATTTCAACCGTCTCCTTTTATCACAGGTTTTAAGGTGTCACAGGCAGACCTGCACCGCTATCAGCCCTCTTTCTCGGCACGGCGAGCCCCGTTGACACTCGTTTGTTCTTCGTTATGTGCTATTATTTATGTTTTCCCCGTGTTTTGGTTCTAGTCCCGTCACTGGTTGGTTGCCCTATTGTGTTCACCTGTTCTGTGTCACATCCTTGATTAGTTTGTGTACTTGTCCCCTGTTGGGTTTTAGTATCCTTGTGAAGTCTTCTGACGTCATTTTGCACCTTATTTTTAGTTCCATTACTATTGACAATGGATTGTCCTCATTTGATTCTAGCATTGCTATAGATTCGGACTAGGATTCGTGGGTTTGCACATGTATAGCACACGCTCAGTATACGCCCACCGTCACCGTCCTGCCTCATTTGCCAGCATGTAACATTATAAGTCTGAGTTGAGGATAAACTCCCAAGCTCTACAAACCACGTAGAGTTTTGAGTCCCAAGGAACCTTTGAGTAAGCCAGAACACAGCTAGATATTATAGTGTTAGTGGTGGTAATTATTCACAGGCTTCCTATCTTTTTAATCCTTGCATCAAATGGTTACCAATACACGTGAACATTCGATAGACAAATGTCACCATCGGCTTGGAATTACTGATGAGAATCGTCTCTTGTTTGTACAGACACATTATTTTCCTAATAAATAACTGGTACAGTTTCTGCAGTCAACCTGAAGAACTTGAGTTACAAGCCATTCGAAAACTGTCAGAAAATCATAATCTTTGACGTCTGACTGATTCGAGTCAGGAGTCAGTAAAACTAGGGTCTGCCATGTTGCGAGTTGTAAGTCTGAGAATCGAGTTCCCATGCCATGGATTTCCTCCACGATTTGATCCCATTTGAATTTTGACACCATTTTTTTTTAATGTGACATTGTAACATAATACACGATTCTGACACATGATACCTGTTATGTGAAACCTGGATGATTTAATACATTTAAACAGAACATACATAAACCACCTGCACTGTACCTTTTTATCAGCTGCTGCTGCTCCGGGCTTGGCTGTTTATAGAGAGAATGAGCAGATTAATAAGTCCAAGTTGACGTTATGAGCATTGTATTCAAGTTAATGTTCATGTTTGAACAAAAGAATGCAAAATGACTTGAGCTCTGCAAGGCCAAACTAATTACACCAAGTGTATTTGGGTTTATGGTGTATTTAAGGATGGACTTTAAACTCTGGCTGCAATTCCAGCATCAATCCAATGACATTTGGATTTGCCTGTCTTTAAAAAGCCTTTAAAATAATGTGATTAATCCCTATTTATTAAGTCTAATTACATTTGATCTTATGTAAGTTTAATCAGATTTGATTTGGGAAAGTTGCGATGAAAACTTCACATTTCATGTCCCCGGCTATTCGCGGATTTTTATTTATAATATATCTACATTTTTTTGCGGATTTCCCCGGTATTTGTGGCATCCGCAAAACCTCTAGTGAATAGTGTTTATGGATTTTTTTATGGTGGAATTCGTCAAACAGCTGTTTCTTGATCCAGTTGTTTATGTCGGTACAGTACCATCTGTTGTTTATGACAACTGTAGCGGTTCTGAAATCCAGTCTGTAGCAAGTGGGTATTAATTACAGTATTATACAGGATAGAAAAAAGCCTAGGCTAGGCTAGTGTACTACACACATACAGTACCAAAAATATAAGTCCAGGCTACACTAGTATAGTATACAGCACATTACAGTACTCGCTATGAATGTGACGTTTCTACGAATTCAATACAAAATTCACCTCGCTATACGCTCTAAATGTTTTCTTTATGTGTTTAATTGTGTCTAGAATGGGTTTAAAGAGTGCGGGAGGATCATTTAGGGCTTAAACGATTAACAAAAAAAGCATTTGGGGGTGGCATCCGTGTATCGCAGATTTTCATATTTCACAGGAAGTTTAGGAACATAACCCCCGCGAAAGACGAGGGATTACTATATATTAGGGGTAACAGAGTGCGTGGGGTCATCTTCGAGGAGGAGAGGACTTGTTAATAATTGGAGTTCACCTCATAAGTAGCAGAAGCTGCGAAAAACTGCGGCATGTATCTTTAAAATTCTAGATATTTTTTCCACAGTACATATCGATGGTCCCTCTCGCTTAAAGATATAGGTATACCTTTTGCTTAGATGAGCTACCGGGTGTCATTTTGGAGAAAATCAGCAACTGCAGACAACACTGGGGAAATATGCTACTTCCTAAAGCATACACGTGTAAGACTATTCCCAGGACTTAAGAGAGAATGGTCTGGAAATATGGTTTGCGTGACAATATTCTTAGAATGGAACTTCCAGTTGCAGGAAAACTGATATTATACAAATCTTGGAATATTTGAATGTGTACAAATTTGACATAAAAACCATCTTCTAGCCTACATTTTGCAACTGGCCTCCTTCACCTGATTGAGAGCAGGCTTATGTAGTGATAAGATAAATTTGACAGGAAACTAATTCATATAGTTTCGCATAAGTCCGTTAAACTACTTAGCATGTAACTGACATCTGTAAAACTGTGAACAATTTGTTAGAAGTAAAATAATCAGTCTTTGTGTGTGGTGAGACAAGGATGCGACCAACATAACGTCTTAACGATTGTCAGTAATGCACCACAGTCAACAATCATGCACAAGTGACATGCAAAAAGGAGGGTACGGTGAAAACAGTGCCAGCAACACAAATAATGCTCAGAGTTAGTCACAGACACCAACCACAGTCACGGAAGGGAAGGAAAGACAGATCACAAAGAGTCACAAAAGAGAGAGAGAGAGAGGGAGAGAGAGAGAGAGAGAGAGATTTAGTGGCTACAAGCAGTCCGTTTCTTCAACCGAACACTCGTTTTGACTGGTGGTGAACGCTTATCAGAAAGGGCGCTGCTTAGCTTTGCTTAGCTAATTAACAATAAAAAAGAAGATCTGTGGAAGAAAGAAAGAAAGTGGTTTAGAGGGGGGTTGAGGAAAGGAAGGAAAAACAGACCTTTGGATGGGGCGCTCGTTTTTCGCACTGGCACGGCGTCTTTTGAGGGGACTTTCTCGAGTTTTGCAGTGGATTTGGGGGCAGGGGTTGCATCAACTGCAGCAACGGGCTTTTTTGCTTTTTTAATGGGAGCATCTTTAACAGGTACTGTTTTTGTTGGTTTTGCTTTAATTGGTTCAGGAGGACAGGGTTCACCAGCATCAAGCTCAACATCAGCAACAGCTGCTGCTTCTTCTGGTTGAGCACCAGGCTCAGCGCTCTGTGCTGCTTCAACAGTAGTAATGAGATCTTCATCAGTTGTCTCCAGGTACTTCTCTGGTTTGTCGTCTCTGGAATCCGCAGGTTTGGTGTCTACTTCTGGCTCCATCTTGGGTACTATGACCTCCTGCTGAGCTGTAGGAATACTGACCACTTCCAGTTCCTGTTCTTCCACCGGTTCGTACTCTTGGGCTTCGTTCTGTTGGTCAGTAAGGGGTGACTCCTGGGTGTGGTCGGGAGCTGTACTAGGGGAGAAAGGGGAACCAGGGTCAGCCCTGCAGGAATCAGGACTTTTGCTCTCTGGGGGAGTCTTATCAGAGCCATTTTCCCAGCGGTCAGGGGTTCCCTGATGAACAAGCTCCGATTCTGTGTAGTCAAATGACAGGCCTCGTTTCTTTGCTTCATCTGGAGTCATTTGGGGTTGGGATAGTGTTTCGCAGGGCTTAATGTCAATGATTTCATCTTTCTGTGGCGCTGCATCTGGGATAACCGTGCTGTGGACTGGAGAAACTACTTCTGGTTCATCTTGTTCTTCTTGTTCTATATCTCTTTCTGGCTCCTCCTGTTGGTCTTCTGTGTTAGAACTATCAGGCATGGCAGGACTCTCCACTAACTCTTCCTCAAGATCAGATCTAAAAGCTTTGCTGTCCTCCTCCTTACCATGCTTCTCGACTTCCTCTTCCTCTCTCTCATCTGGAAAACCACTGGGTGGTTGTTTTCCAGCCATCTCCTCTGAAGCACTTGTCTTCGCCTGGCTGTCAAAGCCCAGCACCGCCGACCCTAAACCGTCAGCCGGGGCAGCTTGTGATGCTTGTGGGGACATGGGTGATGGCTGTGGGCTAACAGACCCAACCATGTCCCCGTTCAAATGTTCCTCGTCCTTGTCCATAGACGCCGCACTGCTTCTACCACTGTGTGGCGGAGAGAGCCCCTCTGGTGTTAAAGCATCTGATGAGCAGGAGGTAGAGCGATAGGAACAGCCACAGACAACACTGCAGGATTAGCAACACACCAAGACGGAAAACAAAGGCACCAAGAAACCAAGGATTCAAAATCATACCAACCAGATAAAAGGGCCCAAATATACGACAAAGGAAAAAGAAAGACATTCTCGCCAATAAAACATTAAGGACAAAATTCAACATTCATTTCTTAGAAATGGAGCACATGTCTGAGCTGCGGGCACTTTTATAATAAGCAATGTTTGCTGATTTTTAGCATGACTTAAAGCACCAGTAGGGAATAGCCTCACAGTTTCAAAGTTAAATGAATAGTTCAATTTAAAATACGACTTGGTAGCAATCAGATCTCCTTCATAAAGCTGCGAAAAAGGACGATGTGATCAGATATCCGCAATGTCCAACATATAATCAGAACTAATCTATGACAGATGATGAGTTTACTGATTATGGAAAAGCATACAGCACTATAGAGATGCCGTTTTAAAAAGCTTCCTGAAAACACCAATACAGCGGACACTCGGTTCACAAACGTGCTGGATGGCGAACAAATCGACGTACGAACTAAATTCCTGAACAGATTTTCTACTGACCCACGAACAAATCCTTGACTGACGTACAAGAAGCCAACCCACGCTTTGCGGCACAAACCTTCATTTCCAGTCAAGCACTCGTGGTGTGAACGTGTTCAACACATTTTTTTCGTTGTGTTTCTCTGCATTTTTGCTCTATAAGCTTCATTACGGGT
>JAQLOM010000021.1:1797889-1808304 GCA_030068315.1 Chrysichthys thysi
ACACACACACACACACACACACACACACACACACACACACACACACACACACACACAGAGGGAGAGAGAGAGAGAGAAAGAGAGAGAAGAGAAAAATAACCAAATTATGTTTAAGAGCCAACTTAAAAATGAACTTTTTTAGGCATTTCTCTCGAAACCTTGTCTTCTGTTCCTTGGCAGAAATTTAGAGTTTTTCTTGTCATCTTGTTAAAGAAAATCTTTCTTCGGTGCTGATTTTTTTAGCAACGGAGTAAAAAGTGCATGACGCAGGATCTAAACACATATTGTAGTCCCTGCTCTGGCTTGAGAAGAAGAGAGCGCTGAAGAAACTGAAAATATTCGGAAAATATCCAAAAATCTTTAGATTTACAGGAACCTGGAGAACCTGGAACAAAGCCACACAGACCCCATTACACAATTCATTTTAATCATTTATTCAAGACATCAAAAACGTAACATAAATAGTGTTTCTAAAAAAAAATGGTAGGGCCAAAATTCATTTGAATGAACAGATTTGATCTCCAATTTTTGTGGATTCCAGACACTGCGGAACTGATCAGTCCTGAAAGACAGACAGAATTGTGTAAAATTTCATTTATTTATATTGGGTATATTAGCACCACTGCTTTATAGATGATCAGTGCTAACACACTGTACCTCCAGTGACTCACCTCTGATATTTCATTTATCCAGACATGATGTATTTAACAAAAGCTATAAGAAAATAAACATATAGTAATTTTAAAGTATTAACCTGCAGTGGGTAGCTTGGGAATTATTCAGATGTATTCTCCGCATAATCTACGACTAACAATATACTGATTAAAATGTTGTCATTTAAAGTAGAAAAACATCTCACACTTGATATGATGAAATTTTCTGTGAGGAAATGTTTATTTAGTGTTTATGGAAAGAAATTTCACTGTCAGTCCTTGTACCAGTCAGAGGTATAGCTGTAACTTCATTTCTATCAACAGATTATAAGGTTCAGGATGTGGTGAAAACACTGGCGTTACCTTCGTAGTTGATGCAGCCGTTAGCGTCCTCTTGTCCTGCCAACACGTGTTCAACCTCCTGTTCTGTCATTTTCTCCCCTAAAGGATTTAGGCCGGACTCAGTGACTGGATTGACTTCATCACAGAATTCACACCAACTACAACCTGTTTATTAAGCCCGCATAATGTTCCTGCATGTAAAAGACGTGTATCACCCCGAATAATGTTAACGAATTCACAAAATACCGTTTTTTTCTTTAACCTCCTGAGACCCAAACTCTAATGTCATGTGCCTTGTCCTTTCTCCTGACTGTTTCTGTTTTTCAGTAACTGATAACTAGTGAACTTGATAATTGTCTCCAAACAGGAAGACGTTTGGCAAATGAGTAATACCCAATGGTCCTCATATGAGGATCTTACAAGGAAATACACACAATGTAGTTGGGGGAAAATGTCATGTCCTCATAATGAGGACAGTGATGTCTCAGGAGGTTAAAGAAATGTTGGCTCAAATAAATGTTAATAGAGAAGCTCTCCGAGAAACCACGGCACGACTTACGATTTTTCAAAGTTATGATGACGATTGCGATACTTTAAAAATTGTAAAATATTTAGAAAGTATTTAAAATTTGCAGGCAGGCATCTCAGGCAGGCCAGTGTAACAGTGTATGATGTACACTGACGTTCAGACAATGCCCAGAAGTACACGGCCGACACCCTGAAGTACACAGACGATGCCCAGATCACTCACCTCGCATTATACCTCACTCTCTCCCGCAACTCACAGAGTTACCTTGTGTATCGGCGTACTGTACAGTGCATCACTGTGGGTTTTTTTTTTAGTGATTATTAACAGAAGAGATTCAGCGGCGGCTGTCTGTAGCCAGAGCTCAGTATTTGTGTAGCGGGGTGTCGCAGCTGGACTCAGCTCAGAGACACAGTGCTGCTGCCTCCACCAGGTGCGGACTTCTCTGACAAACTCTCTCTTTTTTGACAGAAATGTGATTTGAATGAAGTCTTCAATAAGTGTGTGTGGTCTTCTACAGGAAAAGACTCCTGGGTAGGCTAGGCTAAACTAAGCTAAGCTGGGCCAAGCTAGGCTAAGCTAGTCTGAGATACCTAAGCTAGGCTATGTGGTTCCTCATAGTCGTTCGACTTACAATATTTTCGACTTACGATGGGTGTGGCAGAACATGTCTCCATTGTAACATGAGGACCACCTGTATCAGTATCTGCATAAATCACAGCTTTTTAATGCTATTCCACCTTCACTTATTTTAAGCAAAGGCTATGGGGCTCAAGAATGATACCACATTGTGTTAAAAGAAGAACAAGGAAGCGAGCAAGTCTGGGTAACATCAGTGAATAACCACTGCACAAAACAGACAGTTATCCATTACTTGGAAGCTGTATTAGCCTTGTAGCTTCAGTTAAAAACAACAACAACAACAAAAAAATGAAATGTGGTCATCTACATTTGGGGTAATCACCAATATAGATGTCTCTCTTGTTAATCCCATTGGATACATTGGAGCATGTCAATGTAAACGTATTTTATTTACCTAATGTCTGTAGGACATGCCGAAGCTCCGCTCCCATTATGGTGCCATTTCCTTCCTTGTCAAAGACCCGTAACCCCTCCACAAAGTCCTCGAACGTGCCGCGGTCCTTTGACTTGGACACGTGCTGAAACATGGGCAGGAAGGTGTCAAAGTCCATGAGCTTGGTGTTCAGTTCTGAGGAAGATCGGGGTAAATCAGGAACATTGATCACTTTCAGTGCAAAATCCTAAGTGTGGATATATTTTTTTGGTGAATTAAAAAATGCAGCAGACAATTAGATCATCATGCAGAAAAAGAAACCCAAAGAGGGCTATTTCAGCAGTGCTACTGAAACTCTGACCTTCGGGTTTGGGTTTACCAAGCACCCTCATGACCTCAGCGTTGGTAGGGTTTTGGCCTAAAGCTCTCATCACATCTCCACACTGAGCATAAGAGATCTTCATTTCTCCATTAGGTGTTCGATCAAACAGCATGAACGCCTCTTTGAACTCTGTCCGGACAGAGAATAAACTTATAATAAAAAGTTATAAGAACATTATTTTTTCCATGCTGGACCATATGAGGTCCATTAAAACTACTACTTCGTTCCTCCTTCTGAATATTTAATAGACTTAAACTAGCCCAATATGGATACTGACATCACACTGACTACTAATCTTTTATTTAGCTTTTAATTCACAGAAGAGTTACACTACATTTTTGTCTGGTGAACTGGAACGCCAGAATGAAAAAGAACGCTCCAAATTTTGGCTGTTTATATAAAAAAACATCATTCCTGTGCTCCGTAGCCTTTGCCTAAAATGAGTGAAGGTGGAATAGCATTAAAAAGCGGTGATTTATGCAGATATTGATACAGGTAGTCCTCAAGTTATGATGGAGATGTGTTCTGCTATACGCATCGTAAGTGGAAAATATCATGTCAAATGTCGTAGCCCACTTTTTAGCCTAGCTTAGGTAGCTTAGGTATCTTAGCCTACCCTACCCAGGAGTCTTTTTGCTTTTGAATTAAAATTAGAGGTCTTGAAGCTCACAAAAAAAAAACAGGCAATAATGCACCATACAGTACACCTATACACAAGTTAACTCTGTGAGTTGCGGGAGAGAGTGAGGCATCACGCAAGGCGAGTGACGCGCACATCCGGGTGTCATCTGTGTACTTCCCGGTATCGTCCGTATACTTCCAGGTGTTGTCTTAATGTAGGTCATGTATCCATATGTCATACACTGTTAGGCTGGCCTGCCAGCGATGCCTGCCCACAAATCTACAATTTTTAGCATATCGCAATCATCATCATAATTTCAAAAAATCATAAGTCGGGCCATCATAAGTAGGGGAGCACCTGGATAAGATATTCTGTTTCAATTCTGAACAAATGCACAGATATTTAGGCCAAAGATTATAATATGTACATGAGTTTAGCAAGATGACCCATAATCTAAAAAAATGCGTCTAATTCTTACCTTCAATCTGATCAGCGGTGAACTCAATCTAAGAGGAGAGACAAAGCATTTACAAATCACCCAACAATTCCATCCCACACCACACCACATATAATTAGTCTTTATATCAGACCTAGTTTTCTTCAGAAGTGTCCCCTATGGATTGTTTCTTACATTGGTGGATTTTGATACCTTTTGATTTTGATTTATGATTTTATTGTTAGTTACAGTGCTGGATGCATCACTGGATGCATTACAACGCCTTTTTTTTTTTTTTTTTTTTTAGATATTTGTTCTGATTTTGAATTGTGGTTTTGCAAATAGGGTTTAGGGACTAAGGAATTGGCACCTCAAGGCTCCAGAGTTCCTGGTTCAATTAAGTGCTCAGGTTACAGTCTGCTTGGGGTTACACCATGTCTGTGTGGGTTCCTCTAGATTCTCCAGTTTCATCCCACCTCCCAAAAATATACCATTAAATTGTCCCAGGTGAGAATGAACATGTGAATGTGTGTCTGCCTGCTCAGAATGACTGGCATCCCATCCAGATTGTGTTCTGCCTCAGCACACGGTCTTCTGAATAAACTTTGAATCCAGCACGACACTGCCAACATGAAGAAGTGCTTTCTGGAGATGAATGAATGCAATTCATGCAATTGATAATTACTTAGAGAAGATAATGGAAAAGTTTCATCTAGCATTTTAAAGGGGACCCTTAAAGGAAAAATGAGGAACCTTACAACACGGGAAAAGATTCCAAGCAGAACCATTTGCCATCCAAAGAACCCCAGAGGAACCCATTACTGAAGACAGCATTATTTATGGGGAGTGTGAAGTCGACGAGCAAGAGGTTTCCACTTACTTTCTGCTAACCTCTGTCCTGTTTTGTAGCTTTGTCTAAATCGGATTACTTGCATCATCTTTCTAAACCATTGTCAGTCCCTATAGAACTTCATTTTTTCCCTAAATGGTCCCAGAAGGTACCCAGGCACCAAGATTGTAATGTTTGGATAACACTTATCTTGCTAACAAAGAAGACCTGGATTTATTTTAAACCAGCAAACATATTTATCAAGGTTACTTGAAGTGTTTCAGCATATCCCCTGAAGGACACCATAAAGGTTCAATGTAGAACACTACACCAGAGTCTTTTGCTAACAGAGAGGATTCAAAAAGGAGTGAAAGAGCAGGAACAATCCAGAGAGGCTTCTGGAGGCAAGAGAAACAGGCTACACCTGAAGCATAGAACCTTGAGGTTTAACAGACCAAAAGTGACCACAGAACCTTGACGGATCAAAAGTGGTTTCTAATTGCTGTGGGATTTGAGCTCACAACCCAAGTAACTCAGTAACCCCTGAGTTTCCACCAGAGAAGCAAAGTAAGGAAGGACCACCCAAATGTTTCCCAACTGTCTGCACTTCACTCATCAGTGCTACAGATCATACCATACCCTGGAGAAGAAGCAGCCTGTTCGAGGTCATTCCTGTATTTCCACCACCAATTACGTGATCTAAGAATAACAGACGGCTGTTTCTGGACCAGGGGAGTGACAGTGAAATTCCATCCTTTTGCCCTGTCCCTAGGGTGGTGCCTGGGTTAAGCCTGGTGTGTTAGCTCCAACAAGGAAGCTCTAATGGAGACAAAACCAATTGTGTAGAAGGATGTGAACATGGAATGGAGAGACATGGAGATACTGCAGTGGGCATACTGAATGAAATACTCATGGAGTTAGACTTAGACGTGGTTGATGTGTTTCTCTGTGGGGAAGGAGGTCTGTGGAGGCAGATCTCAACATATTACATACTTGGAAAGGAAAATTATTTCATTATACCCTGGACTGCTGATGAAGACGAGGTTTTATGAGATACAAGTGGCCTCTGGCTAACCCCACATCAGGAGATTCTGTTCAGTTGCCTTCCTGTGTTAGTTGTGTGTTACAAACTTTCTTTTGCAGTTAAAAACATGTAATTTATGTGGGAAAGAATGGAAATTCATTACCACATCACTGACTGTTATAGGAAAAATAATCAGCAATAGGGTGGTGTGATGGAGCTACTATGAACACATTATGTTGTATTCCTGTTTTAGTAAAACAGTTGGCCAACTATTGCATTTTTGCATGAATTAAACAATGAAACCTCGTACTTTTTATCCATTTATAGTTACATTTCATGCTGTGGAAGATCTGTAAAACAATTTTGTTCCTGTTATCACTGACTTTATATAACAGGGATTAACAGTCGTTTCTTAAGGTCTCTTTTTTTCTGTCTCTCAAAGCCTCATTTGTTCAGCTTTTACCTCCGGCAGTTACAAAGCGCTGAAACTGGAGACTCCTTCCAAAATAAAAAAAAATGCTAAATAAAATCTCCACCAAAACCCTCACCAATAGCAACAATTATACATTTTATTTGTTGAATAACAGCATAGTTTGTACTCGGTTTATGATCAGTTTTATACAATGTGGAATATCGGCCATGCCAGATCTTATGAATCAGCTGTTAGTATAGAAATCATCATCTAATTAGAGCATATGATTTCCTGTGCTGCCAAAAGTGTCAGAAACTGCTGCTATTCAGAAAATTATTCAACATTTTCTAACAAGACAGATTTGAGAATTTAACAGAGCTATGATATAAAAACCAACATACGCCGATTACACATGAATAAAATACTGTCGGAGCTGTAGATGGGACATCATACCATGAAAAAGAAACCTGAAAAATCCATAATGATATCCATATACCAGAACGGTCAATTTAATGAAGTTAATGAAAAATATCATTTCCATTCTGGCTGAAAGAAAAGAAGACGGCATTTTAGGATTATTTTGTGTGGAAAACAAATCTTTTATCTTCTATCTCTTGTCCTTAGTTCTTTAATAATGATCCTTCAACACAATTGATTAGAGGATATATTATTAATCACACACTATTACTCACTGCAATGCTCTTTGGGTCAAAGTCAGGCTCCTTAGGCTTCTCTGGTTCAGGTGTAACTGCTTTGCTTGCCTCCTTCTTGGGCTCTACTTTCTTCGGTGCCATGTTAAAGGCAGCAGCAGCAGCAGGACAGAGAGAGAATTAGAAGAAAACTGGGAAATGAGGCAGAGAGGAATGAGCTCCAGTGGGTTTTATATCCCCATCCAGATCCCTCGGGCTAAAACCAGAGGGACAGACGGAACCATCTGAGACACCATCATGAACCATACAAGGCCAGGAGGCTGGAGCACTGAGTGACGAGGCTCCACTTTAATCACTTGGAGGAGAGTATCAGCATGTCCACACATTGTTCTCACTATGAGGAGCATGGGTTAATGGCAGGGGTATTAGAGTTATTTTGTGGGATGATGGGATGATGAGTTAGGAAGACTGGAATAGTCAGATAGCGGCCTTGTTTGAGGATAGGCAGCCTTTAGAGTTTGTGAGAAGTAAATATAGTCCTGAGTCCAGTACCAAGAGCTGGTTTGAATGAAATGACGTCCCGGTGCGTTTGAATTCTCAGTTCTGATTGGTCAGAAGGTGTGGGTTAATTTTCCATAATTGCAGGTCCGAACACAGATCTGCGGAATAGCAAATCCCAGGTTTATATTAACGCACTCGTCTTATATGATATCATTTTTATAGTAACGACTAACGCAGGGACTTGTACAGGAGACCTAAGGAGTCTTCAGTGTCAGTGCTTTGTACCAGGCAAAGCTGTAACGTGGAAAAGACCTCAGGACAGATGAGTTTACACTTTGCAGTTTCTCAGTAACATGAAAAGCTGTGATTTTTTTGTCTTATTAATTTAAAGAGAGAGAGAAAAAACTAGCTGGTGTCATTTAAAGCAGTTATAATGTTATAAAGGGCGGCACGGTGGTGTGGTGGTCCAAAGACATGCTCATTAGAGGGTTTGGCTGCCTTAAATTGCCCATCAATGTGAGTGCGCCAACTTCAGACGGAGCGACACGTCGGTTGGGGTGTTTCTATGGTCGCATCAGATGTCACAACGCCGAGATGACTTGTGACGACAGCGGACCCTGCACAGCGCAGGTCTAACGCTAAGAAGAATAATAAGAAGATAATGTTATAAAGGGTGACACGGTGTTGTGGTGGTTAGCACTGTCACCTCACAGCAAGAAGGTCCAGGGTTCGATCCCCGGGGTCGACCTGAGTGTCTTTCTGTGTAGTGTTTGCATGTTGTCCCCGTGTCTGCATGGGTTTCCTCGCAGAGTCCAATGATATGCACATTAGGTGGATTGGCTACTCTAAATTGCCCGTAGCCAGCAAGGTGGCATCATTCCATGGCTAAAATAACATTTCTTTTGCAATGCTGTGACCAGCGGTGCCAAAGCGGCATCTAATAGTCTGGTTGGTCCAGGTGATAACATGAAAAGAACTTAACGAGAACTCATTTGTTTCATGGACTTTCAACAAGAATTACATTTAACTATTAATTGCACAAGTACAACATACATGCTAAATAAATATAATTACATTCAAGTTGGCAAATTTCTGTTTAATGAGAGGAATAATACACCTTAGGAGGTGTCTTTATTGGAAAATTTGGGGCGATAGCAAGACCATAGTAGCTCTGCTTCATCTCACAACCTTGGCGTTGGCCTGGTTATTTTACTGTAACAGTGATAATGTGAACATGCTGAACAATGATATATGATTAAATTTTTAATCCATGCATGAATGCACACCATTTTCTTATATATATTTTTTTGTTTTACTATGAAATATTTATTTCTGATGTCACTACTTAATTTATTATTCACGCAGTAACTTTGTTCATCTTTTAATCGTCACCGTTTGACACTGACGATCTGTGCAAACACGTTAACGTCCCCGCTGCTTTCCGTTCATACGAACACAATGTCGCAAAGTTATTTGAATCGTATCAAATTTCCGAAGTGTTTATTGTTCTGTAACGGAAAGTAAACAAAGAATTCTTCCTGTCAGTTTCTCCAACCGTCCCGCAGGTGAGAAGTCCATTCACAACATCGTTCTTTTTTAAGTCCATGATGTAGCTTGTTTCGACGGCTGAACTCCCGAGCAGGCTCGAGGAGGAATGTGCTCTGGGATCTGTCCTTATGGAGGAGAAGAGGACGGATGGACCACTGAGGAATTACGCAGGGTCTGAGTGGATCTTTCTCAGTATAGTAAGATGTTACCAGTCGCCCTGCGCTGGATTGGTGACCTGCCCGGGGTGTAACCCCGCCTCTTACCCAAACTCAGCTGGGATTGGCTCCAGCTTTTCCCTGCGACCCTGAACAGGATTAAGTGGCAGAAGAAGAATAAACACACACACACACACACACACACACACACACACACACACACACACACACACACACATATATATATATTTACATTATTTATAATGGAATAATTGTGTAATAATAAAATTATTAATAATAATAATTGTTATTTCACACACAAATTTAGTTTTTATTTTGTACCTCAAAACTTTAGTTAAATAATAATACAACAACACTAAATGACATATCTGGAAGGTAATACGTTTGTATAGTTTTGACATTTTAAACCCCTGTGAAAGTCACAGTTGAAGATCATTTTAGTGCTGCATTTTTAATATCACACCCAGAAACGCCTGGAATTATATGATAATGTGATAATGATAAGGTCAGGAGGGGTGTATTTTTTTAAGAAATTTCCCTGGCTGGGATTAATAAAGTACATCTAATCTAATCTAATCTAATCTAATCTAATCTAATCTAATCTAATCTAATCTAATCTAATCTAATCTGTGTGATGCACTACACGCAGTGTCCAGCAGGTGGAGACCTCACACCACACACTGAAGATGAAATAAAGACATGAAATTGAGGGATGGTGGAAATGAAAGTTGGGGTGACAGGTGTGTGTGTGTGTGTGTGTGTGTGTGTGTGTGTGTGTGTGTGTGTGTGTGTGTGTGTGTGTGTATGTAGCAGGTGGAATTGACAGAATATTTGTTGAACACAGTAACATTTCACACTTGCTCTTCCTCCAGGACTGCTAACTGATATCAGGCTCCATGTCACAAAACAGGTGTGTGATGATTTAGACAAACATAAACACACTGCTGTACATGTCCAGTACTCGTTCAACAATTCAGACATCAATGGTAATGATCTCTGATAGACTCCGTGTGGTGTACGGTAATGGTCTCTGATAGACTCCATGTGGTGTACGGTAATGATCTGTACCTTATTCTGGAACAAATGTCAACCTGAACACAGTGAGAGAGAGCCTGAGCAAGACAAGAGTGAACTTAAAGATACTTTCCTTCTTCCTTTCCTTTCTTTCCTTCTTCCTTTCTTTTTTCTTAGACCTTTGGAATTTTTCTCCTTTCTTTCTTCCTTCTTTTCTTTCTTTCTTTCTTTCTTTCTTTCTTTCTTTCTTTCTTTCTTTCTTTCTTTCTTTCTTTCTTTCTTTCT
>JAQLOM010000021.1:1817547-1828730 GCA_030068315.1 Chrysichthys thysi
TATCAGGGCAGGATGGGTGATGCAGGGACAGGATCTATAAGAGAGACTGGTATCAGGGCAGGATGGGTGATGCAGGGACAGGATCTATAAGTGAGACTGGTATCAGGGCTGGATGGGTGATGCAGGGACAGGATCTATATGAGAGACTGGTATCAGGGCAGGATGGGTGATGCAGGGGCAGGATCTATAAGAGAGGCTGGTATCAGGGCAGGATGAGTGATGCAAGGGCAGGATCTATAAGAGAGACTGGTATCAGGGCAGCATAGGTGATGCAGGGGCAGGATCTATAAGAGAGACTGGTATCAGGGCAGGATGGGTGATGCAGGGACAGGATCTATAAGTGAGACTGATATCAGGGCAGGATGGGTGATGCAGGGACAGGGTCTATAAGAGAGACTGGTATCAGGGCAGGATGGGTGATGCAGGGACAGGGTCTATAAGTGAGACTGGTATCAGGGCAGGATCGGTGATGCAGGGACAAGATCTATCAGTGAGACTGGTATCAGGGCTGGGTGGGTGATGCAGGGGCAGGGTCTACAAGATAATAACTGTTTTGAGGCAGGTTGGGTTATGCAGTGTAAGATTTAGAAGAAAGTTTCACAGGGGTGAAGGATTGGTAACATGTGAAATGGAATGAGGACAGACATTGACACTGGGGGCCAGTTGATTGTGTGGGGCCAGAATGAGTGAGACACTAGGTCTTGTGAATACTGGGACAGGATGGTAATGAAGTAGCAGGATCTATGAGAGAGATCAGCACTGTTGCAGGTTGAATAATGTAGGGGCAGACTTGACAAGAGACTGAGAAAATACAGGAAAAGCAGAAGCACTTTAGAAGAAGTAGCTAAGATTAGATTAAGTTCCTCAGCTGCTCTAGAATTGCTTGCCCTAACCAGACAAACACAGGCATAAGTTTGGCAGTGGAAGTCATGAGAATGGGACTATTGGTACAGTGAACCCTTAACTCATGAGCTTAATTCGTTCCAAGGTCCAATTTGTTTGTGACCCAAATCAATTTTTCCCATTGAAATGAATGTAAATACAATTAATGTCTTTCAGCCATCAAAACATGTTTTTTACAAGTGTATTATGGGTTTAGGTGTGGCAATAAAACAGAAAAAATTAAAATAACTTTTTAAAGTGTGGGTTGGCTGTCTGTACATCAGTCGAACATTTGTTCGTCAGTCGGAACAAAATCTGTTTGGGAACTTAATTCATACATCGATTTGTTCGCCATCCGACGCATTCGCAAGCTGAGGGTCCACTGTAATTTATTTGCAGCAAGGATAAAGCCCCGAAGGGATGGTGAAGTAAGGTAAGGATGGTGAGGTGAAAGTGACAGTGGGCTAAGACGGCCTTTCCTGCCATTTCCCTGACCTTTAACCTGGAGTCTAGAACCTAATACTGCCACAACAACAAAGCTAGAAGCTAACAGACTAGATTGCTTTCTGATAGCTAGCTTTTTAGCAGGCTTTACTCTTGCCTAGCCGAAATTATGTATTAAGGAGCCATCTCTTTCATTGCGAAAATTTTGCAATCACTGCAAGAACATAATAGTCCTCTATAACCAAGGAAAGCAGATGTTATCCAACAGTGTATTTCTAAAGAGTGAAATTTAAGCATTATTGTCATAATTCATTGAATCTTAGGCAGATTATATAAAAAGGCAACAACATAATCATCCTTCACAACAAGTTCTAAAGCACGCCAGTCACTAATAATATTTAAGATCTTGTGGATAATGCATTAACATAATGTGTGAATTGGGAACGACCATAATTTTTAGCCACAGCTTCCTGTATTTGGAAGTAACGATATGTTAGCAAAATATTTTTTGCGTTCACATTATGATGTAGCTAACTAGTTTTTTTAGTTGCTTACAGCTGACTCATGGCTTTAGCTAACCATCACCCAACCATTGTGTTGCTAACCTGTTGCGTGGTTCAAACATCCTGGGTTGTGTTATACGCAGTTACACATGTGGTGGTATTTGTAAACACATGTGGAAAATAAATGCTTTTAATTCCCAGTCACTGTATCCAAATAACTCTTGTTGTCTGGATAAAGACTAAAGAAGCAGAGGGGAATGGGCAGATGGTATTGTTAGCATAGATCATGATAAATATAGTGAACAAAGAGAAGATTCCAGAGTGGGCCATGCATTTTCCAATATGATAATAGTTATCATGCCATAGTAGTCTAGTATGTAAACTCGTCCCTCAGTCTTTATTGTAACCATTATGGCTGCTTAACTTTTTATTTCTAGATCCATCATCTAGAAAACGTTTATTATCACTTGTAACTTGTCGGCTAATTAAATGGTTTGCCATCAGACCTAAAACTGGTATTTCTTGATGGTTCTTTTAATGCAAACTAATATAGAATCGTATTGTGATCTTTTAATGCTAACTAATATAGAATCATACATTTAATACAGATGCGCGTCTTCAAGTTGGCAAAGTCATGGCCTACCCTGAACATGCTGATTAAGATCATTGGTAACTCTGTGGGTGCCCTGGGGAACCTGACCCTCGTCCTGGGCATCATCGTCTTCATCTTCGCTGTGGTAGGCATGCAGCTGTTTGGGAAGAGCTACAAGGACTGTGTTTGTAAAATCGCTGATGACTGTGAACTTCCGCGCTGGCACATGACAGACTTCTTCCATTCGTTCCTAATTGTGTTTCGGATCCTGTGTGGCGAGTGGATTGAAACCATGTGGGACTGCATGGAGGTGGCAGGCCAGGCCATGTGCATTACCGTGTTCATGATGGTCATGGTGATTGGAAACCTGGTGGTAAGTACAGCCTTACTTATTTAGTTACAACAGGGTCTGACAGAATGTTTTTTTTTTTGTCTACATCAGTGGTTCGCAATGTGGGGCCAAGGAGCCCAGAGGTATTCCAATATTTTCGTAGTTTGTCACAGTGCAGCAAGCAAAAGTTCTTACATCTACAACTAATGTTAACACCAGAATCATTAACCATACCAGGAATATTTTATTGCAAACACATTGAATGTTTTTCATAGTTCCTTTAAGGCTTCCTACATAGTGACATACCATTATACAAGAAATCATTAAACACCATTCAGCATCTACTGAGGCCTGTGTATTAACTCTGACATCCATTACACTGAATGGTCCAAAACGATGGACAGGTCTCTCAGAGATAATTAACTTGTGACGTGCCACTCGTGCTTGGAAGTCTCCTGCAACTCTGATATCCCTAAGTGTGCTGGAGTGGATGTTGCCTGACGTGCCTGAGAAGACAGATCTGTCAGAGACCTTCCATCCTGTAGAGTAGATCATGTGATCCTCTCACTAGAAGTTAATTATACATAGGGCTTATTTACTTTGAGTATCAACCAGCTATTTACTATAAATGTAACCCCGGCAGATTTCAGCTATTCATAGAGCAAAGAGGAAATAGCTCATTTGATGAGGTAGCGAAAGTGGTGACCAGAGACTTTTTCTGAGATCTTTCGACAGGGGTATGTGGGGACAGTTTCAGCTATTCATAGAGCAAAGAGGAAATAGCTCATGTGATGAGGTAACGAAAGTGGTGACCAGAGACTTTTTCTGAGATCTTTCGACAGGGGTATGTGGGGATATGTATTCCAGGTAACAAGGACTATTTTCAACAGCACAATGCACATTACAAATTATAACAGATCACTTAGTGAAATATATATTTTCTTTGAGCAGATTATTGCACATTCTTTGGTTCTTACAGGTCCTGAACCTCTTCCTGGCATTGCTGCTCAGCTCCTTCAGTGGAGACAATCTGGCCTCATCTGATGATGATGGTGAAACGAACAACCTGCAGATCGCCATATCAAGAATCACCAGGGCCATCGACTGGGTCAAGGCCTTCTTTATCACAAACGTAAGGCGTTTGTTGGGCTTGAAACCTAAGGAAGAGGAGAAGAAAGAAAATGATTTAGTCCTGAACCACATGGGTGAGTCCAAGGAGGAGCTGAAACAGCTTGACGGTGCTCTTAAGATGGCTATCGTTCCTATCGCAAAGGGAGAGTCTGATGCTGAAAGCCCTTATGATGAAGACAGTGCATCTGAGAATGAAGAGGAGATTGAAGAAAAAAAGAAAGTGAGATTTCTTTCCTACTTTATAATTCAGCACGGCAGAAAAAAAAAAACTGGCCTGTTGTTAACATAGATACTGACTCAGTAGTTATTTTTTAAATTCCCAATAAATGAATATACTGGTTTGGTCACAAGCCATCACTTAAATATAGACAGAATTTAGTACAATGTGATGTTTTAGTATTATGCAAAAAAATCACTTGAAATTATAGTAAAATTCAATATGCTATGATTAAATATATACACTGTCCCCTTCAAAAGTGTTGGAACGACAACACAGTTTTCATGCTTTTGTCTCGGTACACCCCCACAATGGATTTGAAAAGAAGTCATCAAGATACGATTGAAGTGCAGGATTTCAGCATTATTTCAAGATGTTTAACATTAACCGTTTAGTAATTACAGCCATTTTTACACAGTCCCTCCATTTCTAGGGCTCAAAAGTAACCGAGCAAACAAACAAAATGATAAATATAACTATCATTTTTAATATTTGGAAGAAGATCAGTCACCATCTGAAGCGCCAGAAGACTGGAAACTGAAGACCCACCTCTTCAGGCTCTCACCCCTCCCCTGCTTCCCTGTCCATTGTGTAATCCCGCTGCAACCCAGGCTTCATTTTGTCTAGCCTGGTCCTGATGTCTTTGGGTTAGCTGTTGGGGTTTTGTTCCCTTTTTAGTTGTATTTGTGGTATTGTGTATTTATATTTACGCTCATTAGCTCCATTTTCCTTGCTGTTAGCTGATTGGTCCTTCTACAGAATATTACACTAGGTCTTACTCTGGCTCTGATTCAGTTGGCATGTGAACATTTTTGCCTAGAAGTTCTGCTATTCTTGTACCTGACTTTTTGTACTTGTTGTACCTCGCTCTAGATAAGAGCGTCTGCCAAATGCCTGTAATGTAACGGAATATCTGGAGCCCATGGGTATCACTATATGCTTATAAAGTTTCATCTCTTGAGATGCTTTGTCAGGCCTTTACTTCAGCCACTTTCAATTGTTGCTTTTTATCGGTCTTTCTGCCTTCAGTATTGTCTTCAGTAATTATTTTCAAATCCATTGTGGTGGTGAACCGAGACAAAATTGCGAAAATTGCAACAATTCGATTCCAATACTTTTGGAGGAGAATGTGTAATATAATATTACGTTAACACTAAAGTGCTGTTAAGTGATTAAGTCCCCATTGCCTCCTAAGATGTGTCCCAGACACAGACCGTTTTAAACTGCAAACATGTCCGAAAGAGGATTAATACTTTTATGAATTAATCTTGACATATCCTACTTTTTATCTGTTTAGAGTTTCTTTTTCTAGTGTGGAATGTCCACAAAAGAAATTCATTCTTACTAAAGCGATTAGCTTTCACTTACGTTATAGCAGTAGTTAGAGTAATAGTTTGGTACAAAGCACTGAAACCGGAGACTCCTTCCATCATTTTAAACAAACATCTCCTTCAGAAAACCTTATCACTGATATAATATATGGATCCCCCACCGTGAACGTCTGTATAAATTAGACATTACTATACAGAGATAAAAAAATAACATTTTTATTATTATTATGATTTGTGTTAGCTTCCGGTAAAACTTATAGAAAGTTAATAAACTCCTTCTGATCAATTCAACACCGCAGTGGCCTGTATGTGACAGAAGAGAGAGAAACATAGACACTCTGAGTGTTTTTACGGGTGTAGTGGAGGTCAGATGTCACGCTGACGGAGCGTGGGAAACAGCACTGGGGCCGCATGATTAGTTAACCTGTTCCACAAGCACCCGACCTTTTGGGTTCCTCTTTCACTCCGTTCTTCCCAGCTAGAATTTTCACTTTGTGTGACATAGTCGTGTATCAAAAAGTCTGTCGGTTCAGGAATTTTAGTAGGTTATGAATAGTAAAGCTAAGCAGTGCTGCTTGAGGTCAGATATTTTGTTAAACATTTGTTTCAATGAGGAGCATAAGCCCTGACTCATTAGGCAACTGTTTGTTGGTATGTCTGCAAACTGGGTTGTATTACGCGGCTCACATAACATACTCTCTCGTGTCTAAATGCTTGGCATAACACCGGCAGCCATGTTTCTCCACAGGGGAAGGGGATACATAGCTGAAATGGAGGCAGCGCTGCTAAGCAATCGGCTCTACTTCACGAAGTTTTAACCAGGCGAAAGCCATGCCATGTTGCCTAAATGTTTCTTCTATAAAATGAACTTCAGAATTTTAAACATAAATGTCCTTCACGTGGAATTATACAAAAAAAAAGACAGCTGGAAATATGCTAATGACTAAACAGCATGGTACTGTGCTTTATCAGACAGATCTGTTTACTCCTTAAGCTTCTGTTACATGTGGCTACGTCAGTGAAAGAGGAATACCGTCCAAATCTGAGGGATGGATTTATGCGGCACACTGATCATTCACTGTGTCTTCTTCATGCTTCTAAATATAACTTCTTTTGAACTGCGCCTGTAAAGCCAGATATATTCTCGTACAAGATGTCCTGACCTGTCGAGCTAAGAAATACACAGGAATAGTACGGGAAAAACACAGTGACGTCTCAAAGATAAATACAGCATTAATATCTTTTCTGGTTGTTTAGCGCATGGCATGTCATATGGTAACAATTCAGGTTGGAAGTAAAAGAGAGAGGGTTTGAGAAGAGAGAGTTCTTTCGCCACAAAAGCTCTTGTTTGAATCGAGTCTGCATCCAGATCCTTGTGCATATTTTGACCCTCTGACACAGCACTTTTATTGAAACACCTCTTTCGGACAGCTGAAAGATGCAGACGACTCGTCCAGCTGCAGCACTGTGGACAAACCTCCAGAGGTGGAAGAGGAAGAGTCTGAGGAGGAGCCAGATCCCATCACCCCAGTGGACTGCTGCACAGAGAGTGAGACTCACTAAGCTTTTTTCACTGTCTCCACATGGGAAGCAGGTTGTCCTAGATCCCCGTACTATTAAAATGTACATACAGGCTGCTCAGAAGCACACACAGCCATGCTAATAAATAAATAAATAAATAAACAAATAAATAAAGTGGTTAGCACTGTCGGCTCACAGCAAGAAGGTCCTGGGTTCGATCTCAGGGGTCGACCTGGGTGCCTTTCTGTTCAGAGTTTGCATGTTCTCCCCGTGTCTGCATGGGTTTCCTCTGGGTACTCCGGTTTCCTCCCACAGTCCAAAGACATGCACAGAGGGGATTAGGCTAACTGGCGACTCTAAATTGGCCGTAGGTGTGAATGTGAGTGTGAATGGTTGCCTGTCTCTGTGTGCCGCCCTGCCGTGGATTGGTGACCTGCCCAGGGTGAAACCCTCACCCAAAGTCAGCTGGGATTGGCTCCAGCTTCCCCCGCGACCCTGAACAGGATTAAGTGGCAGAAGATGAGTGAGTGAATCCAGCCTGGTCTGACCACCAGTTTCTAAAACATACGCCGAGCTGCTCAAACTGGTAGGCCATCATTGCCAGATGGTAAATTATTATTCAGCACCCTTACTTATTGATTAAACTGATCAGCAAATGTTTGAAATTTTGTAATTGACTTACTGTTGTATACCGTGGTGCTGCCTCACTGTTTTAGGATCCCTGGTTTTATCTTGATCTCAGGTTACTGAACAGTTCTGGGCACAGACTTGCACACTGGGGTTTTTTTTCAGCCTAGCACCTTCCAAATATATTCAGGTTGATTGCCTATGCCAAACTGCCCCTATATGTGATGGTGTTTGCCTGGTGCCCTAGGATGACCCAGCGTCCCATGTACAGTATATTCGCATCATGCACCAAGTTTCCAGGAACACTTACTGAATATAAATGAAAAAAAAAATGCCTTAGTGGGGAAACCGTGGTACCAAAATAACTCGATTCTACAAAGAGTAGCCGGAATTCAGATCCAGTCTGATCCAGGCTACCAGCTGGTCTGATGACACTGTTTTTTTCAACATAGAGCTAGTTCTGGCACTCTTTTCTAAAGTAGAGTTGTGTAAAGGAATCTATATGAGAACTGAATGGCCCTTACTGACATTTTAAGATCGTAAAATTAAAATTCACCCAAATACTTTATCTCCTGCTCCCTGACTTTAAGAATGCATTCGACGCTGTCCGTGCCTGGATGTAGACATCACCAAGGGCAAAGGAAAGGTGTGGTGGAACTTCCGTAAGACCTGTTATTCCATTGTGGAGCACAACTACTTTGAGACCTTCATCATCTTCATGATTCTCCTCAGCAGTGGTGCCTTGGTGAGCTGAAGGGAAAAGTGTCTGTATGCTGAATGACTGCTTTTCTGAGAGGTGATAGTACAGCTTTGAGGTCTGAACTCATGTTTTCTTCTTCTCTGATCAGGCGTTTGAGGATATTTACCTCGAGCAGCGACGAGTGATTAAAATCATTCTCGAATATGCAGATCAGGTCTTCACCTACATTTTTGTCATTGAGATGCTCCTGAAATGGGTTGCGTATGGTTTCAAGACCTACTTCACCAACGCTTGGTGCTGGCTGGACTTCCTCATTGTTGATGTATGTCTTTATGTTTTTCATGTCAAAGTGAAACCTAGTATAAAATACCAAGGAAAGTAGACCATAAAGGATGGAATAACAGGACACGAACTGATTGGAGCTCCATCACCAGCTGGGATTTCACCAACTCCCATTTCTTGTGCTCTCAGAAATAAAGGCACCCAACTTTTCTGTCATGTTAGAGTATCAAGTATCTTTCAGTATGTACCTTTATGTACAAAGGTACATATGGTGTACTTATAAATAGCTTTCAGTGTTATGCCCTTAGTGTCCAATTAGGTTCCTTGGGTTCCATGTAAAATTTGCATACTAAAGATACAAAACACGTACACCACAGCAACAAGGAACAGTACAGTTTGGTACCTTTATTTCTGTGTGTATACACAAGGTCGTGCTTACAGTTACAAAATTGATAGTCTGGATTGTTAAAAAATGCACAGGGATCTTCAGAAAACAAAATTTGATGCTCTTGGTTGATGTGGTGATGATGAAATTATCCTATTTATGGAGGCGATATGTTTAAAATGAATAGCTCAATCCACATCACTAGTATAATCAATGACTATGAGGTATGGCCGTGCTGGAAAAAAATACCAAACACACTGACTTCAGCAAAAGTAATTTAAATATTTGATTTAAGAGAAAAACTAAAGTAAAAGCAATATGATTTGTCATGTAGCTTCAGTATCAACATTCTTGCTAATGATTCCTTTATTCTTGGAAATTGCAAAATGATCTCACAGGTCTCCCTGATCAGCTTGACTGCGAACATTTTGGGTTACTCCGAACTCGGACCCATCAAATCCCTGAGGACTTTGAGGGCCCTGAGGCCGCTTCGTGCCCTGTCCAGATTTGAGGGAATGAGGGCAAGTATACGATTTCCCCTTTGGCAGACTAATCAAGGTTTAATTCAATTATATTTGGAAAGATACAGAAACAGGAACCTGGTTATAGATTTAGTTGCCTAAGGAACAATCCACAGGTAACAGCAGTGAGGAATGAATAGGAAACCATTGAAAGGACTCAAAAGGGAACCCGTCCTCTTCTGAGTGACACCTGATTGTAAGATCTTGTACAAATCTCTACAAGATGCTCAGGATGAGCCGGATGTAAATAACGGTCCTGGGGCGAGCTTCAGGACAGTGTTTATGATAACAGCAGATACAAATCTACAGTATCTAAGTGAAGCAAGGGTGCAGGTCATCACAGTGTCCACGTGGAACCATCCACATCAGCAGAGTGGGATTCGGTGTAGTGAATACTATTTGTATATGAAGTTCCTGATCCTAGAACAGGCTTGCATTTAAGTGCACTTTACGTATATCTATGGCTTTTATTGCCTATTAGAAACTACTTCTACAGTATTCAGGTTTAAAGTGGGTTTTGTATTCTTGTGAATGTCCTCAGGTGGTGGTTAATGCCCTGGTTGGAGCCATCCCCTCCATATTTAATGTGATGCTGGTGTGTCTGATCTTCTGGCTGATCTTCAGCATAATGGGCGTGAACCTGTTTGCTGGAAAATTCTACTATTGCTTTAACTCAACCTCTAAAGAGCAGGTCCCTGTTGACATTGTGAACAACAAAAGCGAGTGCTTTGAGCTACTGAATGCCGGTGAAGACGTGCGATGGATGAACACAAAGGTCAATTACGATAACGTGGGCATGGGCTACCTCGCCTTGCTGCAAGTGGTAGGTGTTCGTACATGTCTGGATGGAAGGCTGGATGGATGAATGGATGGATGGCAAGATGGATGGATGGGTGTATGGTTAGAAAATAGCATGAGATATGAATTACTTGCTTTGTTTTGGTCATATATCTTAACTTCTTGTTGGTTCACAGGCAACATTTAAAGGTTGGATGGACATCATGTATGCTGCTGTGGATTCTCGTAATGTAAGCTTCATTTATACATGACACAAAAAGGGTCTAGGAGTGATAGCAGACAAGCTAACATATTTTAACCTTGTGTGGCTAACTCTGCACCTGACTTTATGCCTAAACCGAAATGTATGAAGAATGATTGCAGTGAGGAGGTATAATGTTTAACACTGCTTTTTTGTGCTCTTTCTTCTTTTGCCTCTTGAACTAGGTGGAGGACCAGCCAGTATATGAGATAAATCTCTACATGTACCTGTACTTTGTGATTTTCATCATCTTTGGGTCCTTCTTTACCCTCAACTTATTCATCGGCGTCATCATCGATAACTTCAACCAACAAAAATCAAAGATAAGTATCATTAACACAAAGCAAGAGGCCAGCTGCCTCATAACCAGCGTCAGCATCAGTAAATAAATGCTTTTTCATTGTGGAAGGGGTAAGTAATAAAATGCATATATGTAAGGAATAAAAAACCTGGAGTGTGCTGTTATAATTCAATTCAATTTTATTTATATAGCACTTTGAACAATGGACATTGTCTCAAAGCAGCTTCACAGTATATAATGTCCAATTAAAACCTTATTAATCTATAAACATATCTAGAAATATATAAATATATACAGTTCAGGCCAGAAGTTTGGACACACCTTCTCATTCAGTGTGTTTACTATATTGTCATGACCATTTACATTGGTAGATACT
>JAQLOM010000021.1:1852092-1862526 GCA_030068315.1 Chrysichthys thysi
ATACACTTTAAAAACATGTTTTGAGGCTGAAACACATTCATTGCATTTACATTCATTTCAATGGGAAACACTGATTCAGATCGCGAGCAAATCAGGTCATGAACAGAGTCTTGGAACGGATTCAGTTCGTGACCAGAGGTTCCACTGTATATGATTCTTACTAAAGGTCCTAAGCCTTTATTATTTAGAAAAGGGACAAATAATATATGCCCAATTATTTTACTCTTGGATATTTGGGATTTTAAAATAAAAGTCCCTGTTGCTTGTTTATAGTGCCAACAGGATTTCAAAATAAAAGTCCCTTCTCGCGCTGAACCCTCACATGGTGCCACATGGGGGATAATCCCGCAGGAGGAAGAGCTACTACATTGAACTACACAGTAACATACTTTTTTACATCACATAGTATCTGCCTTGTGTTGAATCAATTCACGTCGATTCACACTGCATCGCAAAACGGGTGAATCGTGTTATATCGTATTATTAGTTGCTTCACGTGAATCATTATTGTATCAGATCCTTGGAAAGGCATGGAGATGCGTATCGCGTCAGCCTCACTGATAGGGATGCTCGTCCCTTATGAAAATCCCAATTTTGTTCAAGTTACTAAGAGACCACAAAATGTAAACTCCACTTTCTCTGTCCTGAGAAAGGGTCACATGATTCTCTCTAAACACGCATGTCAAAGCCTGGACTTCCTTTTTAATTAGCTGGTTCATTTGTCTGTCTCTGATAAAACCACACTCACTGTTGATGATAGAATTGGGCAGGACGGACGCCATGGCGGCTTGTTGAGGAAGCAACTGGATGGACGAGATTCTTGAGGAAACGTCCACCACACACACCGCCAGGTCCTCTCCCTCAATAACGCTTCTGGTGGTCGAGCACCACACATGTCCTCCTACGAACAACACAAAGATATTCATGAATAAACACAATGTACATAAAGACACGAAAACAATAGCCCACCCACCCACACGCACACAACATGATTATAAAAACTACAGCATGACTGGATGAGTGTAACACCACAGTGTGTAAAACGTACTGACGTTTAAGGGATTTAACAACGTCTTTATTTGACAACAGTTCACTGATATCACCCTGATATTAATGTTTCGGCATGGGAATACAGTTGAAAATCTTACATTCCAGTTGAAGTCAATATTATATCCATAAATATGACTCTATTCATGAATAAATATGATTGTATAGTAGTATAACATTTCAAGAACTTCATTTTTATGGAAGAATTATGTATGAACAGCACCTGAAGTGAGCTGTGAGTATAGCTAATGATTGCTGGGATTTTGTGATTTTTTGCTAAATGCATGCGATAAGTAAAGGTTTATTTGTCTTCTGCTGCTTAATCCTGTTCAGGGTCACGGGGTGAAGCTGGAGCCAATCCCAGCTGACTTCAGACGAGAGGCGGGGTTACACCTTGGGCAGGTCACCAATCCACCGCAGGGCGACACACAGAGACAGACAACTATTCACACTCACATTCACACTTGCGCGTAATTTAGAGTCGCCAATTAGCCTAATCCCCTCTGGGCATGTCTTTGGACTGTGGGAGGAAACCGGAGTACCCGGAGGAAACCCACACGGACACGAGGAGAACATGCAACCGACCCTGGAGATAGAACTCAGGACCTTCTTGCTGTGAGGCAACACCACCATGCCACCCTGGCCATCATAAAGCTGAACTGCAAAATACATTTTGTCAGCACATTCTTCTGCTATATTTACACTTCTTCCTTCCAGCGTTAAAACATGGACATGTGTACCATCTCAGCATGGGCAACGGACCTTTCTCTCCCTCACAGCAGTGAGCATCACGCTGCAGTTCACCTTGGCTGTTCAAGGGAAGACAAAATGCCGGAGACCTCGCTGTGTGGGAGCACTTTAACCTGAACGATGACAAGACAGAACAAAGGCAACGTGCCAAATACGCAGCTTGAAACTGCTCTACCATGGGGGCACCACCAGCTTGAAAAATCACCTGATTGCTGTAAGTCGTAGGCTACTGTTTGACAGTGTAAAAGCCAGAGACCGTACTAGCTAGCAAACTCAGCTAAGCTAATGTCTGTATGATGAATCTGCCAGTTCCAGGTTACAAATATGTTCATCATTCCCAGCATGATGAAAACTATAAAAACACTATAAAAATCCTGAACAATTAAAAATGTCCACTATGTAGGATTCAGTTGCCTGCAGCCACCTGAATGCCCCTCTCTTACCCCTTTGGTACCCCTTTCCAAGTGTGTATTAGAGCGTACAGTGGCCCTCAGGTTCCTGGGATATACTTCCACCTACTTGCGTTCACTCTTGCTTGCTTTTTCCATCCTAAATAACACGCATGATCCTTCAGTTTTTATATTTGGTTTCGCAAACTTGTTCTCCAGCACCAGCAAACACTTCTCCTTCTTCTTCATCTTCCTTCCGGTGCTTTTTTCATGCTGCCACTTTTAAAAAGGTGAAATGCAGACGGAGCTCTCTAGAGGTTTGTCCGTCCTGGGCTACTGTAGCAGGGCAACATGGCGGCTCTGTAGAGGTGGACCCGCTCCCTATGTTGATACCAAGGGCTCATTCGAAGTTTCAGAAAGCAGCATGATTCGTAATTCCATGTAATTATACACTAATGAAAACATCCTTATGAATATGATATTCCATTTCTGCGAACAGAGCCCCCTGAATCCTCCATAGAGGACCTTTTAATGCTTTTAATTAATCTTAAAGTGTCGTGTTGCAGTGCTTTGTTGTCCATCACAGCCGAGAATGGAGAAATGTCTGGTTGAGACTGTGCCCCGTAAATCTACCCTCATCCCACCCCCACCCCCACAACCAGCCGAAGCGTCGAATATTCACTGGTAATTAGTATTAAACCTCCGGAGACCAAAGAATGACATTTGAGACAGCGGAAAACATTTCACGCTTCGAAATCTGAATGTTTCTATTTAGAAGTCCATTCGTGTCTATACATCTCCCAAATCTATAGCTCCTGAGCTAAATTATAAGGGAAAAGTTTTCAGTTCAGTTTAATCTGCGAGTTGGACAATAAGCCACGGAACAACAGTAAAAATCTCTGCGTCTTTTGTGAGGACACACGCGGCGTAGCGCAGCGCAGCACTCCGAGCTCATCCTTGAACACGCTCGCTTGTCTTTGAAGCGATGAGAAAACAAGCGACGGGACGATGCCGCGTGTGTTGTTTTGGTCCGTCCTCAAGAAAAAAGGGAACGGGCATCTCGGATAGAAGTGCGGCGTTATCTAATTGAGGTGGCGCGGATGAAACATTCCACGGGAGTCCTTAAGAACAAACTCATTAGCGTGGCGGAAAAGGGAAGAAGAGCGCTTTGTGGCCCAGATAACATTTATCGCAGTAAACGACGGTCTCTCTGTCTGCCTTCATCTTCCATTAAGGGGATTAAAGTTTTAAAATATGACTATTTACAAAAGTCTGGAGGGAGAGATAACGAGCCGAAGCATGATACACCGCCTCTAAACGCTGGAATTAGGACACACGCTAATTAGGCTGTTGGACAATGAGAATGACGCTCGTGCGCCGCTGCTCTTCAGAGACGCGTTAGTGCTCTGACAACGTGTCAAACTATTAAAAAAGACTGACCTGGACTCGGTTTGTGATCCAGTTTGGGTCAAACTGGGAATGTTCACTGGGGTTTATTACGGCCAGGCTGTCTTCTCGTTATCTGAATGAAGAATAATATGAATCTACATACTGGGATAGAAACGAAGCCACGGAAAGGCGTCCATGAGAACATGGAGAAGTGCTGGCTTTAGGTCCAGCTGTGAAGCTCATGCAGAGGTCATGACTGCAACGTGGTGCCTTCAAGTGGGTTCGGATGTAAAATTAGACGGTGCGAGAAAAAAGCGGATGGCATGAAAAATAATTTTCTTGTATTATCAATTATTTTCTTTTACTCGAAAAAAAAAATTCACGGTTAAAGTGCACAACTAACACGTCAATCTGCTCTAAAGAGCACAGACACACTGGAGGCCAGTGTCACGTTTTGTGATTAAAACTCACAGAAATGAAAACTCGTAAGAAAAGTTTTAATTACGACACTGAGCGGACATTTCAGTGGGTTCACCTCGTAATTACCACACTTTCAGCGACAATCCCAGCATTTAAACCTGCTCCTCTCTGATTTTATATCCATCCATGTCGGTGTTTCTCTCCGTCCTCCGACTCCCTGTTCGTTGACCGACTCTGTTAATCTGAGCACTGTAAGTACTTTAAGGCTCCTCTTCGATTTGAGTTTCTGTCTGCCGATAACTTTTGTAAAATCAGAAAAGAGGACAGAGAGTCAGATCAGATCAGAGGAGATAACACAACGAGAGCGATTAACGTGAAGCCACGTCATGGAAGGAATAAATCCACTTGGTGTCATGCTGTGATATGAAAATACTCAATAATCCAAAGGTGTGATGAAGTCATCATCATCCTGAAGTTCATGCATATCCTAGAACAGCTTCTCCTGCAGTGTTTTAATCCTCTTAAAGCACAGCAATGTCCTGACAATTACTCCCCTAGTTACGACGGCCCGACTTATGATTTTTCGAAGTTACGATGACGATTGCGATACGCTAAAAATTGTAAAATATTTAGAAAATATTTAAGGTTCGCAGGAAGACAGGCCAGCGTAACAGCGTATGACGTACAATACGTTCGGATGACACCCGGAAGTACGCAGACGACGCCCGGATGTACGTGTCACTCACCTTGCGTGATGCCTCACTCTCTGCCGCAGCTCACGGAGTCCCCTTGTGTTTATCGGTGTACCGTACAGTGCGTTACCGCCTGTTTTTCTGTGCGCATCAAGAGCTAATTTTAATTCAAAAGCAGGTCTTCTAAACGCCCAGCATGTCTCCTACAGGAAAACACTCCTGGGTAGGCTAGGCTAAGCTAAGCTAAGCTAAGCTAAGCTACCTAAGCTAGGCTCAGCAGTGGTCTAAGACATTCGAAATACGATATTTTCCACTTATCGTATTCTCTCTGAATTACTTGTTTATTTAAAAACAAATAAATAAATAAAGCTGATGTTTGTCAGCTAAATTTTTGACGCTCTTTTCACCTGGAGACGGTTTGATGACGCGGAAACACCAAACCCATCTTCATCAGCATAATGTTACTATGACATCTAGCTCCGATTCCCTCATGACGTACCCCCCGAGCTGAGGGTTCTCCGTTTGTACGAGTCGAACTTTAATCTACTGTCCCCATGGCGGATGGACAGCTTTTCCTTTCAATCCGTTTCCTACATTCTGATGTCAGAAAATAAAAGATTTCGTGATTATTTATTTTAGCAAATTATTTTGCATTCTGGAAAAAAAATACTAAATGCAACATTTAACGAGCTATAAAGGTATAACACGCATTTATGGGGAAAGATGATTATGATGATGATGATGATATCTCCAGAGACGATAAAAAAAAACCCACGATAATCTATTAAAAACTCACACAGATCATTTCGATTCCTTCTTTATCCCCACTCAATGCGGACGTCTTGATAAATCTCTATGACGAACAACAAAATAATACCCTCCTCACCACAAGAAGTCACATTCGCTGCTTATTTAATACTAAAGAACTTCCTGGATTGTTCTTGAGTATTGAGATGCGCGTTGTAGAGGGTTGTTATCTCGTCTTGTACTCAAACGATTAGCTCTCCGAGCGCCTGCATGTTTGTCTCCTCCTCATCGACCGCGTTCCAGTTCCATCCCAACCTTACAGATAGGTTTTATTTTTTTTTTTTATACAAAATCATACTTACCCATCGGCCTTATGGGAAATCAAACTGAATTTTAAATGCTGACGATCTATAAAACCCCATAAAAGTCTAAAACCAAATACCACCCCCCCCCACACACACACACACAGTGAAACAGGGCCGTTTGCTAATTTACTTGATCCACACACATCTACATTTTATTCCTGCGAAGCAACAGAAAGGAGAACAATCCCAGGACATCAGAAACTCTTTCGTTCTCCACACTGAGACCAATTACAGCTTTCCAGAAATAATTACTCGTGCCCCTTTCCCCGTTTGTTTATTGTATCCAGTTCATTTACCGCATCCAGTGCTAGTAAATGCACTAAAATGGTATTCCCTCCATGTTAACGTTTGCGGTTTCTAATCTGTTGAACACACCTCCATTACTGGCACAGGCTCAAGCTACGATTTAACGAACAGCAAATCATTTCACCGTTTTTTTTAAATCCTACAGCAAAACATTACATGGCTTTAAATACTCGACTCATTAACCGTATGATCATGGGATCATCTGCTCGTCTGCTAACAGTCGCAATTATCTTTAATTTATTAATGAGTGACACGTTATGTTCACACGATGATTATGTTTAATGCCACAAAACAAGTTGGTTCCTGTTCTCAGGTACGCTTTAGCAGCTAGAGTGCGCCCGGAAAGTATTCCCAGCGCTCCACTTTTTCCTCGATATCTTATGTTACAGCCTTATTCCCAAATAGATTCAATTCATCTTTTCACCTCAAAATTCTACACATAATGACAAAGTGAAACAAGTTTGTTTGAAACTTTTGCAAATTTATTAAAATAAATAAATAAATAAAAAAAATAAGACTTTTGCCTAAGTATCCACAGCGTTTGCTCAATACTTTGTTGAAGCCCCTTTGGCAGCAATTACAGCCTCGAGTCTTATTGAGTACGATGCTACAAGCTCGGCGCACCAATTTTTGGACAGTTTCTCACGCCCTTCTTTGCAGAACCTCCCAAGCTCCATCAGGTTGGATGGGGAACCATTTTCAGATCTCTCCCCAGATGTTCAGTCGGGTTCAGATCTGGGCTCTGGCTGGGCCACTCAAGGACATTCACAGAGTCGTCCTGAAGCTGCTGTTTTGTTATCTTGGCTGTGCGCTTAGGGTTGTTGTGCTGTTCGAAGAGGAACCTTCACTCCAGTTCAAGGTCCAGAGCACTCTGAAGCAGGTTTTCATCACAGATGTTTCTGTACATTGCTGCATTCATTGTTCCCTCGACCCTGACTAGTCTCCCAGTTCCTGCTGCTGAAAAACATCCCCACAGCATGATGCTGCCACCACCATGCTTCACTGTAGGGACGGTATTATCCAGGTGATAACCAGTACCTGGTTTCCTCCAGATATAACGCTTGGCATTCAGGCCAAAGGGTTTGATCTTTGATCAATCAGTTCAACCGAGTCTTTCAGGTGGCAAACTCCAGGCGGGATGTCATGTGCTTTTTACTGAGGAGTGGCTTCCGTCTGGCTGCTCTACCATCCAGGCCTGATTGGTGGAGTGCTGCAGAAATGGTTGTCCTTCAAGAAAGTTCTCCTCTCTCCACAGAGCAATGCTGGAGCTCTGTCAGAGTGACCATCAGGTTCTTGGTCACTAAGGCCCTTCTACCTCGATTGCCCAGAGTGGGCGGCCAACCAGCTCTAGGAGAGTCCTGGTGTTTCCAAACGTCTTCCATTTATGGATGATGGAGGCCACTGTGCTCACTGGGATCTTCAATGCTGCAGTAATTTTTCTGAAGCCCTCCCCAGACCTTTGCCTCCATACAATCCTGTCTTGGAGGTCTACAGACAATTCCTTGGACTTCATGTCTTGGTTTGTGCTCTGACATCCACTGTCAACTATGGGACCTTCTATAGAAAGGTGTGGGCTTTTCCAAATCATGACCAATCAGCTGAATCTCCCACAGGTGGACTGCAGTCAAGTTGTAGAAACGTCCGAAGGATGATCAGTGGAAACACGAGGCACCTGAGCTCACATTTTTTTCAGGTCATGGCAAACGCTGTGCATACTTATGTAAATGTTTGATTTTTGTTTTTTTGGTTTTTTTTTTAATACATTTGCAAAAGTTTCAAACAAACTTGTGTCACTTTGTCATTATGGTGTACGGTGTGTAGAATTTTGAGGTACAAGATGAATTTAATCGATCTGGGAATAAGGATATTGTGGGAAAAGTTGAGCACTGTGAATACTTTCTGGACGCACTGTATCACTGAATATACCTTTTCTGCTCTGAATAAGAGCACTTTTTTTTAACTCTGTCCATCATTACTAAGCCTAGACTGCGTCGTACGTCCACGTGCTCTTATAGAACGTTAATCCATACCTTCTACATACCCTTTTCCCCCATTTCAATACTGTGGGGGAGACAAACTGCCTTCAGGAGGAAGTGTGAGTGTATATCCATACTGTCCCTAAATGTCTTATAGATTATACCATCATCTACCGTTCTGGACGTCCCGCTGCAGCGTGCGCTCACTGTCCGCATTATTAGGATTGCCATCACAGCGAACACACTGCAGCTTCAGCCCATAAATCAAAGACCTGCACCATCTGCCCCATCTGCCCCTCACACCTGTGTCCTACTGATGCACACTACATCAAACACACAGTCTCTCTGTGAGGCTCGGCCAGTCGTCTGTCAGGGACGGGAAGTTGATGAAGGGCAGCGCTGCGTGATGTCTGACCCTGAAACCACGCCCTCGCGCTCTGACGGGGAAAATGTCGTCTTGCTTTTTTGCTTTGTGGAGCTTTGACCTTGTTTTTTTCTTCAGAACCTGAAGAGTGCGACTTTACGGGACAAGTTTGATGGACATGTCTGATCCCTCCATCCACTTTTCCTCATTGAATCACGCTCTCCATCTCTCTCTCTCTCTCTCTCTCTCAGCCTCAGATTAATTTCTTTCTTTATTTTTATTTGCTTTTTGTTGTTTTCATCTTTACTTCACTCGTTTTTGTTCTCAAATCGTCCTCATTTGTCTTCTTCCCTCTTCTTCCATCATTCAATATTTCTCTGTTTTACACTTTGTCAATCTTTTTCCCCTTGCTTTCTATCTGTTCTTTACTGTCTCTCTCTCTTTCTCTGTCCCTACATCTCACTTTCTCTCTCTCTCTTTCTCTCTGTCCCTGCATCACTCTCTCTCTTTCTCTCTCTCTCTGTCCCTACATCTCACTCTCTCTCTCTCTGTCCCTACATCTCACTCTCTCTCTCTCTCTGTCCCTACATCTCACTTTCTCTCTCTCTCTCTCTCTGTCCCTGCATCACTCTCTCTCTCTCTCTCTCTCTCTCTGTCCCTACATCTCACTCTCTCTCTCTCTGTCCCTACATCTCACTCTCTCTCTCTCTGTCCCTACATCTCTCTTTCTCTCTGTCCCTGCATCACTCTCTCTCTCTCTCTGTCCCTACATCTCTCTCTCTGTCCCTGCATCACTCTCTCTCTCTCTCTGTCCCTACATCTCGCTCTCTCTCTCTGTCCCTGCATCACTCTCTCTCACTTCTCTCTCTGTCCCTGCATCACTCCCTCTCTTTCTCTCTCTCTCTGTCCCTGCATCACTCTCTCTCACTTCTCTCTCTGTCCCTGCATCACTCCCTCTCTTTCTCTCTGTCCCTGCATCACTCCCTCTCTTTCTCTCTCTCTCTGTCCCTGCATCACTCTCTCCCTCTCTCTTCTCTCTCTGTCCCTGCATCACTCTCTCTTTGTCCCTGCATCACTCTCTCTCTTCTCTCTCTGTCCCTGCATCACTCTCTCTCTTCTCTCTCTGTCCCTGCATCACTCTCTCTCTTTCTCTCTCTGTCCCTGCATCACTCTCTCTCTCTCTGTCCCTACATCTTTTTCTCTCTCTCTCTCTGTCCCTACATCTCACTCTCTCTCTCTGTCCCTGCATCACTCTCTCTCTCTTTCTCTCTCTGTGCCTGCATCACTCTCTCTCTTTCTCTCTCTCTGTCCCTACATCTCACTTTCTCTCTCTCTGTCCCTGCATCACTCTCTCTCTCTGTCCCTACATCTCACTCTCTCTCTCTGTCCCTGCATCACTCTCTCTTTCTCTCTCTCTCTGTCCCTACATCTCGCTGTCCCTGCATTACTCTCTTTCTCTCTCTCTCTGTCCCTGCATCACTCCCTCTCTTTCTCTCTCTCTCTGTCCCTGCATCACTCTCTCTCTTCTCTCTCTGTCCCTGCATCACTCTCTCTCTCTGTCCCTACATCTCTTTCTCTCTCTCTCTGTCCCTGCATCACTCTCTCTCTCTTTCTCTCTGTCCCTACATCTCATTCTCTCTCTCTCTGTCCCTGCATCACTCTCTCTCTCTTTCTCTCTCTCTGTCCCTGCATCACTCTCTCTCTCTGTCCCTGCATCACTCTCTCTCTTTCTCTCTCTGTCCCTGCATCACTCTCTCTCTCTCTTCTCTCTCTGTCCCTGCATCACTCTCTGTCTCTCCGTCCCTGCATCACTCTCTCTCTTTCTCTCTCTGTCCCTGCATCACTCTCTCTCTTTCTCTCTCTGTCTGTCCCTGCATCTCTCTGTCCCTGCATCACTCTCTCTCTCTCTCTGTCCCTGCATCTCACTTTCTCTCTCTCTCTTTCTCTCTGTCCCTGCATCACTCTCTCTCTGTCTCTCTCTCTCTGTCC
>JAQLOM010000021.1:2026780-2038333 GCA_030068315.1 Chrysichthys thysi
CGTCTCCACCGCAAAGGGAACGTGCCTTAAAATCATCTGTTTATTTCATTTAGGTTTATTTTTCTATAATTAAGGTGTTTTTAAGTTTATTCTATGTTTTATGGCCACATAAACCCATAATACACTTTAAAAACATGCTTCGATTCACAAATCGGTTCACAAACAGAGTCTCGGAATGAATTCAGCTCGTGAGTCGAGGTCCCACCGTACTGAGGTCGTAGGATAATATCGGGGCAGACAAGTTATTTGATTTGTATCGATATGATTTGGTTAGATTGGATCTGGTTTGACAGCTGAAGCGTCACGGATGTCTCAGTGGTGCGACTTGGCGTCATGAGATAAGTTCAATCTGGGACAAACAGCGATCAGACTTATATTCAATTACCACCGACTCCCGGAACGAGCCGAAGACAAACGGTTCCTGTGAACGCATCGATGCCAGTGACTTCCACACCACTCCACGTGAAGTCATAAGACAAACTAAAAGTGCCTCTTTGTCCGCAGACCTGCTTCAGCTCACTGTCTGAGCACAGGGGACATGTCCATCTATCCAACGGCTCAGCAAAACCTCAGAAGGTTTATTTAAAGCATTTTTTAATGCATTCTCGTGTTAAGATCTTATGCTAAATCCTGGGCTTGGCTGTCACCATATTATCCCCCTGGAGATTAATACAGGCTTGTGCACCATTTTACACTTTCTCTATCTAAAGCTCAGAGAAGCGGAAAAGCTTTTTCTTTTTTTTTCCCCAGTGATATCTCCTCAGGCGACTCCAACATCACAGCACCTCTAAAATCCAGTGCTTAAAATACTCAGCCATGTCTACATCTCTCTCTCTCTCTCTCTCTCACACACACACACACACACACACACACACACACACACACCAGTCAGGAAACATCACCCACAGTCTCCTTCTATTCGCCTACGTCATGACAAGAGTCTGACTGGTTTGAAGGCGTTCATTTTCTAGAACATCAGAAGTGCCCCCAGTTCAGGTGCAATTCAAATCACAGGTGTAGTTGTTTGCGCTCGTTCTGATTGTGTTATTGTTTCTATAGTAACACCACGCTCACAGGGACTTGTAGGTCGGACCCGGGACACAATCCAAGCCTGATAATAAAGGGATTTACAAAATGTGCTGCTGTTTAACAAAGAAAACACGCCTTATCGTGGATGCGGTTGGTGTTCGGGAGTAAAAGCGTGAGGGACAGACAGATGATCGCTGACTGTTTATAACGCACTAAATTCTTCTTCCTTGATAAGAGGAATGTGCTTGTTTTCGCTGATATTCCACAACAATAAAATGTAACCTAGAAATGAATAAGATCGGTTATTTAATTAAAAATAACAAATTGGAGTTGTTCTTGGCAAACTGCTGTGCTCTGAGAGCAGTGAACACTCCCCGGATGTGCGGTAACTGAAAAAATAATCAACGCCAAAGTGGTGGTACCGGTGAGCCTGCTTCACCTGCGTCAGCTGGAACACTGATTCCTTTCCTATAACTGCAGGACATCCGAGTGTGTGTTTCGTACAAAGAGCTAAATCACACAATGCGTCTTTTCTTAGCTGTGAATTTTATCATGACAATGTTGCCTGTAGCTAGAAATTGGAGCATATATATCTATTGCCCATCTATTTATACATCTATAAATCGATCTTTTAGGCGATTAAAATTCTGCACACTGCGGTGAGAAGGGTCACCTGAGGTCTCCTGACCCAAACAATACAGTGAAGTTGGCCGCTTTGCTCTTCAAGGAAAAATGCATGGACATAAGAAGCATTATTATTATCATTACTATTATCATTATTATTATTATCATTATTGTATGCGTGTGTGATGAGCAACAGCCTGGAAATAACATGATGTCATCGGGCCAGCCCTTTAAACACTCACACACAAACGATCAGTGCAGTGCACTTAGTGCCTCAGACCTGCAGAGATCATCCCACTATTCATCAAAACAGCTAAAAGACACACGGACACACACTGGACATCCAACACAGCTCTGTGCAAACACCTCCTATGAGCAAGGAATGAGGTGCGCTGCTACTTCACACACACACCCACACACACACACACACACACACACAAGGGCATCATACACGTTTCAGTGTCCTCATAAATGGGTCTAGATACACAATGTAATATTATGGTGTATTCGGCTTCCTTTACAAAAATAAAACAGCTCTGTGAGGCGATTTATAAGATTCAGTGAACAAGCTGTTCTGACCAAGCTGTCTTAAATAATAATAATAATTATAATAATAATAATAATAATAATAATAATAATAATAATAATAATAAAAGAATTATTGTTGTTATTATTATTATTATTATATTATTATTAACAACAATAATAATAATAACGAGTTATAATGATGATGACAATGATCATTATTATTATTATTATTATATTCATCATCATCATCATCATTATTATCATCACCATTATGTCATAATTAGTATTACTATCATCATTACATTATTAATATTCTTATTATGATCATTATTATTATTATGATTGCCATTATTATTATTATTATTATTATTATTATTATGGTTATCATTATCAACAGAAGCATTATTATTATTATTATTATTATTATCATTATCATTATTATTATTATTATCATTATCATTATCATTATCATTATTATCATTATCATTATCATCATTATTATTATTATTATTATTATTATTATGGTTATCATTATCAACAGAAGCATTATTATCATTAGTATTATTATATTGTCATTATCATTATTATTATCATTATTATTAATATTATTATTATTATATTGTCATTATCATTATTATTATCATTATTATTATTATCATTATTATTATTATTATTATTATTATTATTATTACCATGATGATGCTGATGGCTGAGTGTTAAAGCGCAGCATCAGCACCATGGAGCAGTGCTGTGGGACTCACCGTAGGTCGGGCTCAGACTCTCCATCTCAGCCATTTTAAACGACTGCGTTCAGCAAATCCAAAACAAACTCAGAAATTAAAAAGTAAAGAGGGGGAAAAAAAGAAAGAAAGAAAATAAATGAATAATTAAAAACCCCGAATCCCGCTCCCTAGTTCACGTCCATGAAGATATTTATATTTATACGTGGATTTTGTTGTGCTCCTGACCGAGCGCACTCCCGTACCGCGAGCGCTCTGTTTCCCTCAGGCGCGCGCTGCTCGAGGACGCGCACGGTAACGCGCATGGGAACGCGCACGCGCAGCCCGCTGTCTCCGCTCCGGTCCAGTGATGCTGCCGCAGCAGAGAGCTCTCTTTGGCTCTGCCTTCCGAGGACCCCGCATTAAGCTGCCCTGCGTGCCTGACTAAAAATCGATTGGGAAAATAAATAAACAAACAAACAGACAGATAGATAGATACAATGCTCTCTAAACAGTTTAGGGGAAAATATCTTACTTAACCACAAACAAAACAACCCTAACCTGGTGGGCCCAACCCTATTCTGTTATTAAAGGTGTAGTATGAATAATCTGGACAATATGTAGATTATGATATAAAAACAACAACAACTATGCATTAATAAAAAGTGTACAGCAGTACTCTGTATAACATTCGCAATCCGTTCCAGTGGCGCGTTCGTTGTGCGAAAGACAATTTCCCTAAGACTTCTAGAAAAAAATGACACTAATGCGGAGAAATAACAACATGATGGAGTTGTCTTCATCTGAGACACATCTGGCCGTAAAACTCGATTTTTCACGTGCAACGTGCGGTTTGTTGTGCGAAACGCGTTCGTTCAGTGAGTCACGCGTGTTTGTGGTGGCATTCGTTATGCGGAACGTTCGTTCTGTAGGGCGTTCGTTAAGCGGGGTACCACTGTATTAATTTGCTAAGTGATCTGGTCAGGAAACTCATTTCTGGTCCCGAATGCATGTTTGTATTCGGATACACTTCCTATCTGTCATTTTATAGACACTCAGGGAGTTTCTCAAAGTCATTGGCTGCTCTCCCTTACCCTTATTTTTGTAAGCTCCTTTGCTCATGCGCTCCCTTACGGCTTGGATGTTCTCTAAAATACAGACACAGAAGTGCTTTCCCAACGCCTTAGGGAACAAGGGACCGAGGGCAGATTTTCGCTGAAATCACCCCTTGGCTGGAGACTTGTTGAAGTCCACTCAGGAGCAGACACTGAGGAAGAGAACTTCCCCCTTGGTGACACCCACGACCAGATGACAGCACTAGTTGGAACAAGAATTAGCCTAAACAGAGGCGACCTGTTTGCTTCAGTAATGAATTTGTATGCAACAGGCAGACCATCAAGGCCACATGGGTGTCCTGATATCACTTTCTTAACTGCTACTCCCACCCCACCCCAATTCATCATTTCCTTGATGGCTTCATGATCTGTCAACTTTAGACAGTGAGGAAACAAGCAAAATAACGGCCAAGGCTGTGTCCATGGTAGGAGAGGTCCTTCCAAGTCAGGACCTTCAGACACTTGGAAAGACCCCTTCCTAGCATCTGGAGAACACATAAGGGAACAGTCTAGCAAGTGTGCAAGTGTTTGGCATTGAACAGGTCCCGCCTTCTATGTTCCGCCTTCCTTGGATTGTGGGTGATTTAAAAAGTTGACGATCCACACAGGCATCCTTGAAAATTCTCTGAACAAAGGGCTCGGTCCTCGATAGAAGACATTGTGAAAGTCCTTCACCAAAACACTCTCTACTCTATGGGCCATCTCCTGGGGAACGGAGCTTGAACATGAACATGGGTAGACATGGACAGGAATCATTCAAAAGTTGAACCTAATTATCTGTTATCAGACCTAATCTTAAAAAAGACTTACCTAATGCACATTTAAGGCAATTCCACAATCCATGATGTAGGCCATTAACCGAGAAACTTCACAATGTTGCCCACCAGTTTTCAGGTTTTTGATACAGGACTTTGATACAAGATTTTTTATTTTGTTTTGTTTTTGTTTTTTTTTTATAAACAGTAACCTGTGAGTACTTATAATTAAGTTTGCCATGGAAACATCTCAGGCTTTCATAAATGTAAATCTTCAACACGTTTATCAATAGGGAGGGGCCCAAAAATGTATACACACTTCAACATAAAAAAATATATATGTATCTGCCTAAAAGCTGTATTACTGTACATACATTTCTACACACTGATCCCATAACTCAATTTGGATTTTACGAAATGGCCATACATAACCACCATTGAAGTGTGTATAGATTTTTTGGGCCTCTCTGTATAACTCACACTTCCCTTCCCTCAAATCTCCCCAATCTATCTGAACATTCATATCATATTATCAACATTCCTACAGTGTATCAGGCCAAAGAAACTGAGAAAAATCAAACATATGTGGTTTTGGTTATTTCCATTCTGACTCGTTTATTTTGGAGAAACATTCTACAATCCTTTGATATGACTCATGTTATTGGTTCGGTTTTGATCTAATTGTAATAACTGAGGTAAGTTAAGGTAGATGCAACTCCTACTGCTTGCTCTGAGTCCAGCCTGATCCATCCAGATACTCTACTTCTGCGAGGAGCATCCTTCACTTGAGAACCACTCGCTGCTCCTCCATGGCCAGCTGCGGTAGATGATAGAACACTAAAGACAACGACAGATTGTCACACCTGTACAGGCGATTGCACGCAATTGCTAAAGAACTGCTGAAGAACTTCACCTGGATATCATCGACTTAAAACAAAACCTCGCCCGTTGTCCATTATGGATAATCCAGATCACCCTCTCCACCACACTCTGGACAGGCAGTGGAGCACCATCTCCAACAGATTGCTCCAGCTCCGCTGTCGCACCCACCGGTTCAGGAGACCTTTTCAGCCACAGGCCATTACACACTACAATAATTCTCTCACTTCAGACTGAAATTGGTCACCACTTCTTTCTGGTGGGTTTTCCATTTTGCGCAGTGTTGCTTCTCATGTCGGACATTATTATTTTTGGGACCTGTAGCAGGCATCACATTAGAAATGTTCCCATTTAGTGGATAAAGGTGTACAATTTCCCAGTTTGAACGTTTGTTATGTCATCGATGTTCTGTTGTGAATAAAATATTGGCTCGTGTGATTTGAAAGTCTTTTAGTTTTCATTTTATTCAACTTTAAAGCACGTCCCAGCTTTTCTGGAATCCGGTTTGTAAATAATAAGAAGGAAAAAACAGGCTTATACAGTATTTCTCTTTAATTTTTCCCCCAATATACATATCTATTTATTTATTAAGTTTTTATTAGTTTTCTTCCTTAATCCCTGGTTAAATTTTAGATAAACTTTTGAATAAATGAATAAATATTCATGAACAGCCTGCACATGTACCAATACTTGTGGTCGCTCCCAGAGCGGTTGCTAGGCGGTTGCTAGGCGGTTCCGCTTCAGCCAATAGGATCGTAGCAGGAAGTGAAGGCTGTCTTGGGATGCCAGAGGAAACAGCGCGCGCCCGCTGAAGTGACGCTCACACCAGGTGAAAGCTCATTAGCGCCCTCTGCAGGCGGCTGTGGGAAGGACAGGGGTGGAGTGTTGGGTTGGCTGCAGCAGGGAGACGAAACATCAGTTTGGTTTTTATATAAGCGTTAAACCTGCAGGTAAAAAGAAGCCTTTACAACAATAGCTGTATAAATGTATGAAATAATTCTTATTAAGGCACTTACACAAATCAGGGTTGCATTTAAGACATCTAATCCTGGTTTTAGGGTGTGTGGGTTTTTTTTTTTTTTTTTACTAAACTTAAATTTTTAACTTTAATTTTTACTATATTAAAAAACAAGTGGGTTATATATTTATTGATGAACATGCTCAGAATATTACAAACCCCTATAATGATAGACTGCGCCTACAGACAGTCTGAATAAATCAGCAAAGGTTTATATTTTAAATGACAATTAATGTTCGTCTTGTAATCTGAGATCACGTTTTAATCTGTGTCTTAGGTTTTACTCTGATGTGATGTGTGGATTTTAATCTGGGGTTTGGATTTTAATCTGTTGTTTCATTTTAATCTGACGTGTAGATTATATTCTGACGTGAGGTGTAAATTTTAATCTGAGATTTGGATTTTAATCTGAGGTTTACTTTTTAATCAGATGTGATGTGTAGATTTTAATCTGGCTGGCTGGCTGTCTGGCTGGCTGGCTGGCTGCAGATATTAATCTGAGGAGTAGATTTTAATCTGAGATTTGGATTTCAATCTGTTGCTTCATTTTAATCTGAGGTTTAGATTATAATCCAATGTGTGACGTGTAGATTTTAATCTGAGATTTGGATTTTAGTATGAGATTTAACTCTTAAACTGATGCGTATATGTTAATCTGGTATTTAATTTCAACCTGGGGTGGGATTTTAATCCTAGGTTTATAATTTAATCAGATGTGATTTGTAGATTTTAATCTGAGATTTACATTTTAAACTGATGAGTAGATTTTAATCTGTTTCATTTTCATCTGAAGTTTAGAGTTTAGCCTGAGGTTTAGTTTTTAATCTGGTGTGTAGATTTTAACCTGAGATGCAGATATTAATCTGAGGAGTAGATTTTAATCTGTTGTATCGTTTTAATCTGAGGTTTAGTTTTTAATCTGAGGAGTAGATTTTAATCTGCTATTTAATTTTAACCTGGGATGTCGATTTTAATATGAAGTTTAGTTTTTAATCAGATGTGATGTGCAGATTTTAATCTGAGGTGCAGATTTTAATCTGAGGAGTACATCTTAATCTGTTATTAACTTTTAACCTGGGGTGCAGATTTTAATCCGAGGTTTAGAATTGAAACTGATGAGTGGCTTTTAATCTGAGATTTACATTTTAATCTGAGGTGTAGATTTTACTCTCAGGTTTAGATTTTAATCTGATGTGATGTATAGATTTTAACCCGAGGCTTATCTTTTAATCCGACGTGTAGATCTTAATCTGAGACGCAGATATTCACCTGAAGTCTAGGTTTTATTCTGACGTTTAACCAGATTTTATTCACAGGCCCAGTGTGACGGAAGAATCTAACGAAGAAGGGAAGTGTCCTGTGAAACACAACACTCACACCGTATCTGTATCAAAATGATTTATTTTTTATTTTTTACTTAACTTTGGTGTACAGTCAACATACAGGAGCCGAACGTCCTTCAACAATAAAATAATTCGAATTACAACAATAACTGAATGAAAGAACAATATCAATAAAATAGTCTAGTTTTCACACCAGGTAACATACTGATAAATACTTTGTAAGAAACACGTGGAATGCTCTCGATTTAACTCTTCCCGTTCAGTGATTGTCGTCTTACTGACACATGACTTCATCATGTATTTTTGAACTTCATTAATCATCAGAGGCAAACGGGGACAAGCACTTTTTCTTTCTTTTTTTTTCTTCTTTTTTTTAGATCGCCCTGATGACCAGGGACTAAAGGAAACTTTATATTCTCAGCGAATCTACAACAGAACACCGAATACATCGTAGGATAAGTGGGCGGGGTGACACAAGGTGTTATAAATAAACCTACTTTCGCGTGATGGCGACAGCTGCAGGAGATGCTGGCCTTCGTTTTGGCTCGTTCTTAAAGCAAAACGAAGACGTCCCCTAAAACGCCCGCCGCTTACCACCGTTTGGACCCGACGCTCGTTTCCGCGCTACAGTAATCAGCAAGCTAGGCAGTAGCAAAACTAAACTCTATTTCTATTTCATTTCATAACAGATGCTTAAAATCACTATGAGAATTCACCGACAGCTTTAACGCGCGTTAAACCTTATGTACAAGTTCAAGCAGAGCCAAACGGACTCGTGGCACCAGGAGCGGAAGGGAAGAAAAAAAAAACATCCTCTGTGAGTCAAACTCAGGTTTGAATCCCACCAACGGACATCTGAAGACATGTATACGACATAACAATGCATGATTTTTTTTTTTTTAAAAAAAGAGCAGAATAAGCATAAATAGTGTAGCTGTATTTAAGTTCACAGAGGCTTGGAGTTCTCTGTGTGACCTGAGCCTGCGTCGTACACAACCCGGACACTTGCATCCATCCTGAAACCTGAAAGCTCGCCGTGACTGCTAAAGTGAAAGGAGATACATTCCAGACATAGTGAGGGTTTCATAGTCTCTGTAAATAAAACCAGACACGACCACGAAAGTGAAATAAAATGTTTCTGAAAGGTCACGCAACCGATATTAGACATGTGCCGATATGACCTCATTCTCACGTGGATAGATAAATGACATTACACAGCGTGGGACACGGAAACGTAGCCCGCCTCCGCCGTCAGGAAGATAAGATGAACGAGGACATCAATTGTTTTTATTCACTTCAACAAGAGTCCCAACAGATGCTGAAAGCAGCCCCCGTTCACCTCTATGCACGTCCACATCTGGGGCGACAGACGGTGAGAAAGGGGCTGCGGCCTCCTCCAAACAGCATAGCACCGGGATTGGAGGCGGGGCTACTGTTTCATGGCCCACCCTGTATAACATCTCATCATGGGTCAGAATGCTAAACGACGTAGGAGACGATTTGGAAAACGTTTATGTATCGCGGTTGTCACTGAGCAGACAAACATCAGATGTGTCCTTTCATACTGTATGTACTGTTTATTTATTCACTAGTGACCCCTTGTGAAGTTTTCATGCTACCTAGCATCCTACCCAGAATGCAGTGCGTCTGTTTTTGTTTTGAAAGCACGAGCGGTGCGTGAGCACAACCTCAAATAAGCAAGTTCACTGTTAGTGACACCTTCAAAAAATGTTTTTTTCATTCACGTGTCACATGTGAACAACATAGGCCTAATCTTTTCTATCCTTCGTGGCCAGACGCAAGATCGCTAAGGCCGATCCGGGGTCCATTACGTGCAGAATAATCGTCCGGATCAGTCAAAAGAGTTAAAAATGTGGAAAGTGACTTTAACAAAACACAGGTGCTCCCAGAGTTACGATGGCCCGACTTATGATTTTTCGAAGTTACGATGACGATTGTGATACGCTAAAAATGAAAATATTTCAAAGTCACGGGCAGGCATCGCTGGAAGACCAGCGTAACAGCGTATGATGTACACGGACGTGCGGATGACGCCCGGAAGTATGCGAACGATGCCCGGATCAATGCCTCACTCTCTCCCGCAACTCACGGAGTTCCCTTGTGTATCGGTGTACTGTACAGTGCATTACCGCCTGTTTTTGTGTGCTTCAAGAGCTAATTTTAATTCAGAAACATGTCTCCTACAGGAAAAGACTCCTCGGTAGGCTAGGCTAGGCTAAGCTAGGCTAAGCAGTGGTTCGACATACGATCTTTTCCCCTTATGATGGGTGAAGCGGAATGCATCTCCATTGTAATTTGAGGACTACCCGTATTTCCGTAATTCACTTGTTTCGATTACTCGTTTTTTTGTGTAATTTCCAATTTGCGTATTAGGCAGGTTAATGACCTCACCGTTAACCTTCGGAACAGCACAGAGGGCCAAGTTTAATCCTGAAGTGTCCACAATGACAATGCTGCTTTAAACATTTCGCTACTTCAACCCATTATCGGCACATGCCTAACCCTCAAAGCGACATGAATTCTCCCACATTACAACATTACGCCTGGGGAAAAAAAGGCACACACACATATTGCAAAGCCAAAATACAGAAAACCTAGGAACAGTGGCCTGTGTACGCATACGATCTCATCTCACCCGTCCATGTCTTAAGTGCATAAACTTTAAACTCTTCCGTTATTATGAATGCATATACGTGAGCACATACAATACCGATTTACTGTTTTACGTTATACCCACTGTGATGTATTTACAATAGTGTCTTTTTTATTGAAAAGGATGAACGTTCCTCCTGTTTATTTCTCTTCCTGCGCAAATCCTACACGTCTAGACGAACTTTAGAAATAAGAAGGTAGCTCTGGAGTTAGAGGCCATAGTTTAGGCTTTAATCTAAAGGTAACTAGGGGTTATGGACAAAAAAAAGGATATTTGGTATGATGTACAGGTAGATCATGAAGTAGATCAGACATTAATTGTTATACTTTCCTGGTATTACGGCTGGGCGTTAATGTAATATATGAACATAACGCTCGGTGCTCATGTAGCTCTGTTGGTATGAGTGATATCTTTTTGGACATTAGGGGTTTTTGTTTTTTCTCTGAACAAAACAAATTCTCAGATTATGGCTTTGGGTTTTTGGTGGTGATTCACATCATGTACAATGTTGGGATATTTTCCCCTTAACATTCTTGCAAAAGTCAGCGGTTAGGACATACAGCGGACCCTCAGCTCACGAGCGCATCGGATGGCGAACAAATCGACGTACAATTTAAATTCCTGAACAGATTTTGTACCGACCGACGAACAAATCCTCGACTGACGTACAGACAGACAACCCACGCTTCACGGCACAAACATTCAGTTCCAGTCAAGCACTCGTGGTGTGAACGTGTTCAACGCATTTTTTTTATTGTGAGTACGAAGCCTAAGCGTAGAACAGTTATAAACAGCAAAACATGAGAAGCGCCACCATATCCCTCCGCCACCGTCCACCTACGCCAGCGACTACGTCTCCACCGCAAAGG
>JAQLOM010000021.1:2128790-2140232 GCA_030068315.1 Chrysichthys thysi
GAGAGAGAGAGAGAGTGTGTGTGTGTGAGAGAGAGAGAGAGAGAGAGTGTGTGTGAGAGAGAGAGAGAGAGAGAGAGAGAGAGAGAGAGTGTGTGAGAGAGAGAGAGAGAGAGAGAGAGTACGAGAAAGTGTGTGTGAGAGAAATAGAGACAGAGAGGGAGTGAGAGAGAGAGTGTGTGAGAGAGAGACAAATAGAGACAGAGAGAGAGTGTGTGAGAGAGCAAGAGATCAGCAGCTTTACAGCTGTGGTGACAACTGGATTTGTGATGGATTTGGATGTGAAATCTCATACTTTTATTCAGTCTGTGTACACACACACACACACACACACACACACACGCACAGGTTTACACTATATATTTTGAAGGAAGGGGGGGGGGATTAATAAATAAAGCAAGGCTCGCTTCCACAGAAGAATAAGCTCGACATTTTCCTGATCTTAGTGGGGAATGTATTGTGGTGCTTGGACCCCTACCAACTCGCTCTTCCTGTGCCTCCTACGTTTACTGTCGAGATTCATCGCTGTTGGCTGTCGGTTATACAAGCATATCAAGATCCATGGCTTGGAGAAATGTTAAGAGTTAGACGCTGATAACTTCACGCACTGCGTTTGTGAAATGGAGGAAGATAAAATAAACCTTCCTTTTTGGACCTGATGCTTGTTTTCCCCCCCGAGAGTTCACAGATCGCGTCTCGTCCGAGAAGACGATGTCACGGGAACAGCGATACAGTGCACTTCTCCGCGTGCGCGGTCCACCTAGACATGGAATTTTCTAAAACTGACCGAGTTAAACGCAAATCAGAGAACGGCTTTGTGCTAGCTTCATTCGCAGATTAGCAAAGCGAGCTAGGTCTAGCTGCAGCCGTGTACTCTCATCACACGCACCAGCCATCTCTCCTACTTCCTTCCAAGCTTGATCCAATGAAAAATACAATGCAGTCAAACGTCAACGGGAATGCCCCCTGAAGTCGGATTTCCGACTTGGGAAAGTTAGGAGCTCCTCACCATTCCGGAGTTAAAAATCCAAAATGAGCTAACCCTAACCCCCTGCCTGAACAGTACGCGAAAACTGTAGTTTTATGCCGTTTATTAAACTTGCGTGTCTTTGTCTCATTTTATCTGCGCTCATGTTGATACTGTGTTCTGATGCGCTAAATATGGCATAATGTGTTGTTTTCAGGCGGTGTTGCTAATTAACGGCTAACGGCTACCCGGTAGTGAGTGCCCCTGACTTCCCCACCCCATGATGTTTAAAGAAAAAGTCAGAAAAGGAAGAAAAAATTCCAGTTTAAAACTTGAAGGTTATGTTTAATCCGATGACATCAGGGACAGACTGTTGATTAGATTCGTGGTAAAACATCAGTAAGGGACAGTAAGAGCGAGCGCAATAGGGGGTTTCCTGGAGGTGTCCATGTTGGATTTCCGACTTGTACAAATGGAACACCGCATAAAATATCAGCTCCTGTAACGTATAAAGATTCATGGGGGTTTTTTTGCCTTTCTATTTTTGAGCGCTAAACAGGACGTGACCGAATGTGCGAATGGAGAAGTGACGAAGCATTGGACAGTGAGCTCCACGGGATTGCTCTGAGGAATCGTTCACGACGATGGGTTGGGTTTGGCGCTTGAATTTGCACAGAATTGAGAAGATCTCAGTTCACCCAGCACTGTGATGAGGCCAGGCATGCTAAGCTGTACCTGGCTGTGAGCCCTTACCTGTACGGTCTTCTTGATTCTGTGAGAAGGTCCAGGATACTCTGCAGAGTACAGATCTGTGAGGAACAGCGAGTTGATGAGCGTCGACTTCCCCAGCCCCGATTCTCCTGCAAGATAGAGACACACTAATCAGCCGGATCTCGACATTCCCGATGCCTGCACGAGATGAGACCGAACAGTGTGATGCACGCTCTCTCTCCGGTGTGCTCCCAGCGGCGTGAGGCGGATCCCCCTGCAAACCCGTTTTCACGTTAGCAAGCCAAAGATACGACGAGGACTCGTTTCCGGTAGATATGAGACTGTTTGAGCAAGTGAATTATGATGTGATGAATGAAGTAAATTCCTCAGCACTTGGCAGATAAAAGCACATAAACATCCATGACCTAACGTGACCTTGAGCCCATACCAAAACGCTGCCTTTCGAACATATAGCTGCCTCCCCAAGCTTTTTGCAAGATTAGAAACATCAAACAAATCATTCTCCACAGAGTTCCACAGCGCCATGAGAACCTTCATGGCTTCTTTCCTCGTATGGAGGATGTGGAAAACAACCTATAAAAGACATCATAAAAGACATCATAAAGTCGTGATGAAGTCGCCCTGTCCTCGAGCTGTAGCTGGACAGATTTGTTTCCTTATCGACACCGATGTGTCGCACATTTGAATATTTTACAGCAGGACTGAATGTTGTGGGCGCCAGAGACGAGTCACTTCCTGTTCTCACCTACATTACAGCTACTATAAACACTCATTCCTCACCAGCATCTCTCTGCCTGTCTCACTCTCTCTGTCTGGCTCTGCCTGTCTCACTCTCTCTGTCTGGCTCTGCCTGTCTCACTCTCTCTGTCCCCACTCTCTCTCGCACTCTGTTGCTGTGTCTCTCTTCCTGTGTGTGTCACGCTCTCTCTGTCCCTCAGTCACTCTCACACACTCTGTCCCTGTCTCATTCTCTGTCTGCCTGTTTGTATCACTCTGTGTTGCTTGCTCTCTCTGCCCCACTGTCTCTTGCCTGCCCTGTTCTTCTGTCGCTCTCTCTCTCTCCCAGTTTGTCTCTCTCTCTCTCCATCTCTCTCTCAAAAAAGCTCTTCGGTCCTGAACACTTCCCTGAGCTGGAAAACTTCCCTTGTTACAAAGTGTTCACAAAGCTGTCCAATAATAATTAGCACCTTCTGTCCAATCAGAATCGAGAATTCACCGCGCTGCGGTAAAAACACAATTAAATCAACGCCTCCTGTCCAATCAGACCCAAGAATTTAAACCACGATCACAGCCATTTTAACATTTTGTTTAGACGATATTGTACGTTTACTTGGCAGAAAATGAATCAGGGTGGATTTTAAACATCAAACAAAGCACCTACAATCACCGTCTTGTCTGATAACGAGAACGCTGTAGCGTCCACTCCTCAGTCCAGACACTTGTGCTAACGTTTAATGTTCGAGCTCCTCGGCGACCTTGTGCACAATACGGCGTGGTATCCAGCAGCAGTGTGGCGTCTCGTGGTGGATGTGACTGAAACAAAGCAGGCAGTGTGAGGAGAGAAGGCACACGCTGGCACAGAGCAAACCTTCCTCTCCTGACCTTTACCAAGTGCCTGACTGCTGCCAGCTGGAGCTGAGGACGGGCCAAGGGGCCAGGCCGAGAGAAGCCTGTACACAAAGAGCACTCACACTCTGTCACATCATAAATATTTTTCAGAAGGGCAGAGAAACACTGCCCTCACACACACACACAAACAACTGAAATCCGTCTGGTCGTCCCGATATGAGATGTCAGACAGCTTTCAGAAGATTTAAGACTTCTTATGAAAACACTGGGGTCTTAAAAACGCCATCCGGACCCGAGGACACAGACACGCCGTGACGCGCCTCTTCAGGCTGGTCGAGAGCGAGGACCTGAAGAGGCGGCAGCGCTGATTACAGGAGCGTCACACAGAGCGATACCGTTACAGGCCTAGTTTAATATATCTCATCTGTCTCTCTCTCTCTCATATATATAAAAAGGGAGAGAGAAAATGTCAGTGCCTAAAATAAAGGTCTGTGGGCGAAGTGCAAGACGAGAGATGACGCCAGCAGATGTTTGAACACGCCTGTGGTGCTGGGCGACTCATCTCGCAGCATCGGTGACGTACTGGAGAGCTTTACGTCACCCGTTATGTCCACTCTGATGCGTGCGCCAAGCCTCCTCATGACACGTTTACATCCATTGCTCTAAAAGGCAAAAAATAAATAAAAACACTGCCATGCTCCACAAAATACAGTCACCAGAAATACGAAAACGCTCCGACGATCAGAGCAAATCTGCACCTCTCGCCCTGAGCTTCGTGCTCATGGACGGCACAGATTACGATCATGAAATTTTATCAATGGAGATTTCACCGCAAGAACCATATGCTGAACGTAAAAAAAAAGAAAGATCTCCAGATAACAAATGCTTGTTTTTTATTTAAACACTCGCATGACTGATCTCTGAGACTCCCATCCTCCTGTGCGATCAAGCACAACGAATCACCGTGTGTTCGTCGATCAACCCAACATGCACTCAACAATGCTCCACACACAGTTACTACAGCAGCATACGTACGCCATAAAACACCACACGGACACAGCGGGTTTTGCTGCAAACGACAATCACATCTGTTAAAAACCAGGAAGCTGACTTCATGACGTTTTTCAAAACAAGTGAACTTCCTGATCCTGAATGTGGGAGCCGGATAAAACCCACAGCTGTCAGACGGACTTTGCATCTGAAGTCTTCACATTAATGTTTAACATTCGAGTCGGGTTATGCAGGTACTCGGTTTAATCATACACCGCTGCATTAGTCCTTTTTTATTTTCCATTTTTTAAGACTTGGTTCTTGCTTTTAACTTTCCTTGTCCATAAAAGGAGAAAATTCCCTTCTTCAGTCCGTATTTTCTATCCCGAATTTTGTGTTTTGTGGTTTAAAGTTGAGAAATTCAATTCAATTGTATTTATTTATAGGTTACTTTTAACAATAGGAATTTGTCACACAGCAGGTTTAAAGAAATTATAGAATTTTATTTTAAATTAATCCCTAATCAAGTCATAGGAGATGTTTCAGGGAACTCTCCCTGAGATGACATGAACGTGAAACCTCAAGAGGAACCAAACTCAGAAGGGAACCCAAGCACTTTTTGTTCTAAATACGAAAATTATGCAAAACATTGTAAAGTCACGGTATTACTACACACAGCTATAATCAACAGAGGAAGGGAAAAAAAAATCAAATAAATAAATAAAAGTTAGTCATACGTAGGAATTTTGGGTGCATTATCTAATTTACAACAAATTTATATGCACAGCAATAAATTAGAGAAAGACTTATTCTCACAAATTGCTGTAGATTTTATCCACCGTTTAAGTCTGTTTTCTTCAGATAAACGCTGATTACAGGAACTGCTGCATGGCTGTAAACTCAGCCTTTAAAAACATGCAAACGACTATATGTAAACGATCTCGGTACGTCATTCTTCATAGAGTCTGCTGAACACAGACTCTCCACTTGTGCTGAATCCATCATCAACATGCTCTCAAATGACCAGACAGAAAGAAACCTGCAGCAGTAGGGCCTTAAACGTCCGTGCGTTCTTTTGGCCACGCTTAGTTGCGATGAAGCTGCTGTATTAAGCTGGCAGGAATGCAACATGACACCGATATGACTTGTTATGTAAAAGGATTGCGGTCAGATGATGGCGATATCAGATGGGTTTAAGTGAAAGGCTGAGAGGATTTGAGGCGCTGGCCGCTCGGGAGCTTCCAGCTCGCTTCCTTTAAAGGAAATATCCCACAGCTGTGTAAATGCTGCTGAGGGAACTCCCCGCCGCATGACAGAGGTGGAGGGGGCAGGAAGTTGGAGTATAGAGCGAGAGAGAGAGAGAGAGAGAGAACCATTCAATGTGTTTTAGCGACATTAAATCATCCTGAAGAGCTTTATTCCCCTTACACCACACTGTCGCTCTTTAATTCAGGAGGATCCGCCACGGTGTACTTTTTAATCCATTTATAGTTACGCTCAATGTTGTGAAACATCTCTTACTTTCTCTTTCTTGCAGCTAAAAAGATGACATCTGTCCGGTCCGGTCCAGGCATGTCGGAAAACCGTTACAGCTTCACCTTTGACCCTGGAGCCTCTTCCCATTAAGGTTTAAAAAAAAAAAAAAAAAAAAAAAAAATTTAAATACCTGTTTACGTGGAGAGTCCCTATGAACGAGCCGTTACTATAGAAACGATACCGTATCACAACAAGGGCTTTAATTCGAACCTGGGAACGACAGTCAGAGCTGCTGTTATAGAATATCAATCAACACCTTTTGGCCAACTGTAATGGACCTTTAACTTTAACGCTGTGGTATAAACGTCACCATTGTTACCCAACATGACCATAAACCTTTCTGAACTTCTTTCACAAGGCGCTTGATCAGACATTAATAATTTAAACAAAGAAGGTCAGTTAGCTAGAATGCTTGCTCTAAGCTGCAACTAAATGCTGGCCAAGGAGACAAAGACGTCGTAAACAGTAATAAAACTTCACCGTTATTGTTCGAATACGGTTTGGCAGGCAGGTCTATCCATCCATCGCTCCTCGGCAATTGAGGGAAACTGCGCCACCGCAGTCACAGCCAACACAAACAAAGCTGCTGCTAATCCTTCATCTGGCATGTTGTGCCAAAACCCGAGCACACTAAGACCCATCTACACAACATCAAGGTCGACTCCCACACGCTTTGGCAAGCCTGCTAATCATCAGCAAATATTGACGTTTTCTTTTTCACAGCCCAATCGTCTCTGCTCCCTTTTACCTGCCAGTCAACGCGCTTAAACACAATGACGACTTTATACTGATGTCTGCTCCTGCAGTCAGGTCGGGTTCTTCGTCACAGTGCAACTTGTGGCCTCCAGGCCTGATGTGAAAGCACTACAGCTGTGAAAGCAGAGCCTCAGACACAAAACCAGCTCAGCTCTAACTGTCCGAGCGCTTTGGTCAGACAGAGGCAAGGGCCTGAGGGTGACCAATAAAAAAGCTCAGTATGAAATGTGTATAAAGCCAAGGCACCAGCGTGAGGATCGTAGAAAGGTGTATCTGTTCTGTTGAATAGCCTAAATAAAAAAGCTAGACACCTCCTTTTATAGGGGGTGTGGAATCTGTAGATCTGTTTGTCCTGGAGAAGGCGGCGTGGCCTTTGCATACATTAGTCTTGATGAAGGTGTGGCCTTTGTATACATTACTCGAAGAAGGTGCAGCCTCTGTATATCGGTTTGTCCTGGAGAAGGAGGCGTGGCCTTTGTATACATTAGTCTTGATGAAGGCGTGGCCTCTGTATACATCAGTCTTGATGAAGGTGTGGCCTTTGTATACATTACTCGAAGAAGGTGCGGCCTCTGTATATCAGTTTGTCCTGGAGAAGTAGGCGTGGCCTTTGTATACATCAATCTTGAAGGCGGCGTGGCCTCTGTATATTGGTTTGTCCTGGAGAAGTAGGCGTGGCCTCTGTATATCGGTTTGTCCTGGAGGAGGCGGCGTAGCCTTTGTATACATCACTCGATGAAGGCGTGGCCTCTGTATATCGGTTTGTCCTGGAGAAGTAGGCGTGGACTCTGTATATCGGTTTGTCCTGGAGGAGGTGGCGTAGCCTTTGTATACATCACTCGATGAAGGCGTGGCCTCTGTATATCGGTTTTTGTCCTGGAGAACGAGGTGTGGCCTTTGTCTACATCACTCGACGAAGGCGTGGCCTCTGTATATCGATTTGTCCTGGAGAAGGAGGCGTGGCACTTTTCCCCACAATTACATTTTAACTGTATGCCCAACAATGAACTACACTGCGTCCCTCAATACAGCTCTAAATTGCAGCATGTTGAATCGTTGCCTGCTTTTCAAGTCACCCATCAAACAAGATGCACCGCCCTGCTGGTGAAAGATGACGCCACAAGTCCACATGGACTGACCCCGCCCTTTCCTCTACACTAAACCCTCATTGGTTTGAATTCCTGCAGAGAAAACCCCAGGACAAGCGTGACCGCTCCTCTCTCTGCACTGGAAGTATAAAGCCCTGTAAGACAAATCGGTCTTGGTCCCAGCGTACCTCGACACGAGTGCTGGAGGGTTTTGACGCCACGAGGAGAATCGTGACTCTGGTTATAAGAAGGCAGCTCTAGGTTTCGCTGCTCTGTTGCTGGCTGTGACTGGATGAATGGAATTACAGGAAACTACCCACCCACGAGCCACTACATAACACACATACGCGTGCACACACACACACACACACACACATTCCAGCAGGGGGTGGGGGTGGTCTGGTTCACATTTGTTTTAAGAACACATTCTCTGAGCCCCTGTCTCTGTGAAATCCATCACTCATATGAGTTGCTGAGTGCTCCAGCATCGAGTTCCTGTATGAACCAGAGCCATGTCTGAAACACACACACACAGCTTGCTTTTATCTCGTCCATCAGCACAGTGAAGGACAACTCGTTCACCTCACTTCAATTTGCTAATGGTGGATTCCTGAGTCTCTCGGCTAGCTTTAGGTTACACTTAAAGTAGCGCTGAGCTGAAGGAGGCTTTCATCATTCTGGTTGTGGGGGGACGAGAAAAAAAAAAAAAAGGCATTGGAGCCCAGCTGGATTCTGCTTTAATGGAAAGGTGGAGAATTTTATGAATTCGTGCATTATAAAAATGCAAACGAGGCACCTTGTGGCATGCCAACATGCTACCCAATGCGCAGTCTGTACTGAAAGCCTGTACTGAAAGTTTGCCTCCTAACAGGAGCGGGTTTGGAGTGACCGCGCCCCTCGTTTCATGGCCGCTGCTGGCACAAAGCTTATAATTGACTCGACGTTATTATTATAATTAAGCTGCTTAGGCGATAATTGGTTTTAGTGCTGCCTTGCTCACACCCAACGCAGCCGTACACACACACACACACACACACACACACACACACACACACACACACACACACACACACACACACAAGGCAAGTCATCATAGACAATCCACGTGGCAGCATCTTTCTGCGAGTTGGGAAGAAACCAGAGAACCCAGAGGAACCCCATACGGACACGCTGAATAACTTGAGTTCAGGAATCGACACTGAGACCCTGGAGCTGTGAGGAGGTTCCGCTCCCTACCGAACACTTATTGAATTTTTCTCCCCCTGCGACATGATGCATTGTTCCTGAAAGTAAAGGATTTGACACACTCCTCCTATTTAAAGCAATCCGACAGGATACTGAAATGTTTTCCTAGACGCATTCCAGCAAATCTCTTTTTTCCTGTCTATCCGTCTCCATGCTTTGCACCGCAGCTTCTTAAAATGTCCGCCTGGCAAGTACGAGCACAGGAAGTGAGAATAATCAGAGTGCAGGATGTGCGATTAGAGAGAGCGTGCGTGCAGGGAAGGAAAATACACGCAGAAGCGGAGATCCTCGATGGTATGGATGTATCTCTGGTCCATAACCAGAACCTACAGCACCGATTTGTGTGTGCATGTGTGTGTGTCTGAATATAACTCATGTAGATCCATCCACCCAAGAGTGTGAGAATAATGCTATTAATGTGAACACTGAGTGACCTGGGGAGGAATTTGAGGGCCTCCAGTATCTCCATCATGCTCCGGTGAGATTAACGAGCCCGGTTTAGCTCCATACAGCACGAGGCTACCGGGGGAAAAAATAAGCAAAAAACATTCTTCCTGCTGAAAGTCTACTCACCCACGACCATTAGTGTGAACTCGAAGCCTCTCTTCACAGACTTTCTGTAAACTTGGTTGGGGAGGTTTGCGAAGCCCACATATCCGTCCAGGTTCTTCTGTTGCTGCGGGGGAGGGGGAGACGAAAGAAAAAGAAAGAAAGAAAACACCACAGCACATTTAAAAGATCCGTTTCATCAAGATAAAGCGATACAAAAAACTCCAGCTAGATCACCAGGTCAAAGGTCAGTGGTTTTGTATAAAGCGAACAGGACGTAGGTGAGGAATAAGAAACATTTCAGAACGTGAAGTCACGGAAAAGTTTTTATTCCTTTCGATACAGTAATTCGACCACGATTACAAACTGACCCGTTGTACGTTTTATCTGATTGCAGCTCTATTTAAAAGGTGCATTCGGAAAGATTAGTCTTTTCTCCCCCCAAGATTAGACATTGTTGAGCTCACATCCCCAGCCCTGCCCATGCTCACAAAGCTCCGCCCCAGAATCTACGAGGCCCCATGGGGCACAATCTTGATAAAATGAGTGACAGGAAGTCTCTCTGAGCACAGAGCAAACATTACTTGACTGGAAGTCAGGTTACCAAACGGGTTTTCTCACCCAATTAATAAACTTTTGCAAAGGCCATGGGTTAATGTGTTTGTGTGTGTGGGTGGGTGGGGGGAAAATCATGCTGCGTATCTTTCAGGTTATTTGTATAAGAAAGAAATTTTTAAAAATATCGCCTACTGCACCGTTTATGTTGCAACGTGAATGCCAACTTTATCGCTTACTTTACAGAAGCTCAAGATTTCCTTGAGATTTCAGGATCAGACAGGAAACGTGGTCCCATCTCTGACAGAAACCATGCCGTATTGGAACAGATGCCTTGACAGGTCATAAACCTACATAAACCTCTCACCTCAGGGCTGCCGTTATGAACCAATCAGATTCGAGAATCCAACAAAAGCTTTGTGCCTGAAGCAATGCGATGCATGTGAATAAAGCGGGTCTACGTAATGACGTCTGTAAAATCATTCTTCATAAAGCAAAGAATAAAAAGTTGCGCAAACTGGAGAACAACCTGGAGAATAAAGTCATACTTACTGCTACTTTGGAGATCATTAAGACATCATTATTCCACAGGACGAAGGAGGAAGAGCAGGGGGATGATGAAGGACCAGTCCATCAGGCAAAGGAGAAACAGAGAGAGAGAGATGGAGACAGAGAGAGAGAGAAAAACATTAAATGTGTTTGAGCGACATTATCTCATGGCTGCTGTTATCCTGATAATCAGCGGCGTTTATTCAGGCGACAGCAGAGTTATTTTCCTCATGCAGAAGAAGCAGATGTGCGTTTGAGAATGCCGAGTCCATCCCACAAAACAAACCGGGAGTTTCCCTGAACAGCATCCACATCTGTCAGACGGCCGTTTCTGAGAAGTCACCCAGGCTAATTTGACTGAGTGGGGGGGAAAAAACCCAACATAAAACACGGGGAAATCAGAGACGCGGTGAAATAAGACAAAACCGATTATAATAAAGTCTGGAACTGCGACTGCAGCGCATAAGCTAAGAGAAGAAACTTCGCAGGTTTACTTTAAAGTGTTTCATGAGGAAGAAAACGTCTGGTGTTACAGGGAAAAGAACCACATAACAACCGGGGGGTGTGACGCAGCCCAACGCGAAGCCCAGCTTCAGTCAACACACAGCTACTTACGTTGATCATATTCCCATAACAGCGTTCCTTGGGGGGATTTTTTTTAATCTTTTTTACCAAAGAAATTTACAGGTCATCACAAAGAACCTACACATCACACTTTTTATCTATTTACATTTGATCTTCTTGGCATCAGATATGTTTATAGCTCTCTCCCGGTCGTTCCCTCCCCAGTGCTTCAATTTCACTCCATCTCTCCCTCTCTCCACCTCCCCACATCTCTCCCTCTCCCCACATCTCTCCCTCTCCCCACATCTCTCCCTCTCCCCACATCTCCCCCTCTCCCCACATCTC
>JAQLOM010000021.1:2151939-2162122 GCA_030068315.1 Chrysichthys thysi
TACCACCGTGCTTTTTATACGTTTGTCTCGATGTGAGACATTTTCACACACACACACACACACACACACACACACACACACACACACACACACACACACACACAGTATACACTAGTGCGGATGTTGACTATACGAGTGAGTCACAATCCCGGAGTGAGTGAGAAAGAGAAGTTGTGATCATGTGAGGCTCGGCAGACGAAGCGTATGCACACTACTCATATTGCAAGACCTCGCTCATTCATCAAGTCAAAATTTATTACAATTTCTTGCTCGTCTTGTAAAACACTTGCAGACCAAGTTACTCGAAGTCCAAAGTTCCACTGTACATTACCGTCATTTGGCAGACGCCCGTATCCTGAGCAACTTGCATTAATTTCATTTATACAACTGAGCAGTTGAGGGTTAAGTGCTTTGCTCAAGGGCCCAGCAGGCGCAGCCTGGTACTGCTTGGATTTGAACTCCCGACCTTCCGATCAGTAGTGCGTAACCTGAACCCCCTGAGCTACCCCTACCCAAGGTTATTTTCTCAATAATTTGCAATAATTAGTTACAAACATTTATCAAGGTTGGAATAAAATCTAAAAACAATTAACTTATAATTCCTTTCATTAAAAATAAAAGTTAAACTTTTAACCCCTCCCCCACCTGTGCATTGCAGCTATTGTGCATTGTTGTGCCCTCTGCTGTCTATAAAATGCAATTACATTTCACAGCAATGCACAGTAAATTGCCCTGTTCACTGTTTACCTATGCAGCTTAAAAAGGCACCAGAACAGGAACCCTCACATCCCAAAAGAACGTTGCGATGATTTTCTTGGGGGAGGGCTGACTTTTGAATTTCTTCTTCGCTGGAGAAGTCAGACGTCTCCACTCCATGATTTGTTCTTTTACTCTTTGGGTTCTCATTGCATAATTCAATTCAATTCAATAAGTAAGTAAATAAATAAGATTTAAAAAAATTCTTTTTGATTCTCCCTCTACCATATACTCTTACATTCCTCCGTGGTCTTACCTGTTTAGCTGCAAACTCCTCCTCCCGGCCGTCTCCTATAACCACGTAGGTCACCTTCTTTCCAAAGCGTGACACGATGCGCTCGAAGCAGCTTTCCTTTCCTATCACATGAACAGAAGCATTCACCATAACCAATAAACAAACAAACAAACAAATAAATAAATAGAAGAGAATCTATAGAGAGAATCGAATAAGGAGTGAGAAAGCGGATTGTTACCGATCTTGGTGGCGCTGTAGATGTTGTCGACGGGGAAAACGTCTCCAAGGCCGTAGAGGAGCACTTTAGCCAGAGCAGGAACCAGCTGAGTGGTGGTGACCAGAACATTCATGCATTTGCCCCTGCAATCAAACACACCGTCACGAACCATGAGTACCCCAAATCAATGGCGTCGACATATGACTACACGCGACATCCATAAGCAGTTCCAAAGTGCGTCTGTGAGAAACGTCAGGGGTCGCGCTCCTGACCTGGACTGGATCAGCAGTAGGGATTTGATGGCAGTGCTGAGCCAGCTGTCCGTCACAGTCTCGATGTCACTGCGCACTTGCAGCAGCAGCTCCCTCTTCAGGGGATTCAGCAGAGCTGCACCGAGAGAACAGCCTTATTACGTCTCATGCATACATTTTACCGCTCACCTAGCAGGACTTCAACTGTTCATTAGACTCCTCATTTTCTTCAGTTCGTCAGCTTCAGACTCCAAGGTCACGTCGTCAAAGCATTAAAGGGACGTGAGAAAGCAGTTATCTCAGGAGCATCGTCGAGTTTAACAGCTCCATCAGCTCCTTGACGTCCTGATCCAACAGCCTTCCTCGTTTAAATCTCCACTACAAGTTCATTATCAGCTTCATCATTTCATCAGACATATAGATTTGGCTGCTAGAAGTTAGTTCAGAATTACCTGGTAGCCTGAAAACCTCAATCCACATCAAAAAGCCTACCTCCTACATTCCCTTTGTATCCATTGTAGATCTCTTTAAGGCGGCGGTACCGAAAGGCCAGCTTGCGCATCCAGTCCACTCCACCTTGCACTGCTGGGTTGGAGCTTTGCCCTCCTGCTCCACCCGTTCCACTGAACCCATCGTTCGCAAAGTTATAGTTGCTAGAGGAGCAGGAGACAAACCTACAGTTATACTTTTATCCGTTATAATGTAAATAAACACTGAAATACGACCAGAAGATCAGTGAAGAATGAAAAACGGCAAAGAACTAACTGACAACGCAATCGTGCGTACTACAGAATGTCTTTAACACTGCGCTCTACTCCTGCGTTACCTCAAATCTTGCCCGTTGTCGTCAGAGGACACGTCCTCAACGTGGACTTGATCGCACTCCTAAAGAAAAACAGATCACGTGCTTAATTTCCCACAGATCCAGGAGAAACAGTGATTCGGCGCGAATGAAAATGTCAGCTAACCTCCAGGTCATTGAAGAACAGATGCGTGTCTGCAAGCTCGAAAATCAGCTCCTCCATCTGAAGACCCAGATTAAGCACCGAGGCTGGATCCTGAAGGAACAGAAAGCAAACAGGAACTCCAATAGATCGGCATGAACGTGAATTATGAAGCCACTGCATTAGCATGCCAAGCAGAACAACGGCAAGTGTAACCACAGGCGGCAAGAATGATGTACTGTACACCTAAGGAACGTATTCCCAAGCCGAAGCATGGTGTGAAATCTTGAGAAAGCGTTTTTGATACCTTGCCAAACTTTTGCGCGAACGACCCCGTGAGAAGGGAGTGGAAAATGATGATGGTTTCATCCAGATCCCACAAGAAGACTCGCTGAGGAGGACATTAGAGATAAAGCGAGGTTAGATGTGAACACGCGCAATTTTTTTCCAGGACTCTTATTCAGAGATTTAAGGCTTGCGTGACGACACATCATCTCTACCTCCAGGTCGTTGTCTGTAGACTGGCTGCTCTCCGATTTCTTCCCTTTGCCTTTTGCTTTGGGCGGAGGGTTTCTTCGCGCGGCTTCGTCCTGAGCCGCACCCGTAGGGAGGGTCACGCTGGCTGGAGGTGCGGCTAAAAAGATTGAGACACAAACACACGGAATAATAAATAGAAAGGTTTTTTTTTTTAAATGATTAACTGGACTAACTCCAGACTGGAAATGAATGAAAAACCTAAATGTTTTATCCCAAAAGGACTTGATGTCCTGTTTGACAAACAATCGAGACATTACATACGATGAACGTGCGGGGAACATTAAGCAAGAAATAAAACATCACGGCATGCTGCTGTAGGAACATAACCAATGATGTGGTTGCACACAGCATCCTCAAGCAAATCAGAGTGTCTATTAACGACCCAAAGTCAATTATTCTGCTCTAACGAGTGTTTTATTCCTCTTAGGCCACAGCATTAACATTTTTAGCGCAATTTATCTCTTTATCAATTTGTAGTTACACTGAACGGGTTAGTTTCTGTCGCCCCCATATGGGACATGCACTTTCTCCAAGTTCTGTTTGCTTGCGATAAATGTGAGGTACCTGTAGATGTGGGCAGTCCTGTGGAGGCACTAGTCTCGGTCTTTATAGGCGTGTAAGGCGGCACTGAAACGTTGTCTCCGTCCGCCTCGCTGCTGGGGGGTGCGGGTGGGAGGTAACTGTTGGGAGGGACATAATACTGGGAGAACTGGTTCTGTCCCAGCGAGTTATAGCTGGAGAAATCCTGCAGTTCGAAAGGAAAGTGTTAGAGTAAGAGGACGCGATCTTCATCGTAATGGCGTCAGTTCCTAGATTGCATTCAACCTGGTAAGAGGTACAAGTTCTACTACTGCTGTACATAATATTCTTCTGCTCACTTGATGTGTGGCGGTGGCTGTGGTGACAGCGGGGGCTGTGGGGATGTTGGAGTACACGCTGGACGTAGTGAAGCAGGAACCTGAAGTGTTTTATTAATTTAAAAAAAAAAAAAAAGCAGGTAAAAGACGAGTAAAACGATCAGAGGTGATCATGCGAAAACATGGAAGGAAATAGAAATGTGTAGTTTTATGAAAAATGAATGAAAATGCAGGATGAGTTTAGATTATTTAGTAAAACACTAACACGAGACTGTACGCTAAACTTTACTTACGAGACGTAATTAAATCCCTGAATCAAATACATATTTATTAATACTATTAAAAAAGAACCAAATAAATTAAATGTGCATATTATCTTGCTTTAAAAAAAAATACAAATTATTAAATTAAAAACAGGCTACACTACCAAAACCTTTACGTGAATTTCCACGTTTTCCGGGTTTGATATTTTTTTTATTTATTTTTAACCACTGTAATATTCACATTAACAGGTAAACATTACTTTAATCCTGGACCGCAGTGTTTCCGAGGAGAGTTCAAAATGTTGTGGAGCACACGACAAACGAGTGACATGAACATCTCCTTAGAGTTAACCAGTCTCTCATATTAAGACAGCTTTTTTTTTTTTTTTAAATGTTGACCAGAACTTAATGTCCTTCTGAAATTTCTATTACAGGTACTGAGCTTCAGTCTGATACCATGTTCTTTAAAGGTGTCATTCCCAGAGAACCCGTACTTGCTGCACGTGAAAATGTTCTTTGACCCCCATATTGTCTGCATTAGCCATAGAAGCAATACAGACGGAATAACGAGCGAATCAGAAAAAGCCCTTCAAACGTATGTCACTTTGTACAGTATTCACGGCCTCGCCCACCTTGGCTTGCACCCGCCCGCAGGAACACGGTTTTGATTTTGCGCCCAGGAGAGAGTAGAGCCCGTCTCGGCAGGTAGAAGCTAACTATTGAGAGTAGAGGAGCTAACAGCAATGACCCACTGGAAGAAGCGTCCCAGTACTGTTAGCCAATCAGAGGCAGTACGTTTGCACGTCATGAATATTCATGAGCAAGAGCCGAAATCCTGGTGTTCTCCCCCAAACTAGAACAGTCTGAAACAGGAGCACCAGAGCATTTTTTTTTTTTCCCACCAAATCTGATTCACAGGGCATTCATTCATACTAGCGACCAGTGCAAAATTAATGAAAAAAAAACAACGCGATGATGCCTTTAAAAAAAAAAAAAAAAAAAAAAAAAAAAAAAAAAAACCTCAGTCTGATACCTTGTGATACACACTGCGATGCTAAAAAAAAAAAAACCAGACTGCATAAAACGCCAGCGATCTGGACGTTGTTTCACGGCACTCAGGGCAAAGCCGACCACAAACCATGCTGTGGAAATATCGAGAGGAGGAACTACACCATCTTCCTACGATACTTGGAACCTGATTTGCAAACTCCTTTACGGCTTTTAAATAGGATCTTGCATAAAGAGTGGGAGAAGGGCTAAGGGGTATGCGTAATTGTGGAATGCAAAATGTCCTGACCTGCATGCACGTGAGGATATTTTCAAGTGTGGAGCGGTATGCGCTTCGGGTGTATGCTTTCACGGATACTACTGTGCCCTTCCCACAGTCTAAAAACATGGTACTGATTCAGCTCTAGTCCTTTCTTTTGCAATATACAGTACAGAACAGTGCATGAGAAGCTTAGCATTTGTAGGAAGTGCAGAGGGAGGACAGGAGTGAGTGAGGCAGTGAGGGAGGGAGGGAGGGAGGGAGGGAGGGAGGGAGGAAAGGGGCCGCCTTGCCTTGGCTGGGGTACGAGTAGAGGGTCTGGCACGGCTGAGTTGAAGTATAAGCTGTGCTGAAGCTGAGAAACGGCGTCTGGCCAGCAGCGGACACGTCCTGCAGCCTGGGCTCGCTCTTAATGCCCGGCCACATGGCGCCTATGGCAACGCGGGTGCGGGTGGAGACATGGAGCGAGAAGAGGACACACATACACAAGAAAGAGAATGCAGAGACAGAGAATGAGATGAAGCAGACGTGAGTGGAAATGTGAATGCGAAATGGAAGCTGCGTGTGCAGTGACTGGTGCTTTAAATGCAGTGAGAGCACGCATGGGAAAGTGGTATGAAGTAAAGCTCCAGATTGGGACAGACCGAATGGAGGCAGGCCGTAGGTTTGGCCCGTCTGGCTGAAGGTGTTGAACGCCGCTGACTGACCCAGAGAAGAAAACGCCACCTGGCTGTCATATGCGGTAACTGCAGGGCTATGAGAGAGAGAGAATTATGCAAAGACGCAACATTTTACAATGACTTAAGATATAAAGATTCAGCCAATCGACAGAATAGTCTGACACCTCAAACAGCACGTTCTACTATTACTCTACTATAAGGTTATCCTACTACATAAGATGGGGCGTTCTCTTTGCCCTTCCTATCTAACTTTATTTAATTACAGTGGTACCCCGCTTAATGAACGCCCTACAGAACAGACGTTCCACATAACGCACGAACGCCACTGCGAACGCATTTCGCACAACGAACCATACGTCGCACGTGAAAAATCATGTTTTACATTAAAAAAATGGCTGAATTCGGCCAGATGTGTCTCAGATGAAAACAAAGCATCAAATTGTGTTAAACTGAAACCAAAACTGGACTAAAAATGTTTATGGAAAATTGTGTTTTGCACAACGAACTCCCTGCAGAAGGAACACGCCACTGGAACGGATTGCGTTCATTACGCAGGGTACCACTGTATTACAATTTAATATTTTAGCCACATTTCCTAAAAGACTCCGATAAGCATCCACAGGCATGTGCATTACATTTCCACATTCTTCCTTTCTTTTGATGCTTCATGTTGACATACGATATAAAACATTCAGAAACAAGTTCGAAAACACCTAACCCAGAGACGAGCATCGATATTGTGTTCAGCCCTCTTGGGGTTTTGGCTGACTGTGTGTGGTCAGCGTCTCTGAGAGGCTACGTTTACCTTATCCACATTAAATGTGCAGATTTAGCCACACTGGAGAGCAAATGTAAAAGATGCATTTTCAGAGGACAAAATTGTTATTTTAGTGTGGATGAGTAGTCAGTTCCAGTGAATGCGGCGTGACCTCTGCACATGTCAGTTTTAATACAGGAGGCGTGGCCTCTGCATGTCAGTTTTAATACAGGACACGCGACCTCTGCACCTGTCAGTTTTAATACAGGACGCGTGGCCTCTGCACCTGTCAGTTTTAATACAGGACGCGTGGCCTCTGCACCTGTCAGTTTTAATACAGGAGGCGTGGCCTCTGCACCTGTGAGAGCCAAAGAAACTGTATGTCCTGTATGGAGGCGTGTCTATCAGGCTGATTGAAAGAGGCGTGGCTTCCACCTTTAAAGAAAATGATCTCCTCATTGCAAATTAATATCAGACCTCAGCACACCGTACTGGTCCACAAATGACTCATTGAGATTATATGTGTGAGATCACACTGTAATAAATGAAGCCATGAGCCACAGTTTAAGTGAAATCATTTATCCTCTGATTACAGGCCCTCATTCAGGATACATCTCTCTCTCTTAACACCGGTGCTCAGCTCTTACTTGTTTCCTTGGTAGATCTGTGAGGTATATTCAGAATCAGCTGCTGTGAGCTCTTTGCAGGTCTCCACTGAAACACAAAATAAATATATACAGATTCAATCACTACACTGGATCTTTGACATATTATTATTATTATTATTAAGAAGAAGAAGAAGAAGACCTTTAGCATAGGAGCGGTCTGAGTCACAGCCTGAGACGTGTTGATTTGAACGCTCTTGATTTCCTGGCGGGTGACAGACATCAAAAACAATATTTAAAATACAACAAACAATGAGGCTGAGGTAGTAGTGAGGTTAAAGAAGGATGAAATGTACGGACCAGAATCTATGTGAGCAGCAGATGATGGAGGGTAAGTGGTGACATCAGAGCCTAAAACGTCTGGCCTATTGTCACGAGCAACCTCGCCTCTATAAGAACAACATTAATTACACACGTGAGATACTGGAAATTTCCAGGAAATGGATGGAAACTTTATATATACATATATAGTTACCTCGCATCCTCTTCCTGGTTGATTTCTGGGTCGTGCCTTGCTTTCTTTGCCTGTTCAATCAACACACATGGACACATTTCTGGTCTTAGTGCATTAATGCATTGAGGTGGGTGTGTATGTGTGTGTATAAATATTCGAACTTGTTCAATATATAATTGAAGCTTTTTAAAGGTGGCCTGGACTGACTGGGAGCTCCGGCGCCTCCTGTGGCTCCTCCATGACGGCGTGTGCGTATCCTGATGGGTCTGGTTGCTCACACTCTGCTACTGCTCCTGGCCCTGTGCAGTCCCTGAATCACACACACAAACACAAATTAGTCTACTTTGACATCACAGTCTTAACAAACGCAGGTGTATAGCTCAGTAATCACAGCCGTGTCATCCATCTTGGGTCAGCAAGCATCTCCAAGGCTTCAGAATCTTTAACGAGCCATGGAAAACCCCAGGAAATGTGTGTCCCGAGTCACACCCATGACATCACAACCGCCCAACACACCACCTCCTCAGATCACCCTGGAAAATCCGGGATTTTCCCATCATTCCTTAGATCCGTGCACAGCCTTTTAACACGAGCCACAACACAGCTAAACCAATTTACTCGTCTGATTTTCTCTCTTTCGGCTCGGAAAGCTGATCGCTCAGTGCCTCTTGTCTCTTCCTGATGGTTTAGGGGTCTGTATCAGCGTTCTTGCACATCATAAGGCATTTATAACCCATTTAGCACAAAAAAACAAACCAGGCATCAGAAAGTGGACGAGAGTGAATGACTTGGCCTGTACTTATGCATTCATGAAATAATGTAGTGACCATATAGAGAATATTTTGGGCATCACCTGAGGGAGTTATTAACAGGAAATAGTGGTGGTGTGTGTGTGTGTGTATCTGTCTTTGATGAATGCATAGCACATTACAGAGCTTGAGCTGCTTCACATCCCATCTGTAACCCTTCCCACTAGAATAAAAACAGCTCCACAGCTCCTCCCTGTCTGATGGGCAGGCTAGGGCCTTTTTTTTGGCCTAAAGCTCAGCCCCCCCACAGGACACACACACACACAGTTAAAAGAGTCAGGATGAAGCAGGTTCCACCCTTTATCTAGGAGTTAAAATTAAAATCCGCATGTGTACACCAAGGGCGCGCGCGCGTCCGTGCTGAAGGTGAAGCTTTATCCATCTGCCACAGGGCGAGATTTCACAGCCGCATCCCAAACGCCTCCCTACCCAGCCCGGAGTGCACTGGAAAAGGGCGTAGAGACTATTATGCACGTGCGCCGTGTTATTCACTTTTCAGGGAGCATACAGCTGTTTGAGACGCGGCCCGGCGTTATGCGTTTTAAACGGGGTTTTTCTCCCCCCTCAAAAAGTCAGCTTGCTAAGTAGTTTCTGGGAATTTGTTCACCACAAGCACGGGTTTTTTGTTTGTTTGTTTTTTTTGGGGTGGGAGGGTGGCTTATTAATCTAATAAAATGATTAAGAATGACCCGAGTTTCTGTTAAATAGAAAACAAACAATCAGGGTGCTCACATTAGCTCAAAGCTAACGGTAATAGCAGGACGTGTTGTGTGCACAAAGCAGACCCTGACCTCAGTGTGTGTGTATGTTTATTTAAAAGGTGAAATTATTGTTACTGGTCTCATTTTTAAAGCAGAACGAACACGTTACACGACATATACAGGGCGGCTTCGAGGAGGTTTTCGTTTTCTTTCCAACTCGAAACAAGCATTAGCCTAACAAGCTAGCCACGTCGTTAGCCTAGCGTGTGTTATTTAGCGTAGCTAACCGGATGGGTACTCCTTGACCTTAAAATACGGCTAAGTCATGTTTAAACTCCGTATAGATATTTATACGAACATGAAGAATAAACAAACCCATCCTTACCGTCATACTGGGTGTCTGGAGGCGAAGAGTTAGCTAAGCTAAGCTAAATAAACTCCGGGCTGAAAACTTAGACTACAGTGAAGCTCTTGGGTTGTTAGGGACAACTATTTGGCAGGAAGTGCAGAATGCGCATGCGCAGTATAGAGTGGGACGCTTCCGGTTAGGACCAGGTTGGGTCTAAAAAATTACACTTGTGAATATTTGAATTGTGGTAATATATAAATAAGCACATAAACAAAGTTTTTGAGTAAAATTGACACTATATTACTGTGCTATAATATGTATGTATATATATATATATAATATTATATTTTTACACTATAATTCATCGTCTTCTTCCGCTTAATCCTGTTCTGGGTCGCGGGGGGAAGCTGGCGCCAATCCCAGCTGACATCGGGTGAGAGG
>JAQLOM010000021.1:2233116-2243657 GCA_030068315.1 Chrysichthys thysi
CTGCATTAACTCCCTTGTACCTCTAGAGAGGACATTTAGGGCTTTTCAATGATACCAAAAAATGTGTTCAGTCTTCTCACAAAGATTGGGGGATTTAAAAATCAATGTGATTGAACAACTTTTTGTTTTCTGGTAGTCAGGAGGATATATACGCCAGTCGCCCAGTTTATCAGTTTATACCTGAGAACTCATACGATGTACATGTGCTTTTATCATTGGTTATATGCTTCTCCTCTCATCTAATAGTGAAGTTCGCTACCCCGCTGTGTGTTCGGGGCGCACTTCGCTAAGGATCAGCACTTCACTCTTCAGCCACGCCTTAGTGAATAGAGCGTGGTTACCACTTTGGACTTTGGCCTCAAACATCTACACAAGATTGTATATAAAAGGGAAAAGGAGTTTATTTATGCACTATCTGTAAATAAAGCACGTTGGTTAGCACCTCATTCAAGTCTCCGTGTATCCCCTATGACAAATACTGATGCATTCGAAAGGAAATTCTAACATAATACAAATCATCTAGAACATAACGCACGTATTTTTAAGCCATGTACACTTTTTTTATTAATTCTTAATTTCCATAAGGGTAATCAAAGCAACTTAGCATTACATTCAGTTTTAGCTAACATAAAATAGACACACCTGATTCATAATTAAAAAGAGATGGAAGACAAATTAAAGAAAAATCTGTTGCTCTGTTCTGCACTTTATGTATAAAGCTTCATGCATTATCTCATAACATATATATTCATGTATCATCTCATACTATAGTTTAATCATCTAGTGGTTAAGAAAATGCAATGACCTTTTACACTGCAAAAGAAAAGTGGCACTATCTGGTGTCACCCAAATGAGGATGGGTTCCCTTTCGAGTCTGGTTCCTCTCAAGGTTTCTTCCTCTTGTCATCTCAGGTCACTACAGGCTTATATATATATATATATACATATATGCACTTGAAGATATGTTTATAGATTAATAAGCCTTTAATTGGACATTATATACTGTGAAGCTGCTTTGTGACAATGTCCGTTGTTGAAAGTGCTATAGAAATAAAATTGAACTGAATTGAAAAAGTTACAGGTAAATGTATTGCTGTCTGTTTTGCAGTATGAAATATTCCGATTCAATAACCAAAAATTATCCTCCTTTTTCAGTTTTTTTTTTCAGGTACAAGTGAGAAATATTTTACTTCTCACAGATGCACTTTTTTATTTTACAGCAAGAAGCATCAAACCATTTATCCATGTTACCATTTTCATCCCCCAGGGCGGCACAGTTCTCTCCTAAAGGGTCCTCATTTTTCCAGTTATCAGGTTCATTTGGTCCCTCAGTGGATCTATACCAGAACCTTAATTTAAAAACAAATCTATAATCAGTTTGTTAGAGTTTATTTATTTCATGGGGAAAAAGAATAATGATGTGCATTGAAGATCTTGAAAACGGCTGTAAATTGGGTTTATAGAGTGTGTGAGTGAACACTGTTCTTACATTACACCCGTCTCTATCAAAGACTGCTTGTTCACCCACATCCACTTTCCCTCGGTCTCCAAGTCATTCAAGCCAATCCAGTGTGTTTCCTCAATTGGAGAAGATACAAAATCCTAACATAGAAAATAACATCGCACATAGCTTACACCTGTAACCAGTACAAGTGGAATTAATGCCAACATTAACATTCCTGATGGAAACAGCAGAACCCCAACACTCACCTGTTCAGTTTGGCTGGTTATAATCACCAGGTGGCCTCCTTTCTCCACACAGTAATCTCTACTCTGCGTCCAGCTCAGTCTAAAAGTGGAGAAGTAGTAACACTTCGAACCAAGACTCTTCCATCCTTCTTCGCATTGTCCACTGTTTCGATTTGCTTTTGAAAATGAAGAAAATATGAGAATTGAAGAAATGAAATGAGATGAGATCTGAAGAATATTCATCTATCTATCCATCTTGACCTTTTTACAGTATTAAAACATGTATAGCTACACTCATTGTATAAATACACAATGGTGAGGCTTCACTATAAAGTCTTGTGTGAGGGTTTTCAGATGAGGGGGAAATGGGGAAGGGGGGTTGTGATGGGGAAGTCATACCGTTGCATGCGGAGAGATCTTCCTGAACTTGCTGAAAATTCACCTTCAGTGCTTCATACAGTCTTTCTGTCTCTAAGGCGAGGAGAGAAAAATTTCTAATAACAAAGGGTCTTTAAATAATAATAATAATAATAATAATAATAATAATAATAATAATAATAATAATAAAGTTACAGGGAAGTTACAGAAAACACAAGCAAATTTGTGCAAATTATGATGCACCAGTAAGAGGCATGGTAACAAAACTGTCAAACATGGACTTTTTAACCCACATATACAGCCTCTGTAAGCTACTAAAGCAAACAGGAAGCTCTTGAAACCACTTACCATTGGTTTTTTGTTCCTGCATCATCAATATTGCTGAAACGTTATCATACTGCACACTTAACATCTCATATGAGACCACTGTATAACGATCTGTTGAATAAGAATACCCAAGTTAAAATACATCAGAAATGATCGCAACAAATTACATTTGTAATAACTTCTTTATAATAATGTATGTTTTCATGCTAGGATGATGGCAAGAACTTCCAGGCTGCTTTGTACCAGTATGTAAGAGTTCTGCTACAGAAAAGAATTAGGGATAGAAGAAAATGAGCATTACGGTTTGTAATTCACTTCAAGAGAGAATAAAACAGAGGCTGGAGTAACACATATATTTACTGGTGTTACTCGACGATGGAAATACACCAGCTGAAGGTGGCCAATTAGCACTGGTTCTGGACGGTGCACATGAGTTTTATTAAGCTGGAATTTAAAAAAAATATCTATATTGGTATGACACTACAAGGAATCTGGCCCACATAAGGATAAGCCACATTACTTTACTTTAATTTGTTGAATAAGAACAACATGGATAAAGATGAAAATACTCACACAAGAGCCCTACAGCACAGAGTGCTGCTAAAGCACCAAGCATTAGGAGGAGCCCAAGAGCAGATATGAAGATCTTTCTTGTTTTCTTGTTGTCTTTCAACTCTAGGCATTCAGGCATATGTGAGAGCAAAGGCTTAGTTATTAAATCCATATTTGTCCTATAGAGAGATTCCTGTGAATCTCAGTCCCACATACCCACTGCCCTGCAACTTTTCAAGTTTTCCTTCTCATGATCCAGGAGGATCGATAAAGTGAGCTGATAATAAGTTGATAAAAACTCATCAGCTGAGAAACTACACCGCACGATTCTCTGACGTCTTCATGTGTTCATTCATCCATCCATCCATCCATTATCTATACAGCTTATCCACTGAGGTTCACGGAAAGCTGACCTCAGGCGCGAGGCAGAGTACACCATGGACAGGTCGCGTATCAGTTAATACATCCTGGTACTTGTTCACTGGGTCACGCACAAAGAATGCTATCAGTCTAATAGGTATACTGGGGAGTCAATATTCCTAAACACAAAAAATCAGCCAGACAAGACAAGTGCTAATTTAAGTACATCAGGAAAAGCTAGATGTCATTTGAAAACTGCCAGTGATCAAGCTGTTTGGAAATCTAGGGGAAGTTCATCCATCTCCTAGGTACCAGGGCAGAAAAAGAGTCTTGTTGCAAGTCTTCCTTGGGCCCTGAGAGATGACGGGACAAGTCAAGCAGTGCTACATGATCAAAGGGAACATGGTGCAATGCAGGGTGTGATTAAATATTTTAAAGTAGGTGGGTGCTGAGGTGAGTACGGTGTGGGAGAACGGTGTGGGACTAGTGTGGGAAAGCAAGTCGTACAAATATATATACAGGGTGTCCATAAAGTCTAGACACAGGATAATTGGATATTTTTCATTTAATTCAACTGTTAAACTGTTAAGTATATATTAAAATATATACTAGCCGATTACGCAGTGGCTTCGCTCTCTGAGGGCAAGGGAAAAAAATACAATGCGATCCCGACAGTACAGATCTGATGCTAAAGCACTAATCAGTAAGACGAGACAAAGAACAGATATGAAACCTTGAACTGTTCCATCACTGCCTTTCAACCCTGTGATCAGACATATGTGAGAAAGGTTTAGTTAGTTCATGCATCTTTGACCCATAGAGGGGTTCCTGACTTCATCACTGCCAGATCTCAACACCTGATTGAACTAATAATGAGCTGATCTGCAGCACGTGTGGTGAGGTTGAGGAGACTGGAGTTGAGAAACTCTGCCATAAATCTCGGTTAAAACAGCCGTGTTCACTCCCACATTCATCTGTTCGTGTTTCAGTATCAGGAATCAAAGTCAAAAATCAAGCAGGAATCACATCTGACCCATAAAGTTAAATGATAAACCCACTTGTCATCTATTCATAAAGCGTACTTTAGTTAAGTGGAAGTACGATAAGCAGTATAAATCATCCAACAGACACATACCTGTGTAATTTTTGGGCTTTGGGTGGCAGTCCTCCGTATTCACATACGTATCATCTGTTTCTGGTTGTGAGCAGTCAAAAATCCTCATCATTTACTGTTCTAATTAATGCAAACTATAACAACCTTGAACAAACAACAAAGATATAGGGAAATATTTTTAAACGTATAAATGTTCTACCTTTTGAAAAATGACCATTTTCACTGCTGTCCATTTTGCAAAGGTTAAAACTCATATCTTCATTTATGGCTTTCATTTCCAAACCTCACTAGGGTCTTACACCGAGTTCACCCGAGTAAGCAGAAGTGACAACCAACTTCTAGTTACTCGTGTGAACTCGGCATAAAGCTCTTATGGGTGTTTAGCATCTGCTTCTGGTGCAGCTCATGGGTGTGTGCTGTCCTGCTTCAGTGACAAATAGCAGTAGTCAAAACTCGTAACTTACAGCTAATTATGAGATCAGCATTTCTCTCCCCCATAAAAAGGAAAAGGGAAGTGAAAGGGCAAACTTCTAGCACTCATACATCCTTGGAATTTTCTGCGTTCATATAAAATCAACTCTTCATGGTCACTGTCTGAACTGCAAGGCCTTGTCTCACATTGGTATTCAAGGAGGTTCTGAGCCATGTTTTGCACCAGTCTTTGTGTTTTGATTATCGTTAGGCTTTGACTTTGTGTTTAACTTCTGCATATGGATCCTTGTCTCGTGTCTGATTCCGCCATATTACAGACAGATTTTCTGACAATTGTTCAGTAGGAGATTTAGTTGATTAAACCCTTTTGTGTCTTTGTCCGAGTGTGAAGTCTCATCGTGCGTTTGTATTGTGTTGTTCAGTGCAAGGATTGTGCTGTTATGCTATATTGGGGCAGGGGGGTAGCTCATGGGGTTAAGATGATGACCTACTGATCGGAAGGTCATGAGTTCAAATCCAAGCACCGCCAAGCTGCCGCTGCTACTGCTGGGTCCTTGAGCAAGGCCCTTAACCCACAACTGCTCAGTTGTATAAATGAGATAAATGTAAGTCGCTCTGGATAAGAGCGTCTGCCAAATGACAATAATGTAATTTAAAGAATAATCTGAAGGCATATTTTATGGAGGAACGATGTTTACACTGTCGTCATGCAAATCATCATCAATAATAAATAACACACACATTACACTGCTGGATGGGGGAAAAAAAGCCTCTCTCAAAATTAGCACAGGAATCCAGAAATGCGAAAAATTACGAAACGGCTAAAGGAAGCTGTTTTTTTCCCCCTCCTTCTTCAAAAAGGTAACCACTGCTAACCTCAAAGAATGTTGCAGACAGACTCAAATATGTGGCACTTTATGGTCACCACGATTCTCAGTGGTTTCAGCGTGCTCTCTGGGGTGATGAGCTGTGTCCCAATGCTCCCGAACACTGTCTTCGTAGGTCAAGTGAGAAATTCAACCCACAGTGCCTGTCCACTACGGTGAAACACGGTGGACGAGGGATAATGGTATGGAGGGGTGTTCTTTGCATCTGGTATTGGAGAGCTGGTGTGATGTGAAAAGTCCATTAATGCAAAGGAGTACAAAAAGATATTAGAGAAAGGGATGCTAACCTTAACTAAGCTTAACCCTGTAGCACTCCTAGGGTCATTTTAAATTTGTTTACCCTGATAGGTGGTCTGGGTTTTCCAGGATTAAACAAGTTAGGTAGTGGAAATGACAGACAAGAGGCCATTTTCATCATATGATATGATATAATGTGCACACACAGCAAAATCAACAAAGTCATGGTTGGTGCGGCATTCAGACAGTGAGGTTTTGGCTTGGTCAGTCACCAGATCTTAACTCCACAGAGGACATATGGGCGCATATCAAAGCCAAACTTGTTGGCAGAATATTTAGGCGCAATGAGCAGCCGTGGGGAGCGATCCAGGATGAATGGGACAGTATTGATGCAGAACACTGCAAAAGGCTGTCAGAGAGCTCGCCCAAAAGACTGCATTTTCTTAAGGAACACCAGGGAAAAGCCGTTCCATTCTAACATGTGCACTAGATGTGTTTGATATTGTGCATTACAGTTGCTTCCTGCTTTCACTTTTGGACATGTTCAAATAAAAAGTATATACAGAATCCGTGAAACTCTGCTTGCCTCATTTTATATTTTCAAGCCATGTAAACTTGATTTACTCGCAGTATAATTTTCAAGGCATAAATATTTATTAATGTTTCTAACATGAAAGACAATCTACTCAATCATCAGTAAACACACACAGCAGAAGAGTCATGATAGTCAAACTATTCAAAACAGATACTGTCAAATGTTAAAGTTTCAACATTGCAGCAGGAGAAAAGCTGAATGTATGATCTTTTGATCCAAAAAGTGGGTAACTTTATAAACAAACATACTACAGGCAAAATATAATGTAGGTTTTTCTTTTTTTTTTTAAATATCAAGCAATCAGATTCACTCAGATGAGGCACAGCTAAAAATTTATCCTCCTTAAAAAAACAAAAAAAAGTATTTGCAGGCATAATTGAGTAGAAAAAAAAAAAGAAGTACATGTATTTTATTTTTCACAGATGAATTGTTTCAGCTTATGACAAGAAGCATCAAACCATTTATGTATGTTACCATTTGCGTCTCCCAGAGCTGCACAGTTCTCTCCAGAAGGGTCCTCTATTTTCCAGTTATCAGGCTCATGTGGACCTTCTGGAGCATCAAACCAAAACCTTCATAGATAAAGAAAAAAAAAAGTCTATCATCAGTTTTGCTGTACAATTTATTTCTATTACACTGTAATGTGTACAAATTTGTACATGCTGAAGCATTATAGATCTTTAAAAGGAGCAATACAAGTTTATACAGTGCGACTGAACATGGTTCTTACTCTACACCCGTCTCTGCTAAGGGCTGCTTGTTCACCCATATCCAGTTTCCCTCAGTCTCCAAGTCATTCAAGCCAATCCAGTGTGTTTTCTCAATTTGTGAAGATACAAAATCCTGATGGAGAAAATAAAATCACTCATAGCTTCCACCTGTAACCAGTCCAAATGGAATGAAATCAGCAGCAGCATAATAACCCGTTACACTCACCTGTTCAGTTTGGCTGGTTATGATCACCAGGTGGCCTCCTTTCTCCTCACAGTAATCTCTACTCTGTACCCAGTTCAGTTTCTCAGTTGAGAAGTAGTAACACTTCAAACCAAGAGACTTCCATCCTTCCTCGCAAAGTGTACAGTCTTGATTGGCTTTTTTCAAGAACAGTTGGGGAGGGAAAAAAACCAACAATTACAAGTTTACAAATAAAAACATAATAAAATAATTAAATATTGATTTACTCAATTATCCTAATTCTACCTATCATTCTATCTATATCTAATTCATCTTAGTCTGCTCTTTAAATCCCCTGTCTAGAATATATTAAATTAACTAATTTAACAACTGTTGGGCCCTAATAAGATATCTAGTGTGAGGGCTTTCTGATGATGGAAGTAAAAGGGGCATGAGTACAGTGGGAAGTCTTACCACTGCATGCAGAGAGATGGTCATGAACTTGCTGATACTTCACCTTCAGCAATCCATACAGTCTTTCTGTTTCTAATGAAAAAGAGAAGATTTTTCTGATGCAAAGAGAAGATTTTTGCTGACTGGAGTAATCCAGAGAAAAAGAGCGATCTTACCATTGCATGCAGAGAGATGATCTTGAACTCGTTGATACTTCATCTTCAGCAAGTCATACAGTCTTTCTGTTTCTGATGTAAAAGAGAAGATTTTTGCTGACGCAAAGAGAAGATTTTTGCTGACTGGTGTAACCCAGAGAAAAAGAGCGATCTTACCATTGCATGCAGAGAGATGATCGTGAACTCGTTGATACTTCATCTTCAGCAAGTCATACAGTCTTTCTGTTTCTGATGTAAAAGAGAAGATTTTCTAATGCAAAGAGAATATTTTTGATTCTTGATGTAAACCAGAAATTGCACGCAGAGACAATCTGCTGAGACTTCACATCTACATAAGATGTTTAATGTACTCACTAAATTACTGGGGGGGGGGGGGGGGGGCGCTCGCTAGTGGATTTTTCTAATTGCCAGATAGTCAGTGAATAGAAAAAAAAAACCCACACATGAACGGCGTGATAGTGAAGTCCAGACTTCATTGAGCCTATATGCAACGGAGAAAATACAATGAGATTTTGATGCAACTTATGTCAGTTCAGTGGTACTACTAGCCGTGTGAATGCAAGTATTAAAAACGGTTCATGGAGGTGTGCAGTTCTTAGGGGAGCTCCCCAGGGGGTAGATCCTTTCAAATGTCCCTAGAACTGTTTTTGTCTGAAAGCACCAATGGTTCCATGAAGATATCCTGGACTACATCTCCTTCACCAGTTTCAAGACAATACAAACAGAAAGAGACTAAAGAAAGAGTGGTAAGAAAAAAGGAAGTGGTCTTGCAACCACCAAGACATTCAGAAGCACAACACACCCACAAGCTTTCAACGGGCTCTGAGGAGCTGTTTCAAGTCCATGGACTGGAAGGTTATGACCAAGCCACATAGTGAGGAAACTGGGGGGTCCCGGAAACTATTAAGTATTAAGATCAAGGAGGGCAAGGACAGCTATAGGAGGATGAAGTATGGACTGCAACAGAAAAAAAACAAAGTAAGTGCGGAACAGTGGGGCGGCACGGTGGCTGAGTGGTTAGCACTGTCGCCTCAGAGCGAGAAGGTCCTGGGATTGATCCCCGGGAACTGTAGCACTATTTGTGTGTAGCACTATTTCTCCATGTGTTCGCGTGGGTTTCCTCCGGGTACTCCGGTTTCCTCCCACAGTCCAAAGACATGCACAGAGGGGATTAGACTAATTGGCGACTCTAAATTAGCCGTAGGTGTGAATGTGAGTGTGAATGGTTGTCTGTCTCTGTGTCTTGCCCTGCGATGGATTGGTGACCTGCCCAGGGTGTGTCCCGCCTCTCACCCGATGTCAGCTAGGATTGGCGCCAGCTTCCCCCCGCGACCCTGAGCAGAAAACGAACGAACGAAGTGCGGAACGACATGAGAAAAGTCACCAGCAACAATCAGACCAGTAGCCATGTAGGCGCTTTCACAACGGAAGGCCTTTTCACGCTCAGTAGAACTGCTGCATGAATTTTTTTTTTGTACGTTTGCACTGCAGGAACTGGACAACTATAGTTCTTATAATGCTGTTTTTAGGGACTTTTTTTTAGCTCCTACTTCAGGGTAGGTACTATTCCAGCACAATCGGAACCATGAGAGACACTTGTGTTTGGTGAATGACAGAACTGTAATGAGATTTGAGTCAAGTATGTGACAATGTAGAGGTAACACTCAGGATAATGTGTAAGGATAATGTGTAATGTGGCATAGTTAAATATGTTCTTTTTTATGTCCATTTATGCCCAGAAGGGCACCTACTATTTAGAACTGCAGGCTGCTAAAGTGAACAGGAAACTTCTGAAACCACTTACCCTCAGCTTTGTGTTCATGCATCTTCAGTGTGGCTGTAGCATTCTCATACTGCGCACTTAATATCTCAAAGGAGACAGCTTTACTGTAATCTGTTAAAGATGAATACCAGGATTATATATGGACAAATAAAAATAGAATGTCAGTGGATGTCAGGGAGTTCTCAGTGTGGTCATGTTCAGGGTATTCCCCGCCTCTCTAAACAACTTGTGTTATATGCCTTTACAACTAAATTCTCCTATCTTTTACAACCCAGTGTCCTTTTTGACCTACAGTGCATTCAGAAAGTATTCAGACCCCTTTCAATTTTTCACCATTTGTGATGTTGTAGCCTTATGCTAAAAATCAAATTCTTTGTTTCTCATGAATCTACACTCAGTGCCCCAAAATGACAGCAAATTTTTGCAAATTTATTAAAAAAGAAAAACTGAAATATCACATGGGCCTAAGTATTCAGACCCTTTAATCAGTACTTAGTAGAAGCAGCTTTTTGAGCTAATACAGCCATGAGTCTTCTTGGGAATGATGCAACAAGTTTTTCACACCTGGATTTGAGGATTTTCTGCCGCTCTTCTGTGCAAATCCTCCACAGCTCTGTCAGGTTTGATGGGGAACGTTGGTGTACAGACATTTTCAGGTCTCTCC
>JAQLOM010000021.1:2369505-2384811 GCA_030068315.1 Chrysichthys thysi
GCCGAACCCGGGGCTCGAACCCAGGACCTTCTCGCTGTGAGGCGACAGTGCTAACCACTCAGCCACCGTGCCGCCCAGGTTTATACAGCCTTAAAATATATATAAATAATAAAATAAATATAAGGTAGCTACTTCGCGAATTTGACCCATCACGGGTGGGGTCAGAACGTAACCCCCACGACAGACAGGGGTTGACTGTATACAGTTAACAGACAGTTGCTCAATAAACCAAATTCAAATATGAAGTTTCAATAATTAACAATATCTGGGAATGTGGAAGCTGATCAGAGAAGCAGGAACTGCTATTGTACAACATTCAGCAACTCCGTCGGTATCATGTGGTATGTGTCAGAGCCTTTCACACACCATAACTAAAATCGAGCTGACATGCAAATGTGAACTACTGCCCTTCGAAAACATAAAATAGTCTTCATAACACTCGAACCGGCTCAGCCAGTTTAGGACAGTGCGACACCTACACACATCAGCCTACGACTGCAAAATTGATTACAGTGAAAACAAAAGAGCAAACATAAACAGTGTCTCTTTCCAACATCTAGGAAAGACAGTGAGCTCCTGAAGTGACCCTTTCTAATCTGATCCACGGGTGTTTTTTTTTAAAGACATGCTGGAGCTCATGTGACGTTAACAGCCAGAATGCAGATCCTGAATCTTGTTTTTGAGTTGCCTTAAAGCAGACTATTCTTACAACAAGAAATCCACACACATACGGCTTTAAAGCCCTTCATACTCGCATTATTCTGCTGTTAAATCAGTGGGGTGTGACTTACATTTGCATCATCTTGCAATGTGACGCAACAATTCATAAAGTTTGGGGTGAAGTTAACACCTTACAACTAAATAGCCTGATCCCAAGAACTGCATCAACTTTATTTATTTATTTGTTTGCTTATTTGTTTTTTTTAACTCTCACACCAGTGCTGAATTCCCTTATTGGTCAGAAGGTATAGATCAAGTGTTTACAAGGTTTAGTTCTAGCTACAGGGTTTATACTAATGCACTTCTTCTAATATGCAATCATTTCCATAACAGTAACATCGTACACAAGGATAACATTCTACCCACCCAGATAGAAAAACATGTCTAATTGTTTTCATGTTGGTGGTGAAGTTCTCTATTTAGCTTTTTTGGAAAGCGCCTCCAGTGGCGGTGCTTTGTAGGACAGTTAGTGCTAAAGCTGTGTGAACTTTAGGTTTTCTGACGCAGGGGAATCTTCAGACAGACGAGGTAACACTTTGCAGTTTCTCGCTAACCTGACAGCGTGGTATAACGGGAAACGACTTGTTTCACAGATGTTACATGTAAATATAACTAATAAAAAGTGACGCGTCATAGTTTAGAAGAGATCGACTGTAATCGCTGGCTAATTATAGATGTTTTTTGTCAGGACAGAGTGTTAAATCTACGGTTATTTCGCATGAAACTGAATAATACTACAAAAATACTACAACATGCAGTACACATTCATCATCTCACGAAGTCAATATTTGATGTGATGACCACGTGTGATGTCAATAATTGATTCCATATTGTAACAGACACACACACACAAAATATAAGCATCTATCACAAAAAAAATTTTACTTCCTGGTTTGGCTTATAAGGTGCCTAAACAGAGCACTGCACTGTGGTTTCCCCTTTGCCAATAGCTATTTGTCAAGCTTGGCTTTCCCTAGCGAGCTAACTAGCTAGATACCTAACCTTTGGCTAACTATTATAGCATGTCATTAAACACAGGGGTTAGCTCTTCTATTAGGTTTGCTAATTAAACCTAGGCATTAACTAGATAGCTAACATTTGGCGAAATGTTTTAGTAGATAACTGAAACCTGTAGCCAGCTTCACTCTTAAGGTAGCTAACATTATCCAAAATTGCTAGCAGACTAGGATTAGGATTAGCTAGGATTAGGACTAGGCAATACAGTGTGTGATTAAAACCAGTAGTCAAATTTGCTAGCAAGTGTTTAGGCTTGTCCCCAGAGAGCGAGAGCGAGAGGGAAATGACTAATCTGGGTGCGAATAGTACACATTCATATTTTTACCCTGATGAAAATATCCTCTGTCTAATATCCAAATAAAATAGCTCATTAGCTTATCTACTAGAGTCAGTTTTGTACATGAAACGAATCAGAGAAAATAAATGACTGCATCTAATGGAGCTCGGCAGCTATTTTTAAAAACGGAAAGCAAGAGTGAACACTGTTATTACATGCTAAGTACAACGGTCACACAGAGATGCACAAAGCCTAAAAGTGGAAGCTGACCAAAAAAACACAACCAAAAAAACCCTGCCAAATCCATCTAAACCGACTTCGTGCCACTGTCCTCCATCATGCCGCCACGAACAGCTTGTTATGACCGTCAACTGAGTGTTCACAGACGGCCTGAGCACTCGCCACTGCGTGTTAATTAGGCCACGCAGCAAACAACAGCCATGGTAGCAAACAGTGAGCTCTCGGGCTTTGCTGTAAAGCCGTGTCAACACTTCTGGTAAACTGTACACAATGCAGCTGATCTCAGCACGCCGCGTGATGCGGGTCAGCACAGGTCCGACACTGACACAATTACAAGCGTTAGGTTACTCAATCGGATCGACGTGTCACTCGGCACATGCTTGTTCCCTCTGCTGCAGGTTCACGTAAGGAGAACTCGCGTTACAAAATGTAGTCACTACTCTTTTGGTCCAATTGAGAGGAGGCTGCGGGGGCATACACACAGTCCATCACAGCTCTATCGTACTCTGGATTCTGATTGGTCGAGGTGGTGTTGATTCCTTTCCTGACAGCAGCTTTGACAGGACTTCCAGCTGCAAGGATGATCTTACATGTCTCACTCTAATATGTCATTGTTTCCATGGTAACAGGTAACCGACAGGCCATAATGTAGGACTATGCAGATTATTATTATTATTTTTATTTATTTATTTAAAACATTAGCTATTCTGTTGATTAAGACCAATAGCCAGAAATGCAGAAACTATTCAGATGAAGGCACTGTTTGGTGGGAACTTTTATTAAACTGGGTTTTGCACCTCTATGTGGTTCTTGCCCAGACGGTTGCTTCAAAGCTGAAAGCATGCAATTGTATAGAATGTCTCGGTGTGCTGGAGCATTACAGTTTCCCTTCACTGGAACCAAGAGGCCCAAACCTGTTCCCAGCATTATGATTCCCCTGTGCGCAAAGCAAAGCCAGCTCCATGAAGACATGGTGTGTTAAGGTTAAGGTTAGAGTGGAAGAACTGGAGTGTCCTGCAGCGATCCCTGAGCTCAATCCCACTGAACACCTTTGGGACGAACTGGAACACTGACTGGAGCCTCCTCGACGTCCGGACATCAGCGCCTGACCTCACTAAGGCTCTTGTACACATGATCTGACATCTAGTGGAAAGCCAATTCCCAGAAACCTGAAGCAAAGGGGGAAAACATCTGGAATGGGATGTTCAACAAGCACATGTGGGTTTGGGTTTGGGCCTACAGCATAGATAGGGTTAACTTTAAGAAAGAGGGTTTTTTTTTTAATTCAATCTTTATCAATTTAGTTATTATTCAAAATATTGACCAAAGTCAATCATTGAATCTCACTACAGCCTAACACTCGGTGAGCCTGTGCGTCGTCGCTACTCCGTGGGTCTGCTGCGAAGACTACATAGTGTGAAACATTGTTTCAGTATTACTGTTTGCAAGCTCATGTGAGCTGAATGAAATGAGGCCAAGGGCCGTATTTAGTCCACTTTAGTCCTTGTGTAATTATTAACACGGTGAAATTTCACAGAAGCACAGGTTTAGCTAACATTTGACGAAGGAGTCTCCAGTGTCAGCCAGAGGTAAAACCGTAACTATATGTTTTCTGCCATGGGAAAACAATCGCTCTTTGCGGTTTCTCTGTAAAATGACGAGCAGTGGTTTTTTTTGTGTGTCTTATTAACTTCAGGAAAAAGAAAAAAAAGAGATGCTGGCGAAGCAGCAATGACTGTCCGTAACTGCTGTAAGGCAAGTCACATCTAGTTAGCCAACTAGAAAATAGTTAGTTTCTCCACTGTTCCACAACATTACAGTACAATGCAACTATAAATGGATAAAAATATTCATGAAACATTGGCATTTTTTGTAAAACTGCTTTGGATTGAGCGGAATAAAACACTTTGTGCCATACTATTATAGGAAAATAGTCACCTTCTGGGTAGTAACAGTAACGGTTCAGGGTTGATTACATCATCAATGTTGTTGATTATTTTCCTATAACAGGACAATCATTACTCATCATCGCTGAATTTGAATGAACATGGCATGTATCCCATTCCAATATTTAATTCACTAGCATTCGTGTCACAGTGCTGGGTTTTTTTTCCTGCTGACCTTATGTATAAGCATTACAGGGTAGTAAAATACACACACAGCAGTTTATCAACAGTGAACATACTGCCTTTCTGATAAATTTGGCTAAATGGATAAAAAAAAAAAAGAAAGAAGCAAGCAAGAGAGAGAAGTGTGCTTCACCACTGAGCTAATTTATGACACTAATATTTCATGAATAAATAATTTTTTTTAATGATGAAGCATTTTGCACTAACATGAGGTGAACCAGAGTGAGCACAGGCAGACAATAGATAAACCATACAAAGGTAGGATGTATACATCGGGGTATAATGCAATTACTCTATGTTTTTTTTTTTCTTTCTACGTGGCTGAGGCTTTCATCCAATTGACACAGGATACAATCTAATGACCCAGCTAATATGATGGATAAAGATCTTGCTTAAGTTCTGCAATGATCGTCAGGCAGAGCTGGGATCTGAACTCGTAATCCCCCGAGCACTAGCTCAGAATCTTAACCGTAACCTCTGTCTGGAGTGGGTGTGATAACGCTTCAGTGCAGAGCCACAGTGCTGTCGTCTCGCCCTCGCGATGCCGTTAACGCACAGATAAAAAGAGTTATCGCCGCGCTCGGGCTCCACCAGTGAATCAGCACGAACCTCAGTCCATTAATATAAAGAGAAAACAAGTGCATAAGAAGCATAGACCTGGAAGAACCAGCCATGATTGCAGATGAACAGCACTACTCTGTATTTTTAAATCATACAATTATCTAAAGAGAATCATTTAGAGGTGATAAAAAAAAGAAGAAGAAGAAAGCACTGAAAACTTGTACTACAGTTCCAGATTTCCATCGTTAGCCATAACGGAGTTTAGCCGGCACTGACATTACGTTATGTAGGGTCATATATGCTGAACAGAGCTGGGCAATATGACGATATAATGTGGATATTATGATGACGTGTGTCACAATAGACTTTTCTAAGATGTTATGGATATCATGATATGTATTTTCTGGAAATTATTACTACTTGGAAGGAGCTGATTTGATGTTAAAAATTTGTACTTAATGGTTACTTAATGTCAAATGTCTTATTTTATGTAAGGTTACTCTTTAACTATAAAAACTATAACTATGTAAAGATGAAATAAATTCTCATACATACACACACACACACATATACATACACACACACACAATTTTTCAAAAATATGATACATGTAAAAGGCTTCCTATATTTTTTTGTACAGATTTTGTATTTTGATATTTATTTTATGAACTCTGTAAAAAACAAAACAAAAAAAAAAACCTTTGTACATTTCCAAACCATACTTTTCTGAAAAATAATTTGCATTTGAAAAACATTTGTATGTCAGTATAGAAAGCAACATATTATGTAAGAGACCACTTTTCAGGGAAAAAAATAATAATAATGAAGGCTCTTGGATTTTGCTGCAAAAAAGAGAAGCAAGTGTAACAGTCAAAGCGGCCAAATTTCCTTATAAGACTGTACACGTTGGACCTGGGACTACTATTAAAAAATAATTAATTTAGAAAAAAAAGAAAGAAAAGCAAATGGTTGTGAAATGAAATATTGTCTTTGTTTACTCTTTTTTTTTTTACTGTTAGCTGTAGTGTTTTTCTTTTAAGTAGAATGATTGAATGCAATTGTTTTTTCAGTTGCCTTTACTTAAAAAAAAAAAAATAGGGTGGCTCTAGACTATACAAGCACAGTACTGTACATGTACATATTGTGTATTTTTGTGTATTATTAGCTCCTGAAACCTCTTACACTCCGTGTGGGGAACAAAACACACAAAAAAAGCCTAAATGAGAGTCAGATTATATAACATTTTGTTTCAACAGAGAATTGCAATGAATAATAAAAAAAAATTCTTTCCTACTTCCCATGCCTTTTTCACGCTCAACAATGACACGCTGACGCACTACACTAAGCGAAATAATTACATGACAAAAATATCGCATCACCACAAGGGAAGACATTTTTACGATACAATGCAAGACTTAATATTATTCAACACGCAAAAGGATGACAGCTGGAAAAAAAATATTCGGTCCAAACGTTAACCTTGTACCGCCTTTTGTACGCATCTGTAACATCAAATCAGCTTGAAACTTTATACAGTAGTCCCTCGTCTTTCCCGGGGGTTACGTTCCAGAACTTCCCACGAAAGATGAAAATCCGCGATACACGGACACCACCCCCAAATGCTTTTTATTTTATAGTTTAAACCTTAAATGATCCTCCCACACACTTTAAACACTTTCTAAACACAATTAAAGACATTAAGGAAAAATTTGCGAGCATACAGCGAGGTGAACTCTGTGTCAAATTCGTATTCGCATAGCGAGTCCTGTAATGTACTGTATACTGTACTAGTGTAGCCTGGACTTATATTTTAGGTACTGTATGTATGTACAGTGGGTCCTCGGTTTACGACATCCTCGACAAATGGCGTTTCGTGGTTACGCTGGCCACCATCTCCCATAAATTTATTAAGAAAGTCTTGTTCCGTCATTCCGAAGTACGTTAAAACAAATTTCGCGCGGGAACTAGTCGGCGAGCGGAGCCGATGGATACATCGTCACACGCCGCTATACGAGGAAAATGGCTTTCTTTACATTCACCGGACATAGCTAGAACTTATGTATAGGACATGTATGTGAGTTCTGACTTACGATGAAAATCGCGTTACGTCACTCCGTAGAAATGGAATTCCTGCTAGCCTAGCCTAGCCTTATTTCTACTATAATACTGTAATTAACATCCACTTGCTACAGACTGCATTTCAGAACCACTACAGTTGTCATAAATAACAGACGGTACTGTACCGACATAAGCATCTGAATCAAGGAACAGCTATTTGACAAAATCCGTTGTCGAAAAGTCCATGAATCAATGCAGTAGAGGTTGTGCACATGCCGCGAAATACCAGGGAGATCCGCAAAAAAAAAAAAAAATTCTAGATATTCTAAATAAAAATCCGCAAACAGACGGGGACGCGAAATGTGAACCGCGCTATAGTGGGGGGGGGGAGATCTGTATAAGGATCTCACAATCCCTGTGATATCGCTAAAATAAAAACTGTATCATGACATAATTTGTCCTGATATCAACACTACATCATCACATTACCCGGCCCCGCACTCTACTGACAGATCCTGGATATTTATGAGTAATATCATTTTCTAAACTTTCATTTTTAATGTTCAATAAGCTTCTTCTACTCATTACTTATTGCCATGTTTCATGCATCCAGTTGCACTATGACATGTCAGTTTTGCTATTAAAACATTTATTTTTTAAAAATTAGTCTTTGTCTTGTCATGAAATCCTGACTTGTAAACACCTCTCATTGACAAGGTTGGCATTTTGAGTAATGATGTTTCCTATATTACCCACAATCCCATTCTGCTGACAGTGGAGCCCGTGCAAATTAACCTTTGTTTCATGTCCGCTGCAGCGGTGCTTTAGTCCTTCAGTCTTTAACTCTCTCACCTCCTCCTCCTCCTCTGTCCACTCTACTCAAACAGTACGTCCTGAAAAATCTTCCTAACGTGTCGATTTACGACTATTCGTTTCTAATTTGTGCTTTGAGTCTTTAATCGTTTCTGCCCAAAAGCATCTCAAATGCATTTCGGAAAAGCCAGCGCAAAGCTAAGCATGATAACGCACCGTTCCTAATCAATTACACCCTATTAGCTTCACTATGCTTGTGGTGTTTATCGATTCCGTCCTTATTATCCGGCAGGCCCGCTCATGTGAAAACGATATTACGGGTGCGTGCGGCTCGATCAGATGGCTAGCTGGAGGGATCAGCAAAGCGGAGCTGCTGCAGGATTTATAGTCTAATGACCTCACGCATGAGTGGGCAGTCTTTGGGAAAATCACTGCGCGAGTAACATTAGCAACCTGATTTAAGAGAAGGCGTGGCATGGCGTGAATTTACCTGATTTATTCATGAATCTGTCGTGCATGGCAGAATAGACAAGCTTACTACGTACTGTGTGGTGCTTGATGTTTACTGTCCTGTGCTAAGAGTTTATGATTAAGTGTTTAATGTTTAGTGTTTGATGCTTAGTGTTCAGTGGTTGCAGTTTACTCTTTAGTGCTTACTGCTGACTAATTCTTAGTGTTTATGGTTCAGTGTTTAATGTTTACTATTTAGTGCATAGTGTTTGATTTAGTGTTTACTGCTTACTGCTGACTATTTAGTGCTTAGTGTTTATGATTTAGTGTTTAATGTTTACTATGTACTATGTAGTGTTTATGATTTAGTGTTTACTGTTTTGTGCTTAGAGTTGAGGTGTTTGATGCTTAGTGTTCAGTGGTTGGAGTTCACTGTTTAGTCCTTACTGCTGACTACCTAGTGTTTAATGTTTTGTGTTTACTATTTATTGCGCAGTGTTTGATTTAGTGTTTAGTGCTTACTGCTGACTATTTAGTGCTTAGTGTTTATGATTTAGTGTTTAATGTTTAGGGTTTACTACACAGCGTTTAATGTTTACTATTTGCTATGTAGTGTTTATGATTTAGTGTTTACTGTTTTGTGCTTAGAGTTTATGATTAGGTGTTTGATGCTTAGTGTTTAGTGGTTGGAGTTCGCTGTTTACCGCTTACTGCTGACTATTTAGTGTTTAATGTTTAGTGGGTACTATTTAGTGGGTAGTGTTTAATTTAGTGTTTAGTGCTTACTGATGACTATTTAGTACTTAGTGTTTATGATTAGGTGTTTAATGTTTACTATTTACTATATATTGTTTATGATTTAGTGTTTAATGTTTACTATTTACTATGTAGTGTTTATGATGTAGTGTTTACCGTTTTGTGCTTAGAGTTTATTCAGCTTACTGCTGACTATGTAGTGTTTAATGTTTAGCGTTTACTATTTAGTGTGTAGTGTTTGATTTAGTGTTTAGTGCTTACTGCTGCCTATTTAGTGCTTAGTGTCTATGATTTAGAGTTTCATGTTTAGTACTTAATGCTAAGTGCGTAGTTTCTTTTATTTCATGTTTCACATTCAAGTGAATTAATTCGCTCTCACGCATCAGAACATTTATTTCCGAATAAACTTAAAACGATTCATTCTTAAGAAGATGCACTTTCAGAAAAACGGCGCTAAGGGTACTGTATGATTCCACGTCACTGAGGTGCTACCCTCAACTGTACACTTTAACCTTACGTTTAAAGTGTTCACCTAGAAGGTAATTATAGTGCAAGTATGCAGCCTAAACCATGAAAAACAGATGGAAACACGGAATACAGAAAGAACGGTGGAGGTTTCATACACTCTTTCCTGAGTGTGTAAAATTTAGGAAGTTTCCAATGACTGGATTTCAGACTAAGCGGAGCTTGTGAAGACAGGAAGTGTAAGGACTCCTGCTCAAGCAAAGTTTATAATGGCACCAATCGAGCAAATACAAACTCACGATGAGAAACGAATACGTTCAGAGCAAATCCAGACTAATCTGTTTTCCGCTGAAATGTGGCCCGGTGCCCACGGGAGCTCAGAGTGAAAGGTATCGACTGTGTGAGAGGGCGATCTGATGCAGCGAGTGTCTGCCGTTTCAGATGAGGTCACCTCGCTACGCCACGTGATGGAACATAACCCGGGTCCCTCAGCGGGACGACTGCAGCGTTGTGTGGGAGCGTCTCAGAGTCGGCCGACCCTGACCGTCCGCGCACACTCTGACGTGCTGACACGTTCGCGCGCAAGGAAAACAATAAACAAACACACAGTGAAGCCCTGAGGCCCGACACACCTCGCCTCCGTACTCCAGCTGACATGTACCAACGTTACTGCTTTATCCCACAGTCATCATCTAATGTTTAATTGTGGTTTAGGGTATCAACACATTATTGTATTTTTATTTTATAAAAGAGACGTTAAAAATCATTTAAAGTGTGACACTACACTATAAAGCACTTTGTGCTTCAGGTGCTTTCCAGGTTAGACAATCTACCCAGGCAGCCTCACCCCTTAACCTCATTAGTAAAGTAGCGCATGGCAGGAATCAAATTTTTATTTAAATTTCTTGTTAAATGTTGTTAAAAACGATCCGAATCCATTTGCTGTACGTGTTTAATCTGATGCGAAGGTGTTGAATAAAATACTTAGGGGATAATTAAGAACGAACAATCAAAATGGATTATTTCACAGAACAGTACTTCCTGAAATATTCAGTTCCTCTTAAACAGCAGCATTTTCTTACCAAGACTGAACTTTTCTTTTTTTTTTTTTAAACACATATTAACGGACAACATGGGTGATACGATGGTGCACTGGTTATCGCTGTAGCCTCACAGCAAGAAAGGTCTGACCCAAAACCTGGAGGCTGTCTAGAGCTTTTCTGTATGGAGGTTGTATCTTCTCCCTGTGCCTATATGGGTTTCCTCCGGGTGCTCCGGTTTCCTCCCACAGTCCAAAGACATGTGGATTAAATCAACTGTCTACTCTAAACTGCTCACTGTGCCCACATTGAATGGTTGTTCTACTCTGTGTAAGTCCCATGACAAACTGGCACCCTGCCAGGGTGTACCCTGCCTCTCACCCGATGTCAGCTGGGACTGGCTCCAGCAACCCCCCCTCCCCCCTTTACAGTTAAGCTATAATTTATAACATGCTATCATTTTTATGCCTTTATAGTAACCATTAACCTCGTGCACCATCCGTGAAACATCATAGCCGCTATAAACTGGTGTTCCTCACCAGCCTCAGTTCTTTTTCTCCCGCTTGAAAGTTATACTACATTAACTAAAATGCAGCTTGTATTGGTACCACAAATGACCGTCCCCTGATAAATGAACGTTTCACTAAAGATAACTTGGGGTTTCTTTTTGTTTTTTTACACAGGTTTTTCAAATCCTGCAAACCATGCTCAGCGGCTGCCACACAAATCCCTGGATAAACTGTTAGTATAGAAGCGATCATGTATTCCTCACAGCACATTGATACTAACACGTGACTGATTATCCTCATTCCTCTTTGATTTCCATTCAGGAAAATGTAAGAAGGCAGAGTAAACACACACATCTTCCACCTTCCTATTCGCAAAACCCAGTTTTAAGGTCACTTTGCCAAGCATGTTGCGATAATGTTGTAGAGTGCATTATATTGTATGGATAGTGTGAAAAGAAAGAACGAACGAAAGAAAGACTTAGGTTAGCTTTGCGTTATCAATCTGAATATGAACACAGGCCTAAAATTAAGTGCGACATTCATTGGCTTAAGTCAGAATAATGCTAAAGCTCACTCACTCGCTCATCATCTGCCACTTAATCATGTTCAGGGTCACGGGGAGGAAGCTGGAGGCAATGCCAAATGACATTGGGCGAGGGGCAGGGTTACACCCTGGGCAGGTCACCAATCCAGCGCAAGGGCGACACACAGACACAGACCGTGGGTAGAACCATTCACACTCACATTCACACCTACGGGTAATTTAGAGCAGCCAGTTACCCTAATCCCCTCTGTGCATGTCTTTGGACTGTAGGAGGAAACCCACACAGACACGGGGAGAACACGCAAACTCTATGCATAAAGGGGCCCAGGTTGACCCTGGGGATCGAACCCAGGACCTTATTACTGTGAGGCAACAGTACTAACCACTACACCCCCGTGCAGCCCCTAAAGCCCATTATATCCATTTAATTAAGTGCACTAAGTGTTCCTGGAGAAATGGGGAGAGCGAGAGGGGAAGAAAAAAAAAAAAGAAAGAAAAAAAAAACAGTCCCCGTGCATGCTTTAACACGACACAGTAATCTTGAACACAAGCCTTAAAAACGTCAGCCAACACATTAACTCTTGGAAAGCAGACGTCATCGAGGCCAGGCACCCAGAAGTCCTTTAAAAATAAATAAATAAATAAATAAATAAACAAACAATCCCAGGACTAATACATAAACATGAACGCAGCCTATCTGGGGGTTTATTTTAGGACCTCATGAACGATGATGTCACACATTTTCAGTTCACCTTTCATAAGAGCTGAGTACAGGACTGCATCATGAGGCAGCGTGCAAAGAGCCGGGCTTGACCTGGATCAAGAGTGTGTGCTTTAACACCATCTCCAGAACAACACTGTAATGATAATGATGATGATGATGAGTCCTGCTCTGGGAACCAAACACACACCAATAAGGCCATGATGACTTATTTATTTGTTTCATAGGATGCATGAAATGCACTCTGCAGCACAAGGCCCTGTTTGGTTTGGTTTGGTTTGTTTTTCCACCCCAGGCACCAGCAGCTGGATGGCTTCTCGGGTGAAACCCAATTTCCCGTGCAGTCCTCGGTTAAACGCAGGAGCCCGGCTCGGGCCGGCTCTTTGGCCCTTCTTTGCAGTAATTACTCAGCAGAAAGTCAGCAGACATGCTAATGTTTACATGGCTAAGGCTAAGCTAGCTTAGCAAGGCTCACCAATGGGCTTTAATGCGAACTCGGCTCTCTCCCTGAGCTCACACACACACACACATATATATATCTCTGTATATAAACAGTATATATTCGCCTCTGGAGGACAATGGTGGTGCGCGAGCGTTCGCCTTATGACTGCGCGCGCGATACGGAAGTGCGCGAGCTGGAGGGAAGGAGAACAAAACAAAACAAAACACAAACAAAAACAAAACAAAACAAAAAAAGGCACAAACACCGAATGGGGGAATAATAATAACCCTCGTGAACGCGGGGATGCTGCTCCAAACCACGCACTTCCGTGGAATTCCCGAGACATACGCGCTGACCAAACGCACCCCATAATAATAATAATAATAACAATAATAATAGTAATAATAATAATAATAATAATACGTGACGACACCGCGCGTGAAACCGGAGCAAGCGCTCGTGACGGACATGATCGCTCTCTCTCTATATATAAATATATCATTTTAAAAAGGCTGGTTACCTCGGAGAGCAGGTGACTCGGGGCTCCGCTCCGGTGAGCCCTTGCGGTCAGGCGGCGGGGAGCGCGCGATCAGCCCGGCGGCGCAGTCCGCGGAGCCGCTTCCGTTTCCAGGCGGGCGCGCGAGCGGCGTCACTACTCGCGTCGGGCTCGCGGCGGCGGCACCGGGCGCTCTCGGTGCAGCGACGTCGCTCCCAACTGACGCACACGAGGAAGAGGAGGAGGAGGAGGGAGAGGAGCGGCGGCTCCCGCGCAGCAGCTGGTACGGCACCGTGGCACGGACTGGTTGCAGCAACCGGCTCGCGCCGTTAACGACCGATGATGATGATGATGATGATGATGATGATGAGATGGTGGGGGATCCCGTGCTGCCTTTAGCTCGCTGCTGCTGATGAGTCGAGTTACATGATGATGATGATGATGATGATGATGATGACATGATCCTGCAGGTCTGCAGAGTTCCTGTCCGTTTGGGGAAATATCGGCTATAAAGCTTTATAAAACTTGACCTGATTATTATTATTATTATTATTATTATTATTATGTTTTTTTTAAAGCAACATTAAACTTTTCGACTATCTAGACTGTTGTAGAAAAGGCGCGTGCGGTTCTTATTAAAAAATTCCGTCCAAAATGAAATCAAATTCGGACAGAAGCGGCTTTTCTTTTCTTTACGCTTAAGTAGGCAGATTTTGGCTCATCTGCGTGGTTTACTCATGAAGCCTGTCTGTTTCCTCTTTCTCACGCATTGCTCACTGCCAGCTAGAACAAAAATATAATAATAATAATAATAATAATAATAATAATAATAATAATAATAATAATAATAATAATAAAATAGTTAGTGAGAAGTTGTGGATGACGTTGATTCTAAAGTTCCTGGTGCGAGTCAGAGCGTAAAGAAAAATAATAAATAAAGTTTACATAGCTTTAAAAAAACAAAACAATAAAGTCTCAGGGTCGACTTGCTTCCAGCATTTAAGTTCCTGCAAGTGACAGAAACTATAGCGGCAACTACAAACAGAGCGGAGAGCCGGTGGGCGGGGCGTTACCATATGGAGAGCCGGTGGGCGGGGCGTCACCATATGGAGAGCCGGGGGGCGGGGCAATTTATGATCAAAGGAAGGTCACAGCTACACATCATTTCCTGAACTTTATTTCAGCAACCAAGGAGAGTGTATTGCAGGTTTGCAGTAGAGTTACATCTGGTATTAGGATTCTGGCTCTTTTCTGTGAGTCAGATCATGTGACTCAGCTCACCACTAAGAGTCGACTCTTTTGGCTCTCAAATGGCTCATTGCCATTAAAAAATCAATCAGTAAATAAAACCTTACCCACCTTCTAAATCACGAAATAACACCGCACAGTGCATTTTGTAAAATCTAGTTCAACAAGGAATTATAAAAGTGTAAGAATCCCTGCATTAATGTTACTGTGCTTCAGGAAGATGATTCGTTTCTGTTTATCATGATAAGTGATCACCTCCCTTAATAATAAAAAAAAACAACAAAAAAGTATTTTGATGACAAGTGCAAATGTAATGGCATTGCTTGCATATACAAAAAGTGAAAAACAAACAAACAAATAAAAAACAGACACACACAAAACATTCAGCTCATAGAGTACGATTTAGCTTTTGACTCTGACATAGATTCGAATCATTCCCAAACCTCATTAAGGAGTTAATAATTGAGGTTAAAAAAAAAACCTTGCTTTTCTCAGTGTATGAAATATATTTTTAAAATGCTCATAAGTACTGTAAATACTGTAGTTTTAATCCTCCAGAGTAACTGAACATATTTATATACTGGAAATATTTACAGACTAGTACGACTGTGGTGATTGGTTTTGGTGTGCATGTGTTGACTTTTATTCTGATTGCTCACCTATTGCTTGCTCTCTGCACATATAATTCATCAATTCACAAAATGATGAAAAATAAATAGACAGAATCGGGGGGAAAAAAGACAATAGCTAAGACTTTTCCTGGAAATAACAAATTTAAAAAAGTTCCATTCAATTTATTTATTAAAAATACTGTACAAGA
>JAQLOM010000021.1:2484366-2494554 GCA_030068315.1 Chrysichthys thysi
ACACACACACACACACACACACACACACACACACACACAGACACACACACAGACACACACACACAATGCATGAACATTTGATGCATTTACAGTAAGCTTTGTTTAACATGTAGAACATGTACCTCAGTAATATGAGGCCCTTGTGTGTGATGAACAGAAAACGCCACCATCTTACGAAATTAAACAAATAACTAAAATGAATTAACGTAGGTAAGATACATTTGATAATGGAGGATTACTGACTTTATTTTACAGAAATTACTCTAAATTTAAATAGAATAATTGGGAACTTTACGGTAACTCTGCATTGTGTTGGACCATATCACGTCACGTCACCCTGTCGCTGCTTACTTTCCTCTAACAGCACCAACCAAGTGTTATATGCTATACTCAATGCTGTTTAACACTTACACGCAAGGACTGCCAAATAGAGAATTATTATTTAGTTAGTACAGTAATCCCCCGCTATATCGTGGTTCACATTTTGTCTCCCCAGCTATTCGCAGATTTTTATTTATAATATATCCATTTTTTTGGGTGGGGGGGGTCCTCGGTATTCTGCAGCATCCGCAAAACCTCTAGTGAATTGTTTTTATGGATTTTTCAAACAGTGGATTTCGTCACACAGCTGTTTCTTGATCCAGTTGCTTATGCCGGTACAGTACCGTCTGTTGTTTATGACGACTGTAGTGGTTTTGAAATCCAGTCTGTAGCAAGTGGGTGTTAATTGCAGTATTATACAGTATAGAAAAAAGCCTAGGCTAGTGTACTACACACATACAGTACCTAAAATATAAGTCCAGGCTCGTATAGTATACAGTTCTTGCTATAAATATGACGTTTCTATGAATTTGACACAAAATTCACCTCGCTATATGCTCGCAAATGTTTTCTTTATGTGTTTAATTGTGTCTAGAATGTGCTTAAAGAGTGTGGGAGAATCATTTAGGGCTTAAACTATTAAAAGAAAAGCATTTAGAGGTGGCGTCGGTGTATCGCGGATTTTCGACTTTCGCAGAAAATTTTAGACCCCCGCAAAAGATAAGGGACTACTGTGTAATAATAATAAAACCTAAAAGCTGAGAAAAAAAAACTATGTTTAAATCCAAGTGCGATTTTATTAAAAGTAGAAAAAGTGCCGTTAATTTCATACACCCTAGCTGTATTTTAACAGATTAAATTTCGAGAACGAATACTCACAGCTCCAATAAATAAGGAACACATATGATCGTACACATTTGCCTTGAATTCCCTATTGATATATTGATATTTTCAGGTGCAAAATATTTGGTAAACCCCTGTGTTAAAGAACACTTCTGGTCTCCAAACTGGAACTTCCACTTAAACGAACCCGGGGCCCGAAATCATATCTTTCCACAGCTACTTATGCTCTTCCTGGAAAGAACCAGTGTGTGTGCAAGACGTGAAGCCAGACATTTCAGTCAGCAAATAACACAATCGGCTTCTTGGCCTCAAAAATTTAGAGGAAAAGGAGTTCGGTGCAATCATTTCTCCTCACTGTGGCTCCTCAACCCCCTCTCCTTCCTCCCTCCCTCTAACCATAACTGCCGGTTAGAAAGGAGATGCCGGAGACAAGGAGTCTCACAGCTGCCTTGTTTGTTTGTTAGTTGGCTGATCTTGCCATGGTGGATGCCGAATGTGTGTGTGTGTGTGTGTGTGTGTGTGTGTGTGCGCGTGTGTGTGTCTGGACGAGAGGACGAGAGCCCACATTGTAATTACGGGATCTAAAATAGGCCAGCAGCAAAGACCAAGGCTTTTCAAAACACTCTGCACGCTTACGACTCTCATGGCCAGAGCACTGGGATTCATCTGTCTGTGCGTTTGTGTGCTTTAGTGGCTTCATGGAAGGCAGGAAGGGAAACGGAGCTGATTATGTCTGTCACTAGGATCCAATTTGGGAACTACTGTAAACATGCTCTACATTCCTTTACTGTTTCCAATGTCCCTCCATTAACTTTCCCTTTCCTTTCCTTCCAACTTATTCTCCGACGGAATGCTTCCATCCTGATGGTAGTGCTTTCATCCAGGATTACTCCACCCGCCACATCTTCCCCCATCTACAGGACATATGAATGCTCACTCTCTGGTTTGATGAGGATGAAACAATGTAAAATCACACATGATCATCTTCAGAACCTGGTCCTCAATCCGATTGAACACAAATGGGAGATTCTGGAGCGAGGTGTTCTCCACCACCTTCGTCACTGTTCCTCGTTTCTGTACAATTCCAGAAGCTTGTATGCCAATGAGCACTGAAGACGTTCTATCAGCTCACAGTGGCCCATCCCCTTACACTATGTTGGCTTTTCTGTCTGGACTCTATCCTCTGTGCATCAGGTCTCACCAGACCAACAGAAAAAAAAAACAAGGGCTTTTCAGAGCACGATTACAATATCTACAAAGAAATTAGTGGATTACGTTTGGTGCTGCCAATGTCCGTTAGATTACCAATCCTTTGATGAGGCACAATAAGCCATGCAATTGTGGGTTTGTGTTTTTCTCGTAGCGCTGAGTCATGAAAACTACCCCAATATCCACCAACAGCTAAAAGTCTGGCTTCAAAACTACAAGACTGTGCAAAAGTCTTGATCCACCACTCATTTCTTCATATTTTGCTTTTTCTTTGCAAAGAGCCAGACTTTCTTGTATGTTTTAAGCCCGTCTTGAGGAACAGTTCTCCAGGCTTCCTGCATACCTCGATTTGGGGGGGGGGGGGAGAAAAGAAGGAAAAAAAACACGAGGGAACACAATCAGTGATGGATTGCCCTCCCCACAGCGCAGATCTCAACATCACTGAAGCACCATGGGATCATCTTGCCTGAGAATGGAACAAAACGCAGCCAACATCCAAAAAAGACCTTTGGAATGTCCTTCAAGAAGCCTGGAGGACTATTCCTGAAGGCTTTCTGAATAAATTACAAGAAAGCTCACCTAAAAGAATTCAGGCAGGTCAAAGTACAACACTGGTCATAACAAATATTGACTTTAAAGCTCATTTGTGTTATATATTGCTATAATTAACATGAATGTTTGCACATGTTGCAATAAATCACTCTACCTGTTGCTTCATTTACCTTGAAAAATATAAAGAAATGAGAGGTGACGGGCGGCTCAAGACTTTTGCACAGTACTGTATACCCCAGACGTCACTGACGGGTTCTCATTTGCTCCTGAACGTTTGAACTTTCCTCAAATTTTTACTTGCTTTCAAGGGCTCATTCTTTAAAGGCCCACCAGAAGACAGTCCACCACTAACACTAATAGCTTCCCAAGTTCAAGCCACAACACTAGTGTCCAGGTCATCAAAAGCAAAGGCTTTCTTTGCATTTTCAAGGAAGAAATTGATGTCTCCTTCCATACTTTCAGCAGCTCAGAGTTCCTTAAGCTTGCCCAAAGAGGTCAGAAGTAAGCATGTACCTTTTTTAAATCATGCAATTCTTTTAAAATCGCAAGTAGGTCATATTGAAATTGGTCTAGGTTATTCCAGGCAGCACAATCGGAGAAACGTACTTCTAAAAGGAACAAAAAGAACTATGTATTGTCGGCAGCAAGACTTTTTAATGACTTTTTTTCGAGCTGTGTGCAAAACTATATCAACATGGTACCTAATGTCATAGTTGGTTACGTAAAATGTAAATCTTGCCAGACTGCAATGCCTTCCGGGCAAGTTCTGCTCCTAAAGTCTAGTTATGTTGATTTGTTTCCTCAGGCTTTCAAGAACTTATCAAACAAGTTTCATTTGAGCTAATAAATCAATGAAACGAGCCTTAAGATAGTGCCAGTGTTCCACTAAAAGAAATGGCAAGAGTGGGTCAAAAAAAAGGTTGCTTAAAATCCGTGTTGAGATACAAGCAAACTTGCTAATGCTGCTAAAAAAACAGCTAACACCGACCACGAAAACAAGGTGGGACTGGTCTATATTCATACTTCCTTAACCACAGAGGCTGAGGAGCAGCCAGAAATCTGTCAATAGCTGGAGAAAAAGAGGGTGTGGATATGAACAAGATTAGAGACAGGAGAACAGATTCCACATTCGGGCACATGGCCACCATACATCTACAATCCTGCAGCATACAATAAAAGAAAAGCCAAGCTCCTAATTATGGAGATCAGCTCTACAGTTTACAGACAGCCATAAAAGAATGCTATGACAAGCTGGTGCCAGAATACAAATAAATTAAAAAAAAAAAAAAAAGTTTAAAAGTGGAATGTACTAGATGTCACGATAAAGATCAACTTCACGGCTAAGGTGAAATACCATTAAGTGATTGCGAAATATCGCTATTTAGTGTGAGGTCATGTGATTAGGCCAAACAGAGGAAGCTTTGTAGGGCATCAAGTTCCCGACGTTCATGTAGAAGGAATCTGAGCTGCAAACCCCCTCCTCCCAAATAATGCAACAACAAAAAAAATCTTAAAAAAATAGCAAACAATCTCTGCTAAACAAGTTCCCACTTGTCCCTGTGCTTCTGAATCAAAGTGAGGAAATCCATAACCGAGTCCGTTAGTGTTAGCCTTAACAGAGGCAGCCTAACAGGCTCCACATGCCTGGCCTTGTCTTCCAGATCTCAGAAATCAGTTAAACAGAGTGAGCAGACCAGCTCCACCAGCTCTGCAACACTTCACCAAGAACCACCATTACCCAGAATGCATCACTGCTGATACACACCCATATTCGCATGTCTCCCTAACCACACTAGACTGAGGAAGAATCCGGAGGCTGCAAAGCACAGCCTCAAGCTATAAACAACTAGAGTCTGCACATTCTAGGTTAAGGCCACCAAACGCCCGCTAACGTCCCCCCCCCCCTTACACAACAAGGTGAAGGAATGGAAAGATTCAACATTTATTTTTCATTTTATCCATGTTTACACATACAATATATATCGGTAGAGTCTTGTTATGCTCCACCGTTTTGGACACCAATTGGTTTCACCAAGTAAAGCCTCACCAAGAAGCGTTTTTACTTATCCAGATGAAGCATTTTTGCTCTTGTTTTTCTAGAAAAGATTTCTGAAAGGAAGTGGTGTTAAAAAAAAAAAAAAAAAAAAAAAAACACCCTTCATTTTCAATACCAACACTAGCGAGCTAACATGACAGATTTCTGACTATTTTTCCTGCTATTGTCATACAGCTTCCTAATCTTCCCTATTAATGCTTGCAAACATGAGAACCTGAGAAAGGATTTTTTAGTCATATTCATAAATGTTCATCATCTTTATTGCTAACTCTATCCAGCTAGCTGACATATGCTAATCTGATAAGATTTCTGACAGGATTTTTTCAGTAATTATCTTAAATGGTCTTAAGCCTTAGTGTTAAACTCTATCCAGCTAGCTAACATATGCTAACCTGATAGGATTTCTGACAGGATTTTTCAGCCATTTTCACAAATATTCCGAATCTTCACTGCTAACTCTATCCACCTAGTTGACATATGCTAACCTGATAAACAATTCGCACTGGATTTTTCAGTCATATTCTTAAACGGTCATAATCTTCACTGCTAACTCTATCTAGCTAGCTGACATATGCTAACCTGTGAAGAATTCTGACAGGATTTTTCAGTCATATTCTTAAATGGTCATAATCTTCATTGCTAAGTCTATCTAGCTAGCTGACATATGCTAACCTGACAAGATTTCTCACAGGAATTTTTAGTCGTACTCTTAAATGGTCACAATCTTCACTACTAACTCCGGCCAGCAAGCCAACAAGAGCCAACCTGATCAAAAAAATAAATAATGACAAGGTTATAAAGGAATATTAAAGATGTAACATCATCTTCACACTAGCTAACTACTACTACTACTCCTTTCAGCTGTTCCCTTCAATGGTCGCCACAGCAAATCATCTCCATCTCCATCTAACTCCATTCTCTGCGTCCTCTTTTCTCACACCAACTAACTTCATGTCCTCTTTCACTACATCCATAAATCTCCTCTTTGGTCTTCCTCTAGGTCTCCTGCCTGGTGGTTCCAACCTCAGCATGCTTCTACCCATATATTCCCTATCCCTCCTCTGTACACGTCCGAACCATCTCAGTCTGGCCTCTCGAACTTTATCACTAACACTAGATAACCAATATGAGCTAACCTGACAGGATATCAAACAGGATTTTGTTTTTCAAGGACTATTCTGAAACATTCATCACGTATCACTGCTAAAGATATCCATTTAGACAATATAAGCTATAATATAATTTATGATATGTATCATAAATGTATTTCACAACTCTATAAAGCCAATAATAATACCAGGCCCATGTAGCCATATGATATAGTGACTCAAAAGACGCGCACATCTGTCAGACAGACCCTTTTCACCAATTTTGCACCATTTTTGGGAGCGTTTGCACTTGTATGATGAAGATGAAGCTTATACTGATATAGAAGTAAGGAAAAGATTCTTAAATTTAAAGCACCATCCCATACACCTTCTCAGGTGTATAAGGCAATCCCATATAATCCCATTTAAGCCTTAAAACAAACAAACTAACCAAAAAAAACCCCAACAACATTATGATGATATCCAAAAACCGTGATCGATATTAGACAGCAGAGTTGTTTAAAAACCATCCCAGATGACTGAACCTTGGCCAAGGGCAACAGCTATTAAAGAAGACAAATTAAGTCATCAAATTGGCGCTCCAAAACAGGCAGATTTGTACATGTTGAATCATGCATGTGGTGACGCAGAATAAAAGCAGGAACTGTGGTCTGCGGGGTGAGAACGCATTAGACAGCAAACCACAAAAACAAAATGATCATGGAGATGAATTCGAAAGGAAACACAGCATGTTTACTTACATTTATCAAAGCTTTAATCCTGGCAAAAACAGGCCCGTGAACCGCATATCTGCGGCCCTGGTGGAATTAAAGCCTGATACATGGAGTGATGATGAAACAAAACTACGCACACCCTCAGTTATGTTCAAGTACACGGAAATCTGTGGGTCATCAGAGACGTGGAAAAAGTGAGGGTGGCGTGTCGGTTTCCACTCCATTCCACCTGCAGTTCATTTGGTATCCGTACATGGCTATTCCTGCTGAGAGTACAGCACCTCTTTAAGACATGGACCACACACAGACAGACAGAGACACACCCGTTGAGGTTATTTTACAGCGCTACTGCAAGCATGGCACAGGAACAAAGTCAGGAGCTTCCTGTGGAGCAGCAACTAAGCAACGGCACAGAAGGAGACATCGAGGTGAAGCCGAGTGCCGCCTGTTACACAGCCTGATTAATCACCTCAGAGCGACTGCTCACCATATTCAGCAATCCAAAAAGGTCACGACCTGCTAGCTATCGTCCATAAATTACAAAAAAAAGCAAACAAAAAAAACCTGAAATACACGTTCAAGGATGAACTGTATGTGCACTCCAAATTACTGAGGTCTAAATAATTGGATATACAGTGTCCTTGGATATTTAAACACCCACAATACTGTCATTGCGGATATAAAAATATCCTCAGTGCCTTTTGTTCAGTAATCTTCATTGTGATACTTGATGTATTTGAGGCAGTTTAAGCCCATAAAATCCCAGCACGCATTAGTCTATTCCTCACTGTCGTAACTACATACTTTTCAAATGAGTTTATCTGTAGTTACTGCATAATTCATAGGGAATAGTTTGAGATGAATAACTATAAAGATAAGCTGGGACTTCAGGGGTTAAGGCAGGTGACCCCAATGCTAGCATCATGTGTCATACAAAGTTCCCTGAAAAACATCATGGTGGACAGAACTGTTCTTCTTATCGAGGAAAATGCTGACCAAAAAAAACAGCTTTGAGTCACACTTTTGCTCATAAATTGCAAGACGTCATGTAAGGGGAAGACCAAATGGCGTGCACTATTATAATATAATAAATAATAAACGATCGGATGGTGTGAGGCCTTCCATCCTTCCATCAAGAAGCTTACACTTACCTGCCCATAGCTGCATATTATCCTATGAGAGCACACACTACAGTGTTTTAGCTCCCTTATAGCACAACAAATTGCCAACATTAACAATTCATATTCATTATATACCTGCGTGTCATACGCTTTAATCCATTAATAGTTACAGTAAACAAATTAATACTGTTATCATAAATGTTATAGCTGATATAAAGAGCCAGTGCCTTCGCTAGTCTCTCTTTTTTTGTCTCTCAAAGTTAATAAGATGACAAAAACGCCATATGAACAATTGCACACATTTACACGCACCCATATTAGATTACATGAAACATCCACCATTGATGTTTATGTGAATTATCCTATACAGTGGTACCTCGCTTTTCCTCGGTTTCGGTTTTCGGCGATTTTTTCCCGCAAAAATCTGTCTCGGTTTTTGTCGGTTGCCTCGGATTTCGCTGCTGATTTTGCAAAAACAACTAATAAACAAAGGGCGTCCCACGCGTTCTCCTGCTCAGTGTGGCATTGTTTCTCGTCGTGTGAGCATCACCCCGTGCGTCTAGCCAAACATTTCCATTGCTTTCCAGTGTTTTTGCGCATTTGTTATTGATTGCGAGTGCTAATACTACAATTACATGTAAGTGATCACTGCGTATACAGGACATATTCAGTGTAATGTGTTTATTTTGCGGAGTGTCGAGAATGAATTAATTGGATCTATATTGATTCATATTTAAATATCTGCCTCAGTTTTCGTCGGTTTCAGATTTCACTGATTGTTTTCGGACAGATTACCGACGAAAACCAAGGTTCCGCTGTATTACTATAGAAACAATTTCGTTAGAATGAGTGCATTGATATAAACCTGCGATCCGCTGTTATCGAAAACAAATCTCTACATTCTGACCAATCAGAATCGAGAAGTCGGCAATGTGGTATAATGCTGCATAGTTTAACGCAAATGGCTAACATTTTAAAACTCAAAGATGCGTTTATCTAGCAGATAGTTGTTGCTAGCTGTTATCTCGCAACAAACAGTAATAGAGATCTCTAGCACTAAACACACCGCACTAATAGTCGATGAAAAAGCAGTGTTACAGAAGAGCAAACATGCTAATATGGCAAAATGAGTGTGTGCGCACGTGCGTGCGTGTGTGTGTGAGAATAGTTGTGGAAGCACTGCTAATCCAGAAGAACATAAAAACCACAAAATAGCGTCTGGCCTGAGAGGACATTTCTGGCTGACTGGGAATTTTTTAACGGAGATCAGCACTTTCACTAGAGAGAGGGAGGAGAAGACGAGCGCAGCAGCCACAGGAAAGTGGTCCCACAGCTGTTTTTCTTTCCCTCCTTCAAAAAAGCCTATTATTAATAACACCTGCTGTTTCGTCTGATCTTAAGGAGAAAAAAAAGCTGTGCTTTTAATTATAGAGCCTTTGGCCAGAGAAGACAGAAGAGCTGCTGTTGCGTGGATATAGAACCTTGTAATCTTTTTACTCCTACAAAAAGCAAAACATTATTTAAAGTAATAGTTGCAGTTTGTTATTATTTTTACTTTAAAAAAAAAAAAAAATTTGTAGCTATGCTTGGATTTTCCCCAGGCCAAAAATAACCTGGGGTCAGGACGAGACGCAACTATTCGTATTGTGCGATCCACTGAAGTTCTGACATAACAGGAGAGAGAAAGCACAGAGGGAACTTTGGGCAGGAACAAATCGTACATGGAAACAATAAAAGATTTTTTTATGTCATTTTAATGTTAAATGTCGTCTGTGTGACAAGAGCACCATTACAGCTACAAACTACTGGATTGTGACAGAGTAAGAAGCCGCAAGTAGGAATTATGTCATTGCGCCATTGGGATAGAAACACTGACGCTTCCATGTTCGTCTTTTATTAGCAACAAGCTAGCCAGCTAACTGTGATGCATGATGCGCATATTCCTCCTAAAAAAAAAACAAAAAACAGAAAACTGTACAGTCCGTTTTACGGATTGACCAAGCAAACATGACATGAGTGCATGCTGAATGATTTAAAACAAATTCAAAAGCAAGAAGAAGCCTATACTGGGATCAGCCATGATGATCTGACGTCACTTGCTAAACTTAGAACTGAGTAAAAATTTTGCAAGGTTTGCAAGGTGTTTTTTTCCCCCTTCCAGAGATCAGCGTGAACAGGGCAGTTAGTTTCCCAGTCATATGATAAACGTGAACTGATAGCATCTTAAATGAGGAAAATATACTTGATTTAAAATCTATATCTAT
>JAQLOM010000021.1:2619398-2631417 GCA_030068315.1 Chrysichthys thysi
TGTGTGTGTGTGTGTGTGTGTGTGTGTGTGTGTGTGTGTGTGTGTCTCTCTCTCTCTCTCTCTCTCTCTCTCTCTCTGTGTGTGTGTGTGTGTGTGTGTGTGTGTGTGTGTGTGTGTGTGTTTTTACCGGGCTTGTGTCGGCAAACCCGTGATGCGTGGCACCAGGCAAGAGCTCGGGCTCTGTATCTGCGTTAAATCTAAGCGAGCGCGCGCTTATTCTGGAGCTTTTTGTGGCTCGTGCATTGTCTGTGTGTGTGTGTGTGTGTGTGTGTGTGTGTGTGTGTGTGTGTGTGTGTGAGAGAGAGAGAGAAGTTCCTGGTGTGAATGTTGCAGATCCGAGTTCCCTTACAGCTCTTTCTCATGCTCGTGCGAACTGGTGGGGGTGGTGTTGGGGTTCTTCACAAGGATAATGGTTCCACCTCGGTGTGTGTGTGTGTGTGTGTGAGTGTGTGTAACCTGTGAACATTCCCTCACTGGAACTAACCAGAGAAGGAAGGGGGGAGGGAAGGGGGGTTATTGAATATTTCTTTTTTTATTTTTTTGGTGGTTGTTGTTGTTGTTGTTGTTGTGTTTAGATGATGCAGACCTCCTTGTTTGTTCCTGTTCTGTTTGCTGGTCTCCTAAGAACCCTTCCCTCGCAGGTCGACGGAGTCCCCTTCGTGCTTTCCACTGGTGGCGCTTTCGGGGGAAAGAACCCTTACGAGATCTTCCGTGGAAGGTGCTGCAGGGAGCCGTTGTTCTGGTGTGAGACGAAGTGCGAGTCTCAGGAGTTTTGAGCTCCTGTTTGTGTCTCCTGTCGTCACTGTGACGTCTGGGTCGTCCTCGTCGTCTCAGTCTCTTGTTAAACTTGTGGAAAGACGATGAGCAGCTCAGGGGTTTCCTGTGAGCAGTCGGGAAACCGGAATCCCGGGAATCACGATAGGATGCGTCATGGACGACTTGGTGTTGAAATTTTGCTCCAAATCCTGATGAGCGTTTTGGCCGATTAAGGCATTGTGGAGTTGCTCATTCAGGGTGAACTTTTTCACCAAACGGTGCTGTTTTGGTCCTCGTGCTTGTCGCGTGCCCCCTTCTCACTGACTAGCAACAGGTTCATTAGTGAAAAGTGAAACACACACACACACCCTGCATATACACACTGAGACGCTGAGGTCAGGAGAGAACTGGAGTTGCGCTTGTTGGATAAACTATTTTAAAGCTGCTTTGTTGCATTTCATGATCTAGTCTTGCTGGGTGAAAACACACACACACACGTCACACTGTGAGCACACCTGAGCCAGGTAATCAAGGCTCCTGGATGGCTCAGGTGTGTCAGAAACTTGAGCTCCGTTCAAATCTGGCTCGAATCCCCGAGGCCTGGATGGAGAACATCTGTTTTGAAGCAACAAGATGGTGACCCTGCAGCTTGAGTAGGGGGGAAGGGGGCAGTCCGGGGGTGGTTCGGGGGTGGAGGAGGCGACTGCAGGGAGGGAGAAAGAGAAAGAGAGAGGGAGAAGTCGAGGGTGTGAAACGTCCCAATGTCACGTTTTCACACCACAAAAATGGCCACAGATTATGATCATATCTCATCGGTGTGTGTGTGTGTGTGTGTGTGTGTGTGTGTGTGTGTTTATCTTCCGCTGTGCGTCTCATTTGGTAGCGATGGTAGAAATGTTGTCGTTTGCATTAAATAAAGATTGAGACTGGGAAATTTGAAACTTGAAAAGAAATCAAAGATCCACGCGGTTGGAATTAACCAGCAAGCAAAGACCGATTATGGGCCCGTTAAACCTTTCTGGCGTTTTCTCTAACCCGCTGAATTCACACGTGCAGCTAAACCGAGGGCGTGAATCTCGCGTGATCACGTGAACCTGGGCGACACGCTGTTTCTCAGCTCCTTCGCTAAACTTCGCAAAGTCGACACACAAACATCTCATGCTGGTTAAAATATCAGGTGTTTTTGTTTTTTTTTTTTACCCCTCTTTTCTTTTCTTTTCTTTTCTTTTTTTTTTTTAAATATTGGACCAAATTTCATAACGTCTGATTATCAGTATGATTTAAAAAAAAAAAAAAAAGAGACTTTTGATTTATTTATTTGGTTTAGTTTTTTTACATGGATTTTTTTCATTCTTTCTTTCTTTTTTTTCACACCACGGTCAGATCGTGTCACATAAATATGGCCCAAGCGCTCCCTCACGCGGACCGTGATTTATGAACAAAAACGTTGTTCTTGAGATGTTTATCACGTGTTTTACTCGCAAATGCTGCAGAACAGGCTTTTCTTTTACGCTGCAGGTCATAAACCCTGCCTCCATTCACGTCGGCACTCGTTAAATCTTATTATTATTATTATTGTTAATAATAATAATAATAATAATAATAATAATAAGCAGAAACAGTACTAAATGGAAATATTTAGCCCAATAAATACGAACGGTTGGAGTCAAACATGTACCTGGAACAACCAAGTTGCAAATTTTGCACCCGCCAAAAGTGGCCACTTATCAGCAAAGTGCTTCATTTCGGTCAGAAACCGCGTCGCGTGAGCTCACGTGGCCTTATCCTAAACCCAGAGATGCGCCCTGCATAGGCGGCCTTGTTGCGTGAGGGATACTTGAAGACGTCGTGATGATGGTCCTGTTCGTGTGTAGAACATGGCTGGGGCAGACGGAGGTGTGTGAGACCGGCTGAGACTGCAGGAGGAGGAGGAGGAGTCCCCCCACAGGCCCGGCGCTCGCCGCACAACTCCTCGCCCTCCTAATTTAACCTCCCCTTAATTAGCGTACGACAATTATACACGCTCGGCTTCACCGTATCCCGTGGAACATGGGTGTGAGGGTGTCGTCCCTCCTCCGCTGCCGCTGCGGCGCGCGTTATTAAAATTCATGTGTGGGGAAAAGCAGCGGAGAGGAGAGACTGATAATAGATGATAATAAAAGCAAACGCAATTAGGCGGCCTGGATTGATGGACACGGGCCCTAAAAGGAGAAGTGCAGAGAAGAGCTGTGCTTCTGCTTCCTTCGTTGTGCGGCCTGCCGTAATGGCTGACACGCGCGCACACACACACTGTCCTGAGAGAGACACCGAAGACACCCCGACAGACGTGTTCAGAGAGAGGAGTTCGCTCTCAGTTAATGAGTTTGTGTCTCGCGCATTCTCTTTGTTTCTGTCTGTTTATCTTTTGGACGTCTGTTATTTCTCACTCTTTCTCTCTCTGCGCGTCTGTCTCTTTCTTGCTCTTGCTTTGGCTCTGTCTCCCTCCTCTTCTCTCTGTTCATCTCCTTTTGCTCAGTCTCTCTCTCTCTCCCTCTGTTTGTTTGTCTGTCTATCTGACCCACTTTCTCTCATCTTGTCCATATGCCTGTCTCTCTCTCTCTCTCTCTCTCTCTCTGTCTGCTGTCTCTCTTTTCTGTGTCTCAGTCTTTCTTTTTGTCCCTTTCTTTCTTCTCTCTCTACCTGTCTGACTCTGGACATGTATCTGTTTCTTTCACTGTTTGTCTGTCCATCTGTTTCTCCGTCTCTTGTTCTGTCTTTCTGTTTCAGTGCTTGGATCTCTCTCTCTCTCGCTCAGGCTGGGGTTTGTTATGTCAGTCGTGTGTGTGTGCCGTAGTGGGATGAGCACAGCTGCTCCGAGTCCCTTTGCAAATGTAAAGGAGCTGTCAACGTGCGTTTCATCACACACACACACACACATGTGCACGCGCGCACACACACACAGACGGGGGTTGAAAAATCCACCGAAGACAAAAAGTGGAAACAAAACTGGAGCCCTTGTGGCCTCTCGGCTGTGACCCCTTCCTCCCTCCTCACCTTCAGCTTCACAACAGAGGGAGAGGCTGTCGGGCTGTTCGTGAGTGGAGAGCTGCAGGCGTGTGTGTGTGTGTGCGCACACACGCGCGTCTTTAGCTCTCTGTACTTCGTTTACCCCTCTGTCTGAACCCGAAGGTGTGATGTGACCGAATTCACACGACACTAATCCAGTGAAGAAGTGCTCAGGACTTTAATCAGACGCCGAGTGTGGGCTCGCGTGATCCAACTCCAGAACGTCAATATTGTGATTTAAATCCGTCACAACTCGTGGTCTGCTCCGTCAGTCAGCGGGCCGCGCGGATCGGCTGCACATCGCTAACGCTTCGAAGCAGAGTCCACACACACGCACGCATGCTCGAGGCTCCTTTTTGTTCCAGTTGTTTTGCTATTCCTGATCTAATCCAATCTCATGGTCATACATGGGTATCACGTGTGTGTGTGTGTGTGTGTGTGTGTGTGTGTGTAAATAAATCTATTTCCGTCTGCTCACATTGTGAGCGTCCCTCTCAGGAAACCCGGTCACCTCTGAGGTCCTGTTAGCATCCAGCGGACATACCAGAGCGGGTTAGTGCAAGACCCTGCGTCGCTTGGCATTCGGCTGGACCGCTGATGGACACCGTGGATGCAAAATGTTTCCTTTGTTATTTTGTCCGGTGGAAAATGGAAGCGTTAGCTGGCATCCAAAGTGCTAGATGTTGAGGTTGAACTACATGTAGTGTATCGAGTGTGGTTTCAGACACAGCCCTGGCGTCTAGCTTTGTTTTCTCCAAGTTTGTTGCCTCATGGTTTTGGAGCACGAGTTTCTCATGTGCACAAACCACCATGCTGGAGATTCCCTCAGTCAGTGTGCAACACACTCTCTCTCACACACACACACGCACGCACATGTGCGCGCGCACACACGTGCTGGTGTAAGATGAGGGCTTTCTGCTCTGTTAACATAAAACCTGCAACACCACTTTGAAATGCTCCTTCTCCCTGTTATTCTCTCTTTCCCTCTCTTGCAGTCTTCCTGTCTCTTTGGTTAGCATTTCAATATATATAATAAATAAATATATATATATATATATAATTCAAATCATGCTTGCTTTCAAGCTGCTCATCATAATAATAGCCTGTAAACATCATCACTATGCAACCGAACTATTCATCACACGTACCGATGGTGTGAATGTTTACGGCTTGAAAAAAAGGCTTATTAAGCTTTATTAAAGCACGGCTCGCCGGGTGTCTTAGCCGGTTACCGTTACATCGTGGTTGTGGATCATCCACGAAACAAGTCAGTGCTCGTGTTAAACAGTCGATCCTTCACCTTTATCTTTTCTTCGAAGTTACTATGATGGGGGGGGCCATACCAAAAAAACACACAGGCGCATGCGTGAGCACCATGGTGAAGACTTTACCGCTGTGGAAAGAGTGCAGCTGCACCTTTAGTGCTAACGGAGAGAAAACGCTGACAACACAGACGCCCCCGTTAGCACTGGGGATGAACGTGCTCGCCACACTTGCGTCACCTCCGAGTGAACCGAGCCTCCAGTGTTGATTAGTCGTTTCTGACGTCCTTTCTGCCAGCATCTGCTTCTGTAGACGTGGACCAGGATGTGTCAGAACGAGACTTGCGTTTCATTTCCCTCCTTTCACGTTGGAGGTATTTACAGTATGTATTACTGTATTTAAAAAAAATAAAATAAAAAAAAAGAAGAAAGGAAAAAGGCTTTGAAAGGCAAAAGGCAGGAGGTTGGAATGGGTTTGTGCGGTGATGTCACCGATTTGCCCCGACGTCTCCTTTTAGACAAATAAAGACGTGCAGAAATCAGGCATATGGAGCGTATTTGAGTTTAATGAGGATGTTGATTACACTGTAATCATCCTGGAGAGAGTGTGTGTGTGTGTGTGTGTGTGTTTCTACTGAGAGTTCTCGACTGAGCCGGGACAGGCCATGTGGCTCTTATTGTTTGAGTAGCGGAACAGAGGACAGAGGGAGAGCCATTTTGTATGAAGATGTCGACAGGGGTGTGAGCACTATGGGCTGTGTGTGTGTGTGTGTGTGTGTGTGTTTGTGTTTACATATCTTTTAATTTGGTTAAGAATGGCTTATGCGTAGGGTGTAGGAAGAGGTTAGGATCAGGACCATTCAGTTTGGTAGGCCGAGAATGTAAATAAGTGTGTGTGTGTGTGTGTGTGTGTGTGTGTAAAAGAGTGAGTGAGCGAGTTGAGAATTCAGCCCTGGAGACATCTGCATGACCCTTTCAGTGCTGGATTATTTACATTTTGTGTACAGTCATGATGATCTGTTTGGCTACTCTATGGGCCATGTGTGTGCGAGAGAGAGAGGGGCTGAGTCTCTGCATTTGTTCCTGGCTTGTTTTGCTTCCCCGTGCCAAATGAAACGTTGGACGCGTTCCCTGTCCGTCGCTTTGTGTTTGTACGCATGTGAACTCTTCCCTAGTCATCATTTGTTCCATGTTGTTTTATTTTGTGTTTCTTTCCTCTCGCTCTCTCGCTCTGTGAGGAATAAATCCTAGCCTGACTGTCTTTGTTTTGGTTTGTGTTGTTTTTTTAAGGGCATCGTTTTAAACCCTTTGTAGACACGTGCCGGTAATTGTTTCTACCACGCAACACGCGTTTTGTTAACATAGCTGAACGATTAAACAGTTGTGTTTAATGTAAAGCCAACATGACTGACTATGGTGACAAGGTGCGCTTTTGTTCTGTATCGGGATGTTCAAGGTGACGTGAAGGAGCTGATGTTTGCCGCCGAATAGCGTTCCACTCGCATTCTTGTATTTGGACACCATGTTAAAGAGGCTCATGATGGATAAAATGTTCTTTAAAAGTGGTCCGCGTTGTCCACTTGCTGTGGTATAAGAGGAATAAAACAACAAAAACAAATAAATAAATAACACGGGTCATGACATACTCTTGGAGGATAATGATCCATTTCCGCATGGAACCAGAATCCCAACCCCTGGTCGCTGATCATCTTAACCAGGAAGTGCGGCCTCCTTCCCATATGAGCATGTCATGATGGGGATCATTATACAAAGATGACCAAGAAAAAAAAGTACAATCCTGACAGATTGCGACGGTTGTCCTGATCTGAACGCACACACACACATGCACTCTTTTTTTTTTATGACCAAACAGTCTTAAAGCAGCTGTGAAGCAACCCAGGCATTTTATATTAGTAAAAAATAAAGTACACATCATTTAAACCACTTAAAGACCATGTTACCATAGTGACTTTATTTAAAAAAAAAAAAAAAAAAAAAAAAAAAAAAAAAAAAGGTTGGGGGGCCTAGCCACTATGTTGCTATGGAAACCGTTATGGTGCCAGGACAATGTCTACATTCTTCATACTCTTGCTGGTTTATTTAGTGCTTTAGGTTGCATGGTGTGTACACTGTCAGCTGTTGGTGGGGTGTGTGTGTGTGTGTGTGTGTGTGTGTGTGTGGGGACATGTTTGTTTGTTGGTAGCACAGTCCTGCAAGTTCTGTGCTTGTGTCAGTGGAAAGTTTGGCACTGTTAACCATTTGCGCCTCGTATACATATACAAAGAGTGTGTGTGTGTGTGTGTGTGTGTGTGTGTGTGTGTTAAACTGGACTGTTGTGTTATCCTGACACGTAATGAGGTTCAGCATCATTGGTAGGAAGTAAGAAGTCCTGTTACTTTGTAAACCCGTTTTAAAGCGGTGCAGTTTTCTGTCGTCGTGCGTTTGTGAAGCGATGAGGCGAATTTTTTGCATCTGGCCGCTTCAAGGAGTCGATTTAAATCTCTAACATCCACTTTTTTTTTTTGCTAATACAGGCTTTTTTTTTTTTTTTTTTTTTTTAAACACCACAGCTGGTGGTAGACAGAGCTAGTTGTTGGCATTCAGCTAGTTTGCTGAGAGGTTCTCATCATGCTAGCTAAGGTTTGGGAGACGTTGCGTAGCCTTAGCTAATGTTTCTCAAAGTGATTTAAAATCTTTTGTGTGTGTGTGTGTGTGTGTCTAGCATTTTCATGTGTAAATTTTAAAGTTTATCCATTTCTACTTTAAACTGAGCGGCAAAAGCGTCAAGCTGTTCTGTCAGGCGATTTATTTAGTTCAGCTATGAGCAAATGTAGCAGCTTAGCCAAGCATGTGTCTGAATTTAGCTTGCTAACAGTGTGTTGGACAGCAAGCTCTTTGTGTAAAACACACTTGCGGACGCACACACTATAAGGCCTTTTTACTTTTTTTTTTTTTTTTTTCTTTGTAGGTAGTTTGCTTATGAACAATATTACTTTTATTATTATTGTTGGACTTCAGCGTTTCTGCTAAAATGCTAACATGTTGGCGTTTTACTTTTTTAACGTACACGAAATAATCATTAATATTTAGTCGACATTAAGTCATAAAAGGTTGTTTTATGCTGTCTGAGCGTTTGATGTCCCCTTTTAATACAGGGAGCAGGAGCTGTACCCAGCACAACACACACACACGCGCACACACAGAATGATTTATTAAGCCTAATGATCGCATGCGATTATAATACACGGTCACAGTGTTAGCATTAATAAGTGAGCAAACACAGCTTTACAGTTACGTTCATGATGACTTTAGAATAAAGCTAACTGTTTGAGCCTGCGTGTGTGTGTGTGTGTGTGTGTGTGTGTGTGTGCGCGCGCACCTTTGTTGCTTCATTGGTGCATTATTATTTTTTTTCCAGTAAAGCCGTATGCGCTGCGTGCATGTACACGTGTGTGTGTGTGTGTGTGTGTGTGTGTGTGTGTGTGCGCACACACTGTGTGGATGTTATCGAATTTAGTCACGCTGTTATTGGAAGGTGGTGATTTAAAAAAAAAAATACATATGAACGTTCGGAAGCATTAGTCATAGCATGCCGTGTGTGTGCGTACGTGAGAGAAAAAGACAGGTCTTCCTGATAGTATCTTCCTGTGGAAGGTCTCAGTGACTGATACACACACACACACCATTTAAACCTCATTATCAGGTCAGACTGGTGGTCCTGTTTGAACTGATCTGCTGTGGTTTTTGGAGTCGTTAAGGAGTGCGAAGAACCTATTATGATCATACCACCTCCTCTAAGGTGTGTGTGTGTGTGTGTGTGTGTGTGCGTGGCCGAATCTAGATAGACTGCAGATTTAGATGGAGGTTGACAGGAGGCTGTGTTTGGCTATCCGGCGGTGTGTGTGTGTGTGTGTGTGTGTGTGTGTGTGTGTGTGTGTGTGTGCACGTGGCTGAGGATTTCTGTGTGACTGAATTCACTTTACCTTCAGTGTTCAGCGGAGTTACGTGTGAACTGTCGTATGAGCCATAGAGATAAATAAAAAGACCGTAAGTGCCCCAAATACTCTTGTGGATTTAGATTTTAAGTAAAAGCTCTTTTCCGGCTCTAAACTGAATTGTGCCCCCCCCCGGAAGAAGGATGTCGTCATTTTGTTTCCATGTTTGCGCGGTGCTGTTTGTTTTTCATCGCTTTTATTTTTAACAGGCGTTAGCTAGGCACATGGCTGAGTGCGTGCGTGCGAGGGAGAGGATATGACGGTCAGTGAGAGAGGAAAACCTAAGCCAAGAGCGTACAAGAGTTCTTAGACTGATCGAGAGGTGTGTGTGTGGAGCTAGCAGGCATGCTCGGGGGCCTCTCTGTGGTCAGCCTGGCCTGTGTGCTCTTGTCAACTGTCACTTTTCTGCTGCGGTTGCGTCCTTTGGTAACTGCTAATCTTATCGTGCTGTCCATTTGCCTTACTTGCAGCGCGCACACACATATACACACACACACACACACACAGAGCGCTTCTGTTAACCCTTTCTAACCTTCTGACTAACACGGCACTAATTAGAATATTATTTCCTAGATTCAGCGTGACCTCGAAGCCAGGCGGCTCCTTATCTCGTAGCCGATATTCTATAACAGGTCCTGTCTAACTGTGAGCGCCGAGCCGGGATCATCTTACAGCCCTAACCTCCTTTTGGCTCGCTGTTCTCCTGCCTGATTGTCCTCATCCTGGAGCTAATGCACCGTAATATGATGTAGCGCAATCAGGCAGGCTGTGTGTGGCGAGCTGGGCGTCCTCGGCTTTACGGCTTTTGATTCCGCATAGTCATTGTACCCGTAATGGCTCGTCTCGATATTGCATAAGACTCACATGGTTGAAAATGTACCGGCTTGAGTGAGTGCAACCGGGAAAACAGTGAGTCATGACGGCTCAGACGTTGAGGTTTAAGAAATTAATCAGTCATTTCGATTTCGTATCGTGATTTCTCAGACAGCTTTTAGATATTGATTCGTCATCTCGGCTCTCAAGCTCGGAGTCTTTTGGATGTCCCACGTAGCCCCCGATGACGATGATGATGATAAAAAATAAAAACAAATTCCTGGAAAAGTAGGAGTCAGGCGACTGACACTACGAGCTCGTCTGAAGGTCTATCCCTTGGGTCTCTCTCACGAAACAAAACCATAGTGCCCAAAGATCTCCAGACTGTGGAATAGACGACGTCTTGGCGAGAAACGTCGTCCGACGCTGCCATCATAAGGCATATTCTGTTGAAATGTAATGACATGAAAGCAGTTACTGGAAGAAAGAAACTGGAAGGTTTTCAGACATTACTGTAGACACGCGGTTTGTTCGAGTGCATTCGAGTACACCAGACCCCCCCGCCTCCCTCCTGCTCTTTTATCCTCCTCTGCACACGTTCCTTTTCCTGCGTGTCATTATCGTGATCTAAAAGACTCCAGTAGCTCTGTAATATTAGTTATTTCAGCTGTGTTAACTTTTCCCCCCCCCCTCTCTCTCTCTCCCCAATGTGGGTTTTTTTTTTTTTTTTTTTTTTTTTCCCCTTCCATCACTTGGCACCTTTCTGAAGGAGTCGTTTGAATTTTACCTAATGTGCTGTTTTCACTGGAGCCGCTTCGCAGCCGGTCATGTCTTCCTCCTGCTGCCTTTCAAGGCCTCGCGTAACGAGCGCCCCTCAAGGTCTTCAGCCTCAGCTTCGCATTCCTCACGCTTTCTGTGGTGCAGGAAGTTAGTTTAATTTAGAGTCGAGTCATTTTCCTGAGCCAATTTGAACCTCATTTTTTCAAAATCCTTATGCAAATATAGCGACGAAACAAGGCCGTTAACGTCAGCCCCAGCTTGTTTTATGACCTCTCCGCTCTGACTCTCCGCTCTGACTGATGGCTTAGCGCAGCCTGGAGCCTTTTAGAGCTTCTCAGGGCTTTTAAGACTTTTTTTTTTTCCCCCGTAGTTTGACTTTCCGAGTCTGCCCGCTGCATCTTTGTGGCCTCGTCACGTTTGACAGCGTGACTCGGCTCTGACTGCCTGCAGCTTTTGAAGGCTTGCTAATTCGTAGGCCGCGAAGAGGAGCGTAAAGGGTTATCCCACCCGTCGTCTTTCTTCTCCTCGGGCCTGTGTGTGTTTGTGTGTTAACCTGACGAAGGCCGTGTGGGTGTAGATGCGTGTGAGCAGATGTGAGGGGGGTTTAACAGTCAGTTCAGCCATGCATAGCCGTGTAGACACATCCTGTAACGCGAGAGCCCCAACACTTCAGTCAGGATAATTGATTATTGCTGAGTACTCTATTTAGGACGGAGTCGACCCCACCTGTCCGCTCGTGTGGAAACTACCGGCCTTACCACGCTTCGTTTCGCGCGCTAGTGAAAATGTACCGCAAACTGGAGAGTACCTAAGTGTACTCCAAGGAAAATTCCTCAAGGTCATAAATTGAGGTTATGAGCGATTGAACGAATGGGGGGTTGATATTTACCTTTTAGCGCTTAACTGTTCCTGATGAGGGCATGGGTACGAATAAGATGCACTGATTTATAATGGCTATGGAAAGTTTCGTAGTGGGGCCACGCGTTACAGAGGCAGATGAGCGGAGACGTGAAGTTGAGGTGAAGAATTAACCCGTTACGGTGGACCCTCGACTCGCGAACAAATGGACGTACGAACTAAATTCCCGAACAGATTTTGTATGGACTGACGAACAGAGACTCGACTGGCATACACATGCAGCCAACCCATGGTTTGGGGGACAAACATTCAGTTCCGGTCAAGCACTCGTGGTGTGAACGTATTCAGCGCATTTTTTTGCGTGTTTCTCTGCATTTTTGCTCTATAATCCTTCATTATGGGTCTCAAGAAAGTGGAAATGGTAGTGAGAGTTAGAAGCCTAAGCGTATAACAGTTGAAATAAAGAAAGAAATAATCGCAAAACATGAGAAGCGCCACCATATCCCTCCG
>JAQLOM010000021.1:2668589-2679588 GCA_030068315.1 Chrysichthys thysi
TTGTCACACACACACACACACACACACACACACACACACACACACACACACACACACACACACACACACACAATTATAACTGTCCTCTCAAGGCTCATGCCATTCAGCATTAGAGCAACGTGGTCCATTCCAAAACCTGCCAGTTTGTATTGATGCATATGCCCGTGTGTGTGCGTGTGCGTGCATGCCCATGGGGGTGTCTAATGAGAAGACCTGGTGGTTTTCACACTCCTTGCACCCAATCAGCTTCTGTCAGGTGTGCTGTTTGTGTGTATGTGTGTTTGTGTGTACATGTCTGCTGGGAGATGTAAAGCTCACCTGTCAGTGTCAGTGTCAGCCATGCGCCCCCCCCCCCATGTTGTTTGTTTGCCCAAACCCCTCCTTCACAACCCCCCTGCACATAGAAAACACTGAAAAATGTCTGATAGCTTGGAGTTTATTCAATGTTTTGGCAGTATTTGGGTTTTCCTAGGCCGAATCTGACTTCCGCGTAAGCACTGCTGTAACTTTTTAGGTCACGTGAAAGTGTCGGATGACGTGACCGATGATGTCTCGTTGTAGTTTTTGGGTACGGAACTGATCCCTTTTGTTTTGGTGTCGTTCCACAACGTCGAATGCAACTATAAATGGACAAAAAGTATGTAGTGACGTGTGTGTGTGTCTACATGTCATATCATTATTTCAATACTATTGCAAACTTTGAGATAATATCCAAGCTTTATTACTCATGCTTTTTCTGACCTGTTTTTTTTTTGTTTTTTTTTTGTGTGTGTGTGATAAAGTGGAGATTTATCCATTTCTTATCCGCTTATATCCTCATATCCTGTGATCGCTACATGCTGATCCCACACTTGGGAATGCGGGAAGAATGTCCAGATGTCTACAAGACTTTTTGTTCAAGGCCTAATATGGCTGCAAACGTGGTTTACTGGTGCGTTATCCCAGCACTGTTTGTTTACAACTCGCCGTAGCATCTTTTTCTGTCGATTAATTCTCCCGTCTCATCCTCGCGGTTTTTCTGCTTTCTTTATGGCGTGAGGCTCAAATAAAAAAAAAATACACAAAACGAATCTCTCAGTGGAGTATCACGATCTCAGGGAAGGTTAAACATGTAGAAAATGAGCGTCTCGTGTTCGGATTGCAGCGTCTCTGCGAGGTGTCTTCAGGATATTAGTGTTGTCTGTTGAGCGAAAGCGGTTAACGTCTGTACTTTTCGTCGTTCTCGTTTGTTTTTTTGACACTACAAAGCTCGCCAGCTTTTCAAAGACGAGCTTGGCAACTCCTTTCCTGACAGCTTGAATATGAATCTCACTTACCATTTATTGCTCTTTCGAGTCCACGCACTCTTAAATCTGTCTCAGATGTGTCTGCAAACTGCTGGCTCTTTTACTCTCTGGACGATTCGAGTGTGTCAAAACGCTAACCGCTAATGAGGCTTGTTTAATCCTTGATCTCATCAGTGCATTGCCAGACCTGGCTGAAGTGTGTGTGTGTGTGTGTGTGTGTGTGTGTGTGTGTTTCAGTCACACACGCCTCTCTAATCTCCTTGAGCCCTGTCGTGTCTCCCGCTCTCCCCTCTCGTTGCCAAACGGTCGTTTTCATGCTTGCTTTATGAGCCCGGCGCTTGCTAATAGATTCCTTGCTCTCTTATCTGCACTGATAAGATGACAGTAATTATTTTTGCTCTGAGGTGAAAACCTTTAGCCTGACTGAGGTGATTTTATTTCTTTCTTACAAATGGAATCATTTAGCTCGAGTCCCAAATACTAGAAGTCATTTGTACTTAGCATTCTTACTAGAATGGCAGCCATTTTGTGAAATGCTAAGAGCACAAATTCTGATCCTTTTTAGATGGATCCTTTTAGAAATCCTTTTTAAAACTAAAGTTAGTTACTTTTTTTTTTGTTTTTTTTTGTTTTTTTGTAACATTCAGCTCAAAAGCCCTGTTTGTTTACCATCTTAGTGCCTTCTGTCAGGATTTACCTGAGTAAACAAAAATGCTAGTCAATCAAAATACTAGCATGTTCATAGCTAGCTTCTCAGTAGCTACAACAGTGTTTTCTTTCCACTTTTTCTTTTCTCTTCTGTCACAGTGTTTATATCTGTGTGCGTGTTTATTACATTGTACTTGTTTTAGCTTTCTCGCTCATGTGTTCATGTTGATTAAAATGAATATAAAACATGATGTCAATCTACAGGCCTGCCGTTCTCGTGCAGCGAGTTTCAAAGCTAGCATGCATGCTAATGGATTGGGGGGGAACTACTTTTTACTTCATTTTGAAGCATGGGTGTTCCTTGTTGTCATCTTTTATGCCTCTGAAGTTCTCTTTTCTGTCTTTTAAGATGCGTTTTCTCTGGGTATTACTTGTCTCCATAGTCCCAAGACCATTTCAACTGTAGTTGTTGTTATTTATTTATTGTAGTAGTTGTTTTTGGAGGATCTGGTTTAAACTATATATTTTGCCATGAACACACATGATCGCAGAGACTGTTACAGGATTCAGCCAGTATTTTATTTGGAGGATCATGTATCATGAAGTAGCTCTTAAACTGTGTAAAACTGGCTTAACTTCGATGGAGACGATAGGAAGGTATAGATCTGTGTCTTTCTGGGACGATCGGACAGACCTCCAGCTCGGTCCTTTAAGAACAGTCAAACACACACTGATGCCTTTATGCTTAAATTGTTTGGTTGTTAACAGCTGTTGGGTAAAACCTGGCATTTCCTCCTAACACCTGTTTCTTGCTCTCCTTGTCTCTCAAACACTGCTGAAATGATCAGAATCAGAATACTTTATTAATCCCTGAGGAAATTATGTGGTCACAGTTGCTCCCAGACAGTAACAAAGTAAGAAAGAAGTAAATTACTATCACGTTAACATACCAATATTAAATAATCCAATATCTTACAATTATAGAATAATACAATAATATAATAGCTCTAATTTACCCATATTATTACAATAGCTAATGTAATGTAATATCGAACATCTCTGGGCTTGCTTAATAATTAGCTCTATGTTATGATGCTGGAAGAAGTAGAGATAAAAAAAAAAAGCCCAAAAACTTATTCATAGGTTTAAACACTTTAACCATGCATCAGAGATGGTATAAACATGACCGAATATTGGATCTTATTCATCATTTCATTGTATCATTTGGCAGATGCCCGTATCTAGAGCGACTTGCGTTTATCTCATCTATCCCACTGAGGAGTGGAGGGTTAAGGGCCTTGCTCAAGGGCCCAGCTGTGGCGGCTTGGTGGTGTTGGGTTTTGAACTTGATGGAGTGAACGACCTTCCTTGTGATCAGTATTCCAGAAAAAAAGAAAAAATACACGTCCCTCTATCAGGAATTTGGCAAGTCAAAGGAAAATGTGCTAATGGATATTGAAAGACGTCTCTGGTGACCGTGAGCGAGTGACCTAGAGTTATGGCCTCAAATGGCTTGCTGGCCATATTTGCCTTAAAGAAGTGGACAAGTTAAAAACCCAAACGCCTGACCCTCAAAATGGCTATATCATGGCTGTTGACTATATTTGCTATAAAACGTTTTTGCTAAACTTTTCTCCTTGAAGGTTCTGCTTCATAACTGCCAGAGAATCACGAAAATCCTTGAGCATGTTCTTGCTTGCTCAGATCTACCCTTTTTGTGTTTAAGTCTTCCTCAATTAAACGCCACTTTACGTTAACCCGCCTGTCAAACTGAATGACTCGACTGCCAGTAACTGGATGTGACTTGATTTTCTTCAGTCTTTCAGTGGCGATCTGTGTGTAACGCGAGCGCCAAGCAGATGTTTGTAAATGGAGTCGCCATGTTGAGATGGGGGGTAGGGGTGGCTTTTGTTTCTTGTCTTGTAGGTGCACTGAAACTGCTACATTAATGAAAGACACTTTGCACATGTAAGCAAGGTGGGAGACTTTTTGGCACGAACCAGGTGCCATATTGGTTTCGCCTTCTCTTGTGATGCGCACGTTGTGGACGATGACGCGACCACATGTTCTCGCTCATGGCTTCTGTGAAAAAAAGCTTCCTATTGAGAATCTTTACGATGGGTGTCGAGGGGGGACTTGGAAAGGAAGTGCGTGCTTACAGATGGAAAGTTGGCATCAGGATTCTGTTCCCTTTTAGAAAGAATGTGTCACTTTATTCCTGTGCTTAAAAATAACAGGGGAAAAAAAAAAGAGTCCTTGTAATGTAATGTCTGCAGGAAAGCTGCCAAAAATGAAGCCATTAGAAAAACAGTGTAGTATTTGGTAATGGATGGAGATCTGTGTATGCACGTGATCCCAGCTCTCCCTGATTATCTAATGGACTTTTTTTTTGGTTTGTTTGTCTGTTTCTTTGCAGGACGACAGCGATGGGATCCCCTGGTCGGAAGAGCGAGTGGTGCGGAAGGTCCTCTATCTCTCGCTGAAGGAGTTTAAGAGTGCGCAGAAACGGCAGCTCTGTGACGGCCTCAGCAACGGAGCCAAAAGCCCAAATGGTGAGATCACACCCCTGTCCGATCTCACTCCCATTTTCCAGCTCTACGATCACATTCCCAATACGGTCACCATTTCCTTAGCAAGAGCTTGCACACAGACTTGTATCGCGAGCGCCCTGCAAAGAGTCGTGCAATCGTTCAGTTTGTGAGGAAACGTTCATTTTGCATTTTTAGAAGGCGTCTCTGGGGTCAGGAGTTCTTAACGTTCAAATTTAAACTTCAGCGGGGACTCCACGCTTTCTTGGTAACGTTAAATTCAACAGAGGAAAGAGAAAAAACGAACTTGGACAAGAATGAACTTGATTAGCTCTGTAGTGTGGTTTTGCAACATTAAACCGAACTATAGACGGATTTTTAAAAAATAAAGAAATAAATAAAAGTTCAGTCGTCTCTTCTGTTTTAATAAATAAAATTCGCAGTCAGTTGGAGACAATTTGCTGAGGAAAGCACTAATATGATGTGCTGTGATGTGATTTTCCCTATATTTTCATCCTGGGGGGTTTAATCTTCAGCATCGTGTATTTACACGAAGCCCATGTGACTGGTATAACGAGGTGGGACATGTTTATATAGACATGTAACTTGCTGTTTATATCAACATGCAACCTTCTTGTCGTTATTTTGCTGATCATGTAAATTATTATGAATTAAATACACATTGTGGTGTTAAAGCCACGACGACGATGTACTCAGCTCCACCAGGCAGGCGCGACCAGGCAGCGTCATGTTAGCGGAGGATCAGTGTCAGATCCGATTTCCTCCTGCGTCGCCGTAGGCTATGCCGCGGAAATATAATAACGGGGTTTCACCGAGACATCCTCCCACTGCACTCGCTACCGAGCGCGAGTGTGTGTTTAAGAGGGGGCGTGGCTCAGTGGCAGGGCGCAGACAGTGATCGACGGGCGCTCCTTTTTTTTGCGAGAGTGGAGAGGAGCGAGTGCTACGGAGGCTGTCATTCTTCATTTTGATCTCAGGCACCGCGAGTCCTGCTCTCGACCTGTAATCACCGCCTGTCTCTGTCCACTCCTCTTTGTCTCACTTTGCCTCTCGGCCTGTCTGGGTCTCGCGTCCTGTGACTGACGGGTCCTACACGTTCTAGCAATTTTTGCGACTTTCTCAAAAGCGGTGGTGTTCTTCTTTAGAGCACCGCTTTTTCCCTTCCTGTTCCTCTTCCTCTTTCGGCAGAATTAATACAGAAGTGTCTCAGTTTCTGCTTTAGTGGCTCGAAGGTTGCGAGTTCACATGCCATGACGGGCAGAAATCCCACGAGCTTGGCCCTGTACCCTTAACTTCTTTCTTTCTTTATTTCTTTCTTTATTTATTTACTTCGTCTGCTTGGATTATATTCTTCCTCAGATGGAGAATAAAAATGCCACATTTAAAAAAAAAAAAAAAAAAAAAAAAAAAGGCACGCTTGAGCTAAAAGTTTTGTTTCTCTCATCCAGACATTTTTTGAGTTATTGTGGTTTCAGCGACGTGGCACTGGTTTTCATTTTAATCTGACAATAACAATCTGAAGAACACATACAATACATCTCATTCCAGTCCAATTTTAAACTCCTCCGTTTTAGCCCGCGTCGTTTTAAGGGGACCGTTTGAAGTGGCCATGTAGAAGAAAACTTTTTTATTTATTTATTTCTTTTTTTTATTATTATGAACAAAGCCACTTGTTTTAACACACTCTTTCTGATTATTTGCTTGGTCTGTGGTTGTCCGAGCCGGTTTCCGGCTTTCCATGGTAAGGTGTGTGCTGGAAATAGGGCTGTGTAAGGATGGCCAGCGCTGACTCGGCAGATTACACGTCGCGTTAGTGTCCTTTGAGTCTCTTGAGGAAACCCCTTGACCTTGAACTGCTCAGCGCTAAGCTGGGATTGCTTTGAATAAAAGTCTCTGTTGAATGAGTAACCGAGGATGTGCTTGGTTACCACTGTAAAACTTGTGATCAGGCTAAACATTTGTACTGTTAAAAGTAGTTTTAAAGGGGTTTTGCTTGTGGCATGAGAGTTGGTCCTCAGACAGACCTGTGGGTTATGGTATATCCTAAACTTTCTGATCTAATTATAATACTAATGTAGAACATGAGGAATGATAGGCTTTACATTTCTGTCCTTACCCAGGAGATCCTGCTTCTCTGTGATTGGCTAGCAGTAATGGGTAATGTGGCAATGCTCATGTTGGATAGGCAAGTTTCCACAAGTAAGTGGGCAAATACCGAATGCTTCCCAAATGGTCAGCTAGATGAATTGTTGATTTAGGTATGGAGTTCACTTTTTGTGAGTCGAAACGTATTCATTCTTGCTCGTTAACTGCTTTGTCCTAGTTCGGGATCATGGCGGATCCAGGGCCTTTCCAGGGAACACTGGGAATGAGGCAGGAATGCATCCTTGATGTAGCACCACATACACACATTTAGTCAGGTCAGGAGAACCCTGAAGAAATCCACACAGACATGCAAAACTCCACGCAGATCAAACAAGGGAGCCTGGAAATGCACCAGTGTACTACTGTGACATGAAATGCATGATGGATTTGCAGATTTACATTACATTATTGTAATTTGGCAGACGCTCTTATCCAGAGCGACTTACATTTATATTTTTATTTATACAACTGAGCAATTGCAGGTTAAGGGCCTTGCTCAAGGACCCAGCAGTGGCAGCTTGGCAGTGCTTGAATTTGAACTCCCAACCTTCCGATCAGTAGCCTAACGTCTTAACCCCCTGAGCTACCACTGCCCCAGTATGTAGTATGCAGTTAAAAAAAGAAAGCGAAACGGACATAATTTCAAGTTGTTTGTGGTGGGGGTTTCCCCCCCCCCCATTTTTATTTCATTTATTTATTTATTTTTAATAAAACACATTACAAGTACTGGACATTGAATAAAATGGTACAAGAAATAGAATGACATATAAAACAATAAAATATTCAAAATAACAGTTAAAAAAAAACCTAGCTGGATGTTTTTGCATTTATTATTAATATTATTATTATTATTATTATTATTATATTTTATTTTTATTGGCACTTCCAGTTGGAAGTCTTTTACAAAATTCACCCTTTAAACTAATAATGTTAAAATGTTAAATAAAAGGTTTAAGTTATATATTTATAACGTATACATAATGTTAAAACGGAAGTATGGCAATTTATTTATTTTTATTTTATTTTATTTTGTTTCTTTATTTATTTTTGCTTCGCTGGTCGCCCCATGCCACCGATGGGAAAAACAAACAGCAAGTTTTAGTCCAATAAATTCCACCCAAGTAGTTCCTGGTCCGAAAAAAAAATTTACCTGGTCTAGAGCAAGTAATAAAACGGAGCTTAGGTTTAAAAAACCGAGGCATAAATCTGATCTGAAGTGCCTTAAAGACCATAGGTGACGTGCCATGCTACAAATTTTTATTGTTCCACTGTTTACAGTTATAACTCACTCGCTCTCTCCATGCTGGCACTGCGCAGTCCAATGAAAGCACCTGGTGCGAGCCCCGTTCTCAGCGCCGGCCCTTCTTTGCTCTGCTCTGCTCTGCTCTATCTTTAGTAGCCATTTTGACTCGCGTGGTTCTGCTTTGCTGCATCTTTACTTGAAATGTTTTGTCCCCAGAGAGCCGCTCGCCGCTCCAGCCAGTTTTGAAGTGCAGCCGTGGTGGTCTCGTCTTTTTACAGCCTTTCATGGATGTTTTACAGAAAAGCTTAATTTGATCGCTCTCTTTGACTTGTTTGTTTAAAGGCTGACTGATGATTTGAAAAAGGACTCGGGGTGGTGGGTGGGGGGATGGGGGTGGGGCAGCGGTTTGGGTTTAACTGAAGCGAACGCTAATCTCTTAGCAAAACACATCGGGTTGAGTGGTGATGACAAAATAAAGCCGCTTGGATGGATGATTCATATCCTAGAGTGCAGTGTGGAGTGTTTGGAGTTCCAGCATATTTCGCACACACAAGTGGAATAATTTGGAATAATTCGCATAATTTGTCTGTAAACACAACTGGTCATAAAAAGAAACATGAGCATTGGGACGCGGAATAGCATGCTGACTGAAGACGGCGCTGTTTCGTAGTGATGTAGGTCGTGTTATTGTTATGATGTGCGTAGCAGAATAAATTGATCTTAAGCACGCACGTGTGTGTGTGTGTGTGTGTGTGTGTGTGTGTGTGTGTGTGTGTGTGTGTGTGTGTGGCCTCTACAGACAATTTAACACTCTTGAGCAGATCCATAAGCCAGATGCTATTATATGAAAGACCACAGTGATGACAGCCTTTAGTGTGTGTGTGAGTGTGTGTGTGTGTGTGTGTGTGTGTGTGTGCGCACGCATACATGCATGTGTGTTTAAAGCTCCAGAGATCCAACCTACCGCAGTGAGGTCCGTGTGTGTGTGTGAAGGCTCAGGATGACACACTGTGGTTTTGCTCTTTTCCCGAGCAGCCGGCTGCCTGGGCTTGCTTCCTCCGCTCTTCTTTTCTTCTCTACAAACAGGTTCTCCGTCAAGGCTGCCACTAACGCTGCCTCTCTTTCATCCTCTGCCCCGTTATTTACCTGCCAATCTTGTGGCTTTTGCTTCCTGGTTCCGGTTGTAGCATCTGTGCCATGTTGGTCTCAGACAGGCCTGGGGTTGTGACTGTGGTCTGTTAATGTCTGTGCTGATGCCATGGATGTATTTCATGTCTGCGTGGGGGGAGGGGGAAGACGACAAGCTTTGGATATGGAGTTATCTCTTAAAGTTACAGTTTGTCCTGGTTCAGGTCTGCTCCTTGAACTCGTAAGGCGAAGGCAAACTGAACAACAGGGTGGTGTGATGTAGCCTTACAAAGAAAAGATGGTGTTGCACTTACCACCCCAAAAAGGTCCTCTTGTATCATGTATTTACATCTAGCTAATACAGTGGTACCCCACTTAACGAACATTCCGCATAACGAACGTCGCACACGAAAAATCGAGTTTTACGTAAAAAAAAAAAAAAAAAGGTTGAATCTGGCCGCATGTGTCTCAGATGAAGACAAAGCATCGTCAGGAGGGGGTGGTCCCAGGTTCACTTTCAAGTTTCTCGATTTTTCGCAGCGACCTGGAACGCGTAGATTTCCCATAGAAGTCCACGAGAAATTGTGTTCCGCCCAACGAACGCGCGGCTGGAACGGATTGCGTTCGTTATGCGGGGTACCATTGTATTGTTTTCGTTCATTAAAAGACCTTTTAATCCTTTTTATACTGACTTTGTCTCCAAAACAAGTTAGCTCTCATCACTTACATTATCTCTCTCTCTTTCTGTCCGTCATGTGTAGGTTCTCTGTCGAGTGTCCAGCGCAATGGTTCTGGCTCTAAAGGAGGACGTAAAGAGGACGACTCTCGCTCTCAGAGTACGGATGGAGGGAGCGAGTGCTGGGAGGATGTACCGGCCAAAAAGAGGTAAAAAGTCTCGACACGCTTGTACACACACTCGCACACAGACGCTAACGTAGCCCAATTCATCTTGTTTGAATTGTTGGGGGGTGGGGGTGTGTGTGTGGGTGTGTGTGTGTTACACCTGAAGAGGAATAGCCTAATGTGGTTATCAGTGCGGCAATTAAGTCAGTGTCTTGACTCCAGAAATGATGCTGAGAATTAGCGCAGAGACTGTAACTCTATTTGAGAGAGAAATCGGACAGCGAGAGCGCAGATCTTCTCTGCGCGACCCATACTTCCCCCCCATAATTCCTTTCTTTCGTGGCGATCGGTTCTGATAGCCGTTCGGAGCTGTGCACTGCGCTTATTAGCGAGATAATAATAACGCGACCGCTTCCACAATAGAGTTGTCGTTCGGGGGGATCAGAGGGCTTTATAATAAGCACTCGTTCTTTTGAAATTAATTTTCATTTCTTGTCACTTTTAATTAGTCTCTTTAAAGCGTGCTTAGTATTTGTTTGAATTAATAATTAAAGAGGAAGGGAAATGAGATGTATTCGTGTACACTGTGCAATTAACTCTTTTGGCATGTTTCTTTTTTTTTTTTTGGTAGCACAAACGCTCGAAGCCACTTAAAGGAGCGCAGGCAGTTGCCTCACTAAATGTAGTGTGGTTCTTTTTTAGGAACTAGAGGTGTGGTGTACCTTTTAAAAAATAAAAACCTTTTGACGGATGGACTTGTAACTCATTTGGCTCAAGCACCGGGGGGTGATGATGCACTCTTCATTTTAATAGAGAGATTTTTAGAGTTTGTTTTGTTGTGTTTTTTTTTTTTACTTAATTGATCTGGATTTATTTCAAGTCATGCTGTGTGCCTTTTTAATGATTTGTGGGGTATTATGCTGTAAAACCAGGACAGTCATGCTGAATTCCTGAAACAGCCGAGCGACCAAATCCCCGCCTCGGAATTGCTCGTGTTCAGGAACGTAGTAAAATAAGACCCTGACTTATGAAGCTTGTTTTTATGAGTGTGTTTGTGGGTGTCTTCTGGTCCGAGACTCGGATTCAGGGTGTGTGTGTGTGTGTGTGTGTGTGTGTGTGTGTGTGTGTGTGTGTGTGTGTGTGTGTGTGTGTGTGTG
>JAQLOM010000021.1:2705781-2717863 GCA_030068315.1 Chrysichthys thysi
TGTGTGTGTGTGTGTGTGTGTGTGTGTGTGTGTGTGTGTGTGTGTGTGTGTGTGTGTGTGTGTGTGTGTGTGTTCGTACGTAGGCAGAGCCCGGTGACACGTCAGGAGTGTGCGTTAATGAAGCTCGATGTTAAGAGCGTCCCGGCGTGTCAGTAGTAATGAATGTCGCGAGCTGACAGGTCTGTTTAATTGCACCTCTGCGATATCAGTGGCAGATGCTTCACATTGCGTGGTGTGTTTAGTAGCAATAAAAGCAGCACTTAGTGGGAAAGGTGGTTTACCTCTCGCGCGCGCACATTCCCACACAACATACGCCAGCGTCAGTACGCGTCACTGTCACTGGAGGAGGTCCGACGTCGATCCCCAGGCGATGCTGGTTTCTACAGGGTGAAAATGCTGCTTTGTGATTGGCTAACAGGTGGGAAATAAATCTGATCAGGGGTGTGTGAGGTAAGGAATATAAGACTTGGTGGCGCGCTGGTGTAGAAAAACACTCCGTGACGGCGTGGAGTGATGTGGTTAGCGCTAGGTCGGTTATTTGCCTCGGACAGCGTGCGACGAAGTCCTTTGGATGCTAGTTTAAACGCCCGCTAGTATGTTAGCAAGAAACCAAACCGTTTGCAAATCTCCCCCCGGAAGACTTTTCCCCACGTTGGGAAACTTAGATACAGCTTTATATCCGAGCAGTATAAAGCCCCGTCCCTGGAGACTCCCTCCGAAATACAACAATAACGCATTACATGATTCGCATTAAATGTTTACGCGGACGAGTCCCTGCGTGACTTGTTGCTATGGAGACGATAACGCGTTAAATATAAACCTGGGATTTGAATTACAACTGGAAATGCTCGCAGTGCTTCTGTCGTAGAAATTTAATCAACGCCTTCTGCCCAATCAGAATCAAGCGCTTAGAAAGTGTCCGTTAACACCCCCCCCACACACACACACACACGCGCACGCACGTGTGCGCGCACACATAGTTTTCTGTGGTATCATTATCTTACAGCCCTTTTCTACCCAGCTACACACTGTACAATCATGACATTGTTATGGATCTCTAAACAAATAAACTAATGCAACAGGAAGTGTGATCTTCCACGCTGCGTACTAGGAAGCATGGACTCTGTGCGGCTCAGAGGTTACACAATCGCGCGGTGTCGTCGCGCCGTATCAGATCGCATATCATATTGAGCGATTGGCTGCTTCACAGCGTCTTTTAGTAATGGGATCGTGAATCATTTATCATGATGGGCTTCGTGTCGTCTCAGTAGGTGAGACACACACCTCTAGTGTGTAAGAACTTCTGCCGTGTCTGAATGCGGAATACCGAGTAGTACCAGGCGTCTGGCCAGTTAGTCACCCGATCTTCTGTTCCTGCCGAAACCGTCCGAGGGTTCGAGTTCCCTCGCTAGACTTCCAAACCAGGGTCAGGCACGAGCCGAGCTCGCTCCGGTGTAATTTTGTCTCCTGTTTCCTGCTGGCTATTTTCCTCATGTGCACACGGCTCTGTGGGTTTTTTGTTTTTTTTTTTTTTTAAACTATTGATTTGCTACATCAAGTCTAATTCCACTCACTTGCTCAAGGTGGGTATCAGATTCTCACCCGCCGCTCTCGTTTTCCTCATCTTCTCGTTTTCTTTCGCACTCCCGAGGTCCGTGTTGAGCGTGACACTTTTTGATGGCGTGCAGCTGAAGCCGCACGTCTGTGTGCGAGACCCCGGTGCTTAGCTTTCACGCTCCGTACCTCAGTAACCTAGTGGCGTGTTTACATTTCTAAATTAAACACTCTTTATGAATCCCAGGCCTCAGTAGGTGCTCCAGACTCACTCTTGTCCTTGGAATCAAACCGAGCTCGAGCTGGCTCCTTCCCAACGCAGTCAGGCCTGTTGGTATTAAAAACCCCAGTAAAACTAATGTTAGCCTACCATAAATAAAGAGAGCAGGCCAAATATGTGTTAATTAGCATTGGTTGGGTTTGATTTAAGGACACAGGGTGATGTTAGCGTAAAGTAAAACAGGCGAACGACGAAAGCGGACTGGTTGGAGGTCATGATTAAGTCTGTAGTAGTCTTAAATCTCATCCATTTGTCTTGGCTCCGTGGTGGGTTTGCGTCCGCCGACTCCGTGTACTGGGGCTTTTTCAATAAGGACCGTAGTTTGGACAGACAGTGAAGAATGTAGCCTGTGAGCACCCTGGAGCACTCCACTGAAACGTGACTCCAATTTCCAAGCGCAGAACTTTATTATATGCTCATTTCCCAACTCAAGAACCTTAGGCGCGTTTACCCGATAACGGTGTTTTCAGGAACTTGGGCACTTTGCCAATTTAGAGACCTTTTTAATAGCTCGGGAATGCCGTGCAAATTTCCACCACAGAAACCTCTTCGGGGTGTGAGGATCTTTAGGCACAGTGCCACCACAGAAACCTCTTGAGGAACTCAAGAACTTTAGGCGTGTTGCCAGCACAGGATCCTTTTCAGGAACTCGGAAGCGTCCTGCAATTTTCCAACACGGAGATCTGAGCATGAGCTCAGAAACTTGAGACGTACTGCTAGTACAGGCAACTTCAAGTCTCCAACACAGAAACCTCTTTGAGAACGTCTTTGAGTTGAGGCACATTTCCACCAGAGCAGAAGCAATTTTAGGACATCTTTAGGCACTTTCCCAGTCCAGACACCTTTTGTGGAACACAGGAATATCATGCAGGTTCCTACCGCTAGAGCCATTCCAGGGTTTCAGGGCCTTGGGGCAAAATGCCAGTGTAGGATCCTTTTCAAGAACTCCCGAGAACCCAGTGTGCATTTCTTCCACAAAACACTTTTCAGGATATCTGGAACCCCATATGCATTTTCACCAACAGGAACCTTTTTTAGCACATGAGGAACATTTTTGGTACCTTTCAACCACAGGAACCAGTGCCAGAATACTGAATCACTTAGTTCCTCAAAGGCATCCAGTGTAACCATAGTGTTGTCCAGTTGGCGATTTAAAGGTCTTGCTGAAGAACCCAGTGTTTCTGTGGCAGTCCCGGTCACTAGCAGGAAACAGGAACCACCGAGTCAGCACTGCCTGCAAGAACTAATAAATTATTTATTAACCCTCTCATTGACCCGGAGATGACTTGAAGACTCAGAGTACTTTTAATATTGTTATTTTTAGAGATCACTTAGTTGTTTTACAAGTGAGATAGCGGCATGCGTGTGATGCTCATTTGCTTTCTTCTGTGCGCAGTGTTCAATGGCCACACTAAGCCGATGAAGGAGAGGGAGAGCTCCCTGAGGCCCAAACTCAGAGAGTCGTCAGTGGGGAAGGAGCGCTCGGAGAGGGTGGAGGAGCGGAGAGACGTCCCGCAATCCACCGCAACCAGAAGTCATGCGTGCAACGGAGTCGGCGTTAAAGGAACCACAGAGGAACTACGCAAGCAGGTAAGATCACATTCCTGGCTCTTCTACCTTTCCCATTGTCCACTCTTGCCCTTCCGCTCTTCTACTCTCCTTTTCTCTCCGACTTTCTTTATCGGAGAGGAAACATGATGGTGCTGCAATATCAGGCCTCAGGTTGTGTTTCAGGGCTTCGTTAAAAGGACCGACTCTTGCTGATCAGGAAACGAGGAAAGCCCAAAGACGAGCTCGTCCAGCTCATCGTCCTTTGTCCCGTCCGCTTCTTCTCACCCTCTTCTACCAGTCGCTGCTGTATCATGATTGACTCTTATTCATTCTGAAGGATTAGCCTTGAGCAGGTCGTGGCCAGGTTTGTAATTTGCCAGTGGACCCAGTCAGCTCGCTTGCTCGCGTCTCCCGGGTAATGGATGTCTGTTACATTACGCAACACGAAGACAGCAGAAAATGCAGGTGTATAGAATAAACACAAGACCGGTAGCGTCTGAAGGGGTCGGGTTAATGGACGGACATGTATGAGGTGTGTGTGCGCGTGTGTGAGTGTTTTTGTAGTTTTTTGCAAGAGGCTTGCATTAAGTGGGTGTGGGGGGGGGGGGGGCGCACAGCAGGGAGCGTGCTAATTTAGTGCACTCCCTATTAGCGGTAGCTCTACAGACGTAGTCTGTCAAATCTTCCTGCCATTGTCCAACTGGTCTATAGCAACACGTGATGTCATTTGGAGACTCTCTCTCTCTCTCTCTCTCTCTCTCTCTCTCTCTCTCTCTCTGATATTTCCCTGTCTCTTTTTAACCCCCCCCGTCCAGCTCAGCTGTTTAACAAGTCTATCCTCACACCTCCCATCAATCTTTGCACTGTTACGTATCCCCCTTTGCTCCCTTTTCTTTTCTTCCTCGCGCTCTATATCTCTATCCGTCTCCGTCTCCCTCCCACCTTCACTCGTTCTAGGCTTCTCTCCCGTTCCTGGCTGTTTTGCTCGCCTGGGCACAGTCTAGTGACAGGCAGTGCTGCTGTTGTGGTGGCTTCGCTCTCTCACTCGCGCACTCTCTCTCCATCTCGCTCGCTCGCTCTCTCTACTCCCCCTTCCTCTGCCATCTCTTCAGGCAGACTAAACAGTCCCAGACAGAGTGTGTTTGCTCTCACGTGCACGGCGCCTCAGGAGACGTGGGTAACAGAGTCTGCGAGCCCTCTAGTGGCCGCATTGTTCACGGGAGAAAGTTAATCCCGGAGTGCTGTGCTCGGCGTGCACGCAAACTCACACACACAAAGCACACGAGGGAATGAGCGCTAAGTGGGATTGGCATTGCACACACACACACACACACACACACACACACACACACACACACACACACACACAGCTGCACTCTCGCAGCCTGCTGGCTGTCGGCCTTGTTTTAAATGTAGGACAGAGGATGGTGCTGTTTCAAGAGGAGCTTGGCACTTTAAATAGGCATGGCGGGTGGGTGGAAGTGGGTGGTGCCGCTTTTAATGGACGATGGATGCAAGCAGTTGGAGGATGGAAGGGTGCAGTTTTAGATGGAGAACAGGCATGGCGGGTGGGTGGAAAAGGGAGGTGCCGGTTTTAATGGACGATGGATGCAAGCGGTTGGAGGATGGAAGGGTGCAGTTTTAGATGGAGAACAGGCATGGCGGGTGGGTGGAAAAGGGAGGTGCCGCTTTTAATGGACGATGGATGCAAGCAGTTGGAGGATGGAAGGGTGCAGTTTTAGATGGAGAACAGGCATGGCGGGTGGGTGGAAAAGGGAGGTGCCGGTTTTAATGGACGATGGATGCAAGCGGTTGGTGGATGGAAGGGTGCCGTTTTAGATGGAGAAAAGACAGTCCTGAGAACAGAGATGGCAGTGCTGGTTTTTGTTGGGGTTCTTTTTTTTATCAGAGAAGAAGGCAGTGCATTTTCGGTGAAAGACGGGATGTTTCTGAAGGCCTGAAATGGTGTGGTGGTTTGGAGATGGGAGTGCTGTTTGTTGTAGATAGGAGACAGGAGGTGGTTGAGCGAACATGGAGAACTTGGGAGGACAAACGGAGAACAGAGGAGGGTGGAGCTGGTTAATATGCTTAAAGAGTGCATGGGAGGGGGGGTTGCACTTTTCGATGGAGGAGGTGGATTGTTTCTGGAGGACTGTGAGGGTAGTGGGGTCTCAGTGGGGAGATGGTAGGTGATATTTTAGATAGAGGACTGGGATTTGGTGAAGGACGGGGGGTGTCGTGGGTGTTTTTAGAGTGCAGAGGGTGGTGCAGATTCACGTAAATAAAGGCTTGATGGGGAGACGGTGGCGCTCAAGGTGGAGAAAGAGCATGTTTCTGGAGGACTATCTTAAATGGCTAGAGAGTGCACTGGAGATGATGGTGCTGTTCCAGGGGGTTTTTGCAAAAGGTTGTACCTTGAGGTCAGAGGGTGGTGCTGGGTTATAGTGTTAATGGAGATTGCTGGTGCTTTTCCTAATTAAGTGTCGTCATCAAAAGATGGTTTCAAATGGGGCACTGATTGGGAATGATTTTGGAGTTTCAGGTGGTGGTTGGAGATGGTGGCGTCTTAATGGCTAGGGATTGGACCGGAGAGGGAGGATCCTCAAAGTGGATTGGAGAAGGTCATGCTGTGTCGAATGGAGAACAGAGGGTGGTGCTGGTTCACATAGGGGAAAGTGGGGATCTGAAATGCTGGCGTGGTTTCATATGGAGGACAGACTAGAGTGGTAACCGAGTCACTTTACAGCTGCTGTGCTACCTGCAGAGAGCATCAATCACCTGAGCCCTGGAGCTTTGTATTGTAACGGTCTCTATAGAAATTCTCTCTCTCCCTCTTCCTGTGCCCTTCCTCCTCCCCTCCCCTCCCCTCCCTCTGCTTCTCCTTGCGTGACGAGGGCGGAGCGACAGATGAAGGCGATCACGTTGCGCTCCCCCTTATCTTTTAATAGCCTCTCCTTGTGTTTGGCTGCGCCTGATAGGAATACAATACAGGCCGTGTCGACCGGCTCGGCACCCTGATGGATCGCCGAGGCTCAAGCACGTTTCACTTAACGTTACCTCCAGTGTGGAACACACACGTATGTCTACACCTACATCTACATGCATGGTTATATGGAGGAAGGCTATAGTAGTAAAGGTTCACGATGCCCTGAAGTGCCTGCACGTCACTGACCACAAGCAGTCCATCTGCATCTCTTAAGTTTCAGTCGCAAAACCCCCTTTTTTCCTTTATTTATTTATTTATTTATTTATTTATTTATTTATTTATATTTTGTGACGCTCTTGTGAAGTGATACCCGAGTCCGTAACAGAATACGTCGCGTAAACTTGAATAAAAGCGGCGGCCTGGTGAGACGAGACGACGCAGCTTAATATTCTCATAACTGAGCTCAACCCATAAGGGTTTATGTGTAACCGAAGCATCGTCTGCTGCAGCAGGAACCCGCGGGGGCTCTCAGATCTTCCGAGGAACCCCAGGCTTTTATTTCAAGCGTTTAGACAGAATTACAGGGCTTAACGAGACCACTCCGTATCAGACTGATTATAATGCGCTTTAGCTATAAACTATATTCCGGGAGTCGTTTTACCACCAGGAGCTGGCACCAAGCGCCTTTCCCTCCATTAGTTCCTCTCCGTTTCTGTCTCTTCTCATTTTTCCTGTGATAATTATGACCTGCTGGAGCTGGGGGATTTGGTTTTGCTGTCAAGATGGTACATAATACAGATCAAGATAGCTGAGGGGAACTCACAGAGCCACAAATCCCAAGAAGTGTCACCAATAGGTTTGCATTCACTGACACCAGGTTTTTAAAGGTCTTCTTCGGCGTGTGCACCAGGAAGTCTCTTTCTGCAGAAAACAACTGTGGTTTATCGATTTTTGACTAGAGATAAACCCAAAGTCTTTAATTTGCTGTTCCCTGTAGTCACTAATGCACTTGTAAATCAAGTCTGGCTACAGTAGTGCCTTTTCGTTTGGCTAATCTAGCAAAAAGTCGTCGTTACCCGAGTGGTCTGATATTCGTTGACGAAACTCTAGATTTGCAGATACATGTGTAAACTAACGTTAGTTGCTCCTTCTGACTTTTAAAGCAGTGAAATATAAATGTTTCAAACGAAATGTCTAGGGACGCTCAGTACGATGGCTGAGTGGCCCCATGTGAAGTCTCCAGCCATCTTGGTGACGTTATCAAGTGTGTATTCAGGATGTAACCAAATACAGACACAAATAGGAAATGTTTTTGTTTGGATTTGTTTTGGTTCTTGGGAGGGGTCAGAAAGCTTCAAAGGGAAAGTGGTTGAGGTAAAGGTCTACATTAGTGCCGGGATCCTGTGTGTGTGCGGGGGGGGGCCCATGGTCCATATGGTTAATCTGGCCCTGAGTAGGTCAACTGATTGTGACTGAAAAGTGTATATCAAATGCTTCGATGGGTTAATTTTCTCCTTTTTCTTGACTTCTGCTTCTGTTCAGGTCTCTAAAGTGAACGACTTTTCGCAGCCATCTCCTGCCAACGTGGCCACTGCCAAAAAGTCGAAAGACTGCCGCCTACCCTCCAGAACTGTGAAGTACACGGCCACCGTGACCAAGGGCCACGTCACCTACACCAAAGCAAAAGGAGAACTGGTCAAAAAAGCCAAACTGAACCACAGCAGACATTCTGCTGCTGCTGCTGCTGGCGGTAATCAGCATCCAGCCAGCAACGGGCACAGTGCCCAGCCCCCTCACTCAGGGAAAGCCCCAAGTGGCAATGCAAAAACCCGCAAACAGGTGCTGTTATCAAACGGGCTGCATGGCGCGGCCAGTGGAGGTGCCGCTCTTCGTTTCAACGGGCGGATCAACGGACTCCATAGCTCCAAGGAGGAAGAGTTGGAGCATGAAGGCCAGCAGGGGCGGCACAGTCTGCGCAATTCAAAACGTAGGATGGATACCGGGCCAGAGGTTACGGAGCCTAAGTCCAAGGTCTTGTTGTCGGACGCTAAAAAGCCTAAATTGGCATCAGTCCCTGTAGTGGAGACGCGCAGCAAGAAGGTGCTAAACCAGGACAAGGCTTCGACCGTCCTTGCTAACGGGCACAGCATCACGGAAACAGCTGCCTCACCCACGCCAAAAACAGGCCCCACCCCTGCTCCCGCTTCGCCAGCTGCCCCGGGGTCCGCCCACCAGAGCCCTGCCAACCCGGAGCCGGCAAGGCAACGGCCCAAGCGCGCCTCAGCCGGAAGGCTGATGTTCATCCACAGAGCACAGCAGAGGACCAAGAGCTGGCACGCTAACTCTAATGCTAACACTACCTCAACCAGCAGGCTCTTGAGAGGGTCAGAGCCTCAGACCACGCCTCAGCGGGTGGAGCGAGAGCGGGAGAGGGAAAAGGAGAGAGAAAAGGAGCGCGAGAGAAGCCGGGCAGGCCTGGCAGCGCTGCCGGAGATTCCTGTATTTAGGCCCAACTCGCGGGAGTTTCAGGATCCACTGGTGTACCTGGACACGGTGCGCGAGTGCGCCGAGGCGAGCGGCCTGTGCCGAGTGGTGCCGCCTCCTGACTGGCGTCCCGAGTGCAAGCTAAACGATGAGATGCGCTTCGTCACACAGGTGCAACGGGTGCACAAGCTCGGGCGCCGCTGGGGCCCCAACGTCCAGAAACTTGCCTGCATCAAGAAACACCTAAAATCTCAGGGCATCAGCATGGAGGAGCCACCAGTGATCGGTGAGTTTTCACAAAAACTCTCTTGCCAACTTATCCCATGCTCTTAAATCGCTTAGAGTAACTCGACTGCTCCAGATGAAGAAGAACCAGGGCTACTTCCGTCTCCCAGTGTAATGCTACACTACATAAGGAACGTCGCAGGCTAATCACGTGACTTCACCCCAGTAACAGCACATGTTAAGATACAAGACTGCTGTCACTTCTTGTTAGGAAGCATTAATTCACTTTAATCGCCTGTCTTTTTGGATTTGCCCGTGGCGTGGCTGAGTGTTTGTAGGCTCCCGAATGTCGCCCCTAGCCTTTGGTTAACCGACTACCGCGTGTTGTTAGGTCTAGCAGGGTATACGGTTTAGTACGTGGTGTTTACTGAGGCACTACAAATGCAGCTGCAGTTTTGGAGGCATTCCAGATGGACAATTAAACTGGAGGTCATTGACCTGTTGAGTGTCACATTTTTCAAGTTAACGTGTTTAGGACATAAATAAAGATGGCTTGCTGGTGAAAAGGGTTGAATTTCCATTCTGTTACCATGAAGACCACTTGAGCACGGTTACTGGGGAACCTATTATTGTGTGGGTTTCTTTTTGTTACAATTTGTATATTGCATGCTTTCGATATAGTTTTCAGGACTTCTCGGGCCGCTAAAGTCATTTCATTACTTGACACGAGGAACAAAAACGTGCTCTTTAGGTCTTTCAGAGAAGTACCACGTTATTCATTTGATCCCGCAGCAAATGGCCAATTTTTTTTAATCTGTTCACGAATCACACGTTATACTTTTTTTTTTTTTTTTTTAAACATTTATAGCTTTGTGGAACGCCATGAAACGTGTTGGTTCTTGTCATCACTCATGCTTTGGCAGCCATCATGAGTTGTTCTCTTTTATTCTTTCTTGTGAGTTTTATAAGGTGAGCAAGTAAAAAGTCAGCTTTGTCACATTACTAAGAAACCAGAAAGCCCCGAAAAAAAGGAAGGATTTCGTGTTTGTATGTGTGTTGTGGAAGAATTGGTGTTGACCCTGGAGTGTAAAACAGGCCTCCAAGTTGAAGTTCTTCAGGGTTCTGTGGGGTTAATGTATTTTCCTTGGATTTGTTTGTTAGTGATTAATAGTTGTTGCTCATGAATAAGCAAAAACCTGCACATAATGAATGTCTAGCAGCAGCAAGTCAAGGTGACCACTTTTAATCACGAAGATGAGGATGTTTTGCAGCAGGAGTTTCATTAAAATCCGCTGAGTCCTGACGTACACTTAGATGGGGTAAAACTCTCAGGGGTTCGTTTGGAAAAAGTTTATTAGTAATAGAAGGTCAAGGGGATTGATGATGAAGATGCTGATTACAGGGGAGTCCTCGATTTACGGCGGACTTTCGTTCCTACGGCTCGACGTAAACACGATTTTCGTCGTTAGTCGGAACGCACACACTGTACAACACTGTGTAATGTTAAAACAGCCGAATACAGCACCTCATAAAGCTCCCGGATCTCCAACTAGGGAACGAAAAGAACAAAGAAAATCCAATTGCGCTGATTGGCTGTCGTGGCAAAGGACTCGATTCTGATTGGTCCATACGTTTGTGCTCAGGGTTTGTATGAACTCTGTCGGGTTCGGTTGAGAGGTCGATCCTGAGCGCCGCATTCATTTAAATATCATCGGCGAATGGAAACAGCCTCTTTCTAAGGCGTTCTTAATAAATTCATGGGAGATGGTGACCGACGTAAGCACAAACGCTGTAGGTCGATGACGCTGTAAAGCGAGGACTCCCTGTAGTATTATTATTATTATTATTATTATTATTATTATTATTATTATTATAGGATAATGTCTTCAAAATGAAGCGTTAAGGAAGCTGCTTCTCTGTAATTAAAGAAGAAAAACTGCAAGCTGGAAAAGGGGAAATTGCTCATAGGTCGCTAATGAGCTAGTCTCAAAGTGCATGTCCGCTTACTTTGGTTTATTCCAAGGCGCTTGAAATGACCTGCATGATTCATTCCCTACGTAGGAGGCTGCGAGGTGGACCTGTCACGCTTCTCCGAGCTGGTCAGCGACATGGGTGGAATGCAGCGGGTGATGGACCTGAAGAAGTGGAGCCGTTTGGCGGACCTGCTCCGGATCCCGAGGTCGGCTCAGGAACGGCTGGCTAAGCTCCAGGAGGCCTACCTGCAGTTCCTGCTCTCCTACGACCATCTTTCTCCGCACGAGCAGCGCCGCCTCGAGCATGAAGTGCTGGCCGAGAAGGAGGCGCTGGAGCGCCTCCGGGGGCCCCTGGAGGGTCACTCGGAGAGCGGGAACGGCCACGCCTTGGCACTGCCGCGCTACGAGCCCAAGAACGGGCTCCATGGACCGGGCAAGGAGCCGGAGACTCCCCGTAACCCCGGACGCCGTCGACTCTTCAGTCACGAGAAGAAAAAACGTCAGGTAGAAGAGGAAGGAAATGGAGGGGTTCTCAGTGACCAGCACAGGTGTATATATAAGGTACGAAAAGAGTTGATTTTGTTCCGTTGGCTAAATTTCTTTTAGTTTAGTTTTTATTCGCATTCAAATATTGTAATGTGTGTGTAATTTATATAAGTCAAGTCATGTCAAGTGGCTTTTATTGTCATTTCACCCTTACACATGTGGTGCAGTGTATCGTGAAACGAGACAACACGTCTCCAGGACCATGGTGCTACGTGTAAGACAACACAGAGTACAAAAGGCGCACGTGTGCAACAGAAGACAACATAAAATGCATGTGTGCAAACGTGCAAACATGACAAACATGTAAATGCTGTGATCTACAGAGATTCACCCTGAGCTCGTGCTTCCCTTCTCTCTCTCACACACACACACACACACACACACACACACACACACACACACACACACACACACACGCGTACCATACTGCTTTAGGAACCCACTGGGCTTTTATGTAGAGGGGTGGGTGTGTGTGTGTGTGTGTGTGTGTGTGTGAGTGTGTGTGTGTGTGTGTGTGTGTGTGTGTGTGTGTGTGTGTGTGTG
>JAQLOM010000021.1:2932744-2943992 GCA_030068315.1 Chrysichthys thysi
TTGGAAAACATACACTAAACTGTCCAAAGTTATTCAAGCACTCATGAGGAGGTTAATTGTTGTCAATACTATCTGAGGTAACAAATCGATGTCTGTAATCTCCAATTATTGAGGAAAAAATCAAACAATCCGCTCAAATAATCCATTGATGTCATCTTAACATTGGATGTCATAATTTCTCATAATACAAACAAGGCTAATTCATCAAAACAAGAAACAACAAGACGATTTCAGAAAAATGCCGCATGTTTCCCATGGTATCCAGCCTCTGTGAGCTTACTAAAATGGCACCCATGGTGTCGAACTTCTGTACTTCCTGATTATCAACGTATTTTCTGGCCAGTAAATTATTTTAGCACGTAGTGCTTTAGAATCTTTGGTTTTACCTTTAGGATAGGGTGACCAGACGTCCCCGGTTTCCGGGGTTTTTTGATGCCCTGTCCCCGGCTACACCTGTCCCCGGAAATGTCCCCGATTTTGGCCCAACCCCCCACTCGTAGATCGACCGGTGGTGGCAACATATTGACAACGCGCATGTCTCCCCACCCCCGGTCGTTGATCATCCCCGTGGTGGCAACATTTTAACAAGGTGCAAACCCCCCCCTTTGACCGAAATGTCCCCAGTTAGCTTCCCAGAAATCTGGTCACCTTACTTTAGGAACCATTTTATATATATAAACAAAAAAAACATTCATACATTTACAAGAGTGGATGTAAACATACGTATCATAGCACCGCTCTGGTGGCATGTCACAGCAACACAAAACAGCTGTTAGAATGAGCCGCTGAGGCGATCGAAAGAAATCGAAAGCACAAAAATAGTTCACGTGGTCTCAGAGATGCTAACAACACAAGATGGTGTGAGGGACTGACCGCCGCTGACCCATGTGTTTCCCTTGTTCCTCATTGTTTATGCATATAGAGATAACGAGGCAGACGGCTCGCGGTACCGCTCGTGGCTCCAAACATTGCTCGTGGGTACAGCGAGATTTTATTTAATAAAAATGCTCGTGACTCATAGTTACTCGTGGCCTCAGACGCTCGTGGATACAGAGAACACTGTACTGACTCTTTAAAAATGTCACTTTGCTCTTCAATCTCACTTACATGCAGATAAATGTGGCAGATTTATAGACAAATATGTGCATGTGGGATATAAATATAATGGTGTTACAAAACGTGTTTAATGGTCTACATGGAAGGATGAAGTATTTATTTAAATAGTATTATTCAGGTTTTATCCTGTTTGATGTTCTAAATCTTACTTGAACACGAGTGAAAATAACATCCTGAATGGAGCAAGTCGAAATCTTTGTTCAGCAATTGTCCGAGATCTTCACGTCCTGGGGCATTTAAAATAATTTTGCTTGGAGCTACAGCTGGAAGAAATCTAAATAAACTCTGCCTGAGCCTTAATCATGTCCTTTGTGTGACGGCAGGAGGAAGAGGACTCCAAACCCAAAGCGCCCAAGAGGAAACGGAAAGGCTCGTCAGCCGTGGGCTCAGACAGTGACTGAGAGGACACGCCCACCTCCACATGGCCCACCCCCAGCATCTCCACGACCCCGCCCACTCCAGTGTGACCTCACTGGAGAACGAACCACCAGCCAGTCATCCGCTCTGACCACTCATCGTAGAGGAAGCGCTGGATTTCCTTCCTGGGACTTTGACTGGAGCAAGCCAGGAAGCCACACCCTTTAGCTTCCCTCAGCACTAGCGTGACTGGCTGCTTGGGGATTAGGGGGCCTGGCCGAGGCCGACGCGGAGCCGCTAAGCTTCGAGGGCCTCTCCTTTCCTCCCCCCGACTGGGACGGACTGACGGAAAGACAGGTCAAAATTGCACACGGGAGTCATCCTAAAGCGTCTCTGTACTCACCGACCCACTTATCATGATTGAGCGCAAAAAAAACAAAAACAAAAATCCCACACACACAAAAATACCCTACACACAAGGGGTGATTTACAGCATTTACCACGAACATTCGAATGTGCCCCACTCCCAGAAGACGCATTTTATCGTTTGATCAAGAACAAGCATTTGCTTTGTCCCTTATAAAATCCCTTTTTTGTCCCGATTGGACGTCGTGGCCCGATGGGGGCGGCGCCAGGGGGTTTTACAAGGAGGATGACACTCCTCCTGGATGGATTTTTATCACGATTGCACAGTGCAGGTGCAGAAATTGGATTGTAAAAAAATAAATAAACAAAAAAAAAAAATGGAGGACTTGACACAACAGACTTTTTAAGAAAATTGCTTTCTACTGACCTATTTTCGTAAAAAAAAATTAATAAATCATAACTATGTAAAAGGATTATGATATTAATAAAAAAAAGGCAGGGACAAACACTTTTGCTCTTTAATAAATGGTTGTGGAGTTTGAAACGAATCGTACGTTTATAAAGGTGGGCTATAACGCCACATTACATGCAAGCGTTCTCAAGTGTCTTGAACCGTGGAGAGCGTTAAGACAGTGAAATCTCACCTGTAGCAGAATTTTGGCAGGGTGTCAGTCTTGAACTAATATACAGTCGATCCTCTCATCTACGGACACCGCATTAACGGATATTGGATGCAAAGGACAACATCTGCTGGTCTGGAGACATAATCCATTAGCCAGAATGTCCGGTATGAAAGTTTAAAAATCCCGTGTTGCGATCTGAGTCCTGTATTTCAGCAATTGTCCACTAGATGGCGGTGGGGTGCGTGCTACTAGTTGTTTATAAGCATCGGTTGAGCTGTGGTCGTTGTGAAGCTGTACTGGTTTTCCAGCTATTATTTTGTGTTTTTCACCGTTTTTTTCTGCCCAGTGCCGTCATTATGCCACCCAAAGATAAGTCTAGCGGTAAAAGAAAGCGTCTCAATCTTAGTATTGGCCAGAAATTAGAGCTCATTAACTTGGAACTTAGGTGTTTGTGTCTCCCGTGTTTGTGAGGAGAATGGTGTGAACACACATAAGGGAAATGACATTTACAATTGTATTTATATATTTATTTACATTAGGATTTTAATGTACTTACCTATTTATGTTGGATGTGATGCTGCTCGTCATGTGTACAGTATTTGGGTAGCACTTTTATGGACCTTAGTGAGTGGTGTCCCCCCACCCCCTCCACACACACACACACAAACACACCCTTCACATAATCAGGCTATTCACGTCAACGGACAACCTCTCCCCCCAATTAGTCCATTAATGTGAGGATCAACTGAGATATATTGTGTGTGTTGAAAACCAAAACCCAAAATCTGTAACCAAGAAATCAAACTCTGTAAACAAGAGCACTTATTCTTAGTTACGCTTCTCTCGGTTCTAAAAGTTTCACACTTGAGTTTAGGCACGAATTTGACACCGGGAGGGCAGGGACATGATGTCAGCAGCTGGAGGTCGGGATCTAGTAACTCATTGGCTACTGAACAAGTGAACGACCCACCCAGAACGCCGGCGAGATTTGCTTCACTTAGTAAAGGCGAACCAGCAGGAGCATGTGTTAATAGCATGTCTCTTCTTCCTTGGTCCTGCGTCCCCAGTAGACAGACGTATTATTAACCTACCTGCTCTTGCTACACAGACGCATAACACATATTGAACATGCTTATTTACAGAGTTTACACATTTCCTGGTTATGGATTTTGGGTAAATTGACCCCATAGGTCTGATCTTAATCTTATGTTTATTTATGTGCTAGTGATTGTCACACGTGAAACACACCACAGCATAGCGTGACACACAGTGAAATTCTTTCTCTGCATTTGACCCATTCACCAAGTGAAGCAGGGGCAGCCGAACAACGCAGCGCCCGGGGAGCAGTGCTTGGGGACGGTACCTTGCTCAGGGTACCTCAGTGTACCTTGTCAGGCCTGAGCCTTGAACCCACAACCTTCCGACTGAAGGGCCAGTGCCCTGACCACTAGGCTACCACTGCCCATCTTGAAAGATGGTGTGCACACAAGGACCCTGAAAAGAAGTGGAGTGTAGGGCGAGTTGAAGACACGAAGGCTTCGGCTTTCCATTTCCCTGAGGTTTGGTCACACCCATAATAATCCAGACCCAGTTCACCTTGAAGGAAAATTAAAAAGACCACATGGAATACATTTCTGCACTTTTTATATACATTCAAGGCCCAAAGTTCAACATATGTTGCTTAGGGACTTCCTGACTTAAAGTAAAGGATAAATCTTTATAAGGAGCTTTCCAGACTGTGTAAAGGGTGTGTTATGCAAGTGTCACCACGTGCTCTTATGGGTTAATACGAATCATGCAAAACACCCTGGGACAGCCTTCACAGTACACGTGCTTTCAAAGCTATTTATTACATCATGGAAATGGGAGAAAAAAATAATCCAAGGGTACCTGAAGGGGAAAATAAGTGTAGTGTCAATGACATAAGAAAGAAAACATTTTCCTATAATATGTAATGTACCAGAAAACATTTATTCCTCATCTACACCACAGAGATTTGCCTATACTACTGGTTAACAAACATTTCCTGATTTTTTTTTTTTTTTTTAAATCTGTTTAGATATGTTTCAAGTTTTAGAAGACGTGGTCATTTCCTCACGTCGTCAAAGGCCTCTTTGTTGTGGGTCTTTTCTTCTCTGATGTTAAGACATCCCAGTCGTGTTTACAAGAAACCAGAAAGTCCGAAGTACAAAAGCACTCTGCCCTAAAGGCCAAAAACCTGTTTTTAAAAGCAGGGACACCAGAGAATCCTTCCTTCCTTCCTTGTTAATCAATCAATCATCGCTTGCAGAAAACCTCATCATAACATTTAACTGTGGGTTAAATAGTGTTTTTAATCCAGTTATGATTAGGCTTTAAATCATGTAGACTGTCCCCCACACTACTGAATTAGCTGCATTGAAAAAAAAAAAATGTGGTGTGGTAGTTAACACTGTCGCCTCACAGCAAGAAGGTCCTGGGTTCAATCCCTGCAGTCGACCTGGGCACCTTTCTATGTGGAGTTTGCATATTGTCCCCATGTCAGTGTGGGTTTCCTCCGGGTACTCCGGTTTCCTCCCACAGTCCAAAGACACACAGAGGGGATTAGGCTAACTCATTACTCTAAATTGGCTGTAGGTGTGAAGGAGTGTGTGAATGGTTGTCCATCTGTGTGTCACCCTGTGGTGGATGGGTGACTTGCCCACCGTGTACCCTGCCTCTCACCTGACGTCATTCGGGATTGGTTTGCTTTGTAGATGGAACCGTTCGTGAATTCAAGACCTTCTATACCACCTAGCATCTCAGTATGTCTATGAAGCTGTAAGAATATAGTAGCATTGTGGTACAACATAATACACACACACTTAAGGTGGCACTTGAGTTGCAAACACATCAGAGGAACTTTCACAATACATTTGAGTGACAGACCTCCTTTTAAATGGCAAGGTCGAGTTTCCTCATTGGGTTTGTTTTGGCATTTGTGCCAGAAACGAGATTAATCATTGTAGGCGTGAGCGCACACAGTTGCATCAGACGAGGACATTCCGATCCTTTATTGCACTAAAAACTTGAAAGCATAAATCATCTTAAGTGGAAAATAGTTGGTTAACCATTCTGCAACAGTGAATTGTCACTCTGCAGCGATAAACCCCCAAACACACATATGCACAGATATCAAGAGCAAATAGAGAATCATTTTTCATCAATGTATTTTATCTGGAAACTTCCTTTTATCTGCTCTGCCATAACCAAGTTGATGGAGATCCCTCACAGAAGTACTCACTTGGAGTCGCTCTGTGACCTCAGCGGCCTTACAATGGGGGATTTATTCAAACAATGCACTCAATTGGCTGAAGACACCTGTCAGAGGGTCCAGGTCGACCTGAGCAGGATTCTGTTGATTCCTTTGCTTTTGAATTGTACAGTCAGTCACTCTGTTGACTGGAACAAGAGGAATCCCAAAGTTTTGTGCACTCATACACTGGCCAAGTCCACCCTCAGACTGACCCTCAATACACCCTCTTTGATAATCACAACTTTTGTTTTTGGTGTTCACATGGCTAGTTGCTCTAAACTATTAATATCCTGTAATCTGAAATGAACAAATAAATCAGAAACAAGTTTCACACCAGGTGGTGTCCACATACAAAAGACCTAACTTGGGGTGTATTTACTTCTGCGATGTCTGTGTATAAGAGGGTCGGAGCATGCAGAAATGGTCGGCAATATGACGGACCTGAATATGGAGTTCTCTTCTCATTGGGTGGAAGTTGGTGGGCCCTGACATGGAGACTGAGGCACCACAGAAGCTAGATTTTTTCCCTCTGTATACAAACTAGACAGCAAAATGTAAGGGAAAGAAAAAGGAATTAAGAATATGAAGGATTTCCAACAGCCCTTTTTTGGTTGTAGAAATAAAATGGTAGAGAAGTACTGCTCACTGAAGGGGGGACTACAGAAAATCATGACAGAATTAAATTAAAAACACAGGTTTTATTTATTTCCTTAAAATCAAATCAATTCAAACAGGTTGGTTCTTAACTTGCCCACAAAAAGCCATCCTAAAGTACATCTTGCACTTTCCTGGCATGGCTTTTCTTGCTTCTAGGAGTGAGACTCTTGAGTGCAGTCTGTGTCTTGTACAGCAGCTTGAGACGTTTCTCAGATCTCTGAGCAAAGCTGCACGGTTCTGGGCTCGGCTCGTCACCTTGAGCTGCACCGTTGGACCCCAGAGAGTCTCCGATCTCTGGAAAGCCAGGTGAACACACAGGACTTTGACAGCCTTCTTCTCCTCTTTGTCTGTGAAAAAGGGACTCCCTGCGGCTCACGTTCGGGCTGGCGGCCAGCGTCCGGAAGCCATACGGAGTGGTGACTTTCTCCACGTGCTTCAGGGACATCGCTGCTCGCGTAGACGGGTCGCACACATCCACCTTGCTACGTTTCCGATTCGACTGCGGCGTGAAACGGAGCTTGATGGGAAAGCGTGGAGAGGCTGACGGAGACCGTGACCCCGGAGGTTGATTCTCCGGGCTGCTGGGAGACAGGAGTTTGTACTCATCCTCATCTTTGTGTTTTCTGAATCGAGGAGAAACGCTGAGGTGCAGTTTTGAAGGAATGTAAAAGCTTGGTATTCTTCCTGGGGTCAGTGGTACATTCTGCCCAGCCTTTAACTTGACAGCAGGGCTTTCTCCTTTACTACCCAATGCAAACATTTTAACCAGGTCACAAAATAACCAAACACACTTTAAGCCACAGAAGAGAACTGAGATACTAGAGGTTTCCTCTTCTTTCGGCTCAGCTTTTAAACCCACCGCTTAAATGAGCTGCAGGTGAACATCATCATCATAATGACTCCCTCTACTGGGCTAGAGCACTTCCTGGGTTATGACTTCCATTTGCTTTTATACCCAATGTAGTCCACTTGTATGTGGTGTGTGTGGCTGAATTCCAAACATCACACTACGGGGTGTAAAGTCAATTAAAAGTACACTATTTATGACAAGACACAAGAGACACTTCCTTTCTTCTTCTTTGTCGCAATTACTGATTTGAAAAGCCTTGCTGGATGACTCAACTAGGTTCCTCTATTTCTCTCTGTCTTCAGTTTGCCAGAGAGCAGTTGTCATGGAGAGACCCAGAATCATTTCGATCTGATCAGACCAGCAATGAGGTGTTCTTCCACGTGATCTTTTACTCTCTACTCTGCCCAAGAGAACCAGCTTTTCGAGGTTGTCTGGATCCCTTCTAGCTATGTGCTCAAAATAACTCAAGATATGCTGCTAACAGGTTGTTGACAGTCTGTTTGTGATGCGAAGTTGATCAAGAATGGACTTGTTGGTTCTTTTAGCCATCCATGGAATTCTCAGCATGCGGCGCCAACACCACATCTCAAAGGCGTCAATCTTCCTTCGTTCAGACTCACGTATTATCCAGGACTCCAAGCCATAAAGAAAAATAGGGAAAACCAGGGTGTGCACAAGTCTCATTTTTGTACAGTTGGAGATGTTTCCAGCTTGCCTTTTCTAGCTTTTTCATTTTGCTCACAGGGTCTTTTGCCATCAGTGTTCTTCTCCTAATTTCCTTCTCGCTCCCTCCTTCACTGCTCAACATAGACCCAAGGTACACGAACTCATTTACTATCTCCAGGTCGGCAAGTTTCCCTGTTAAGTAAGTTGGCCTGCTCTATCTACGATCATAATTTTGGTCTTCGACTTGTTGATCTCCAGCCCGACCGGCCGACTCTCCTTTTCAACCTTCTTTAAGTTCTTTAAGTTCGTCTTCAGGAGACTCAAATAGAGTGGTGTCATCTGCGTATCGGAGGTTACTGATCTTTCAGCCCCCATTTGCAATACCGCCATCCCAGTTTTCAAGGGCTTTTCTCATTATGTATTCTCCGTATATGTTAAACAACAGGGTGGACAAAATGCACCCCTGATGGACACCTTTCCTGGGACACTTCCTTACACCCCTAGAACTTGGTCATTGGTATGAATGTGGCTTGTTTATGGTGTGTTGTGTATTCCCACCTCATGCCCTGTGATCCCAGGACAAGGCTCTAGATCAGGGGTCTCAAACCTGTCCAGAAAGGGCCGCTGTGGGTGCAGGTTTTCATTCCAATCAAGCAGGAGACACAGGTTTGAGACCCCTGCTCTCGATCCTCTGCAACGCAGACCAGGATGAGGAAAATCAGACCAAACCCTTATGTGCACTTAGACAGTGAGTCATTTAGGCCTCAACCCATGTGCTTCATGTAGTGGAGGTTTGATTTACACCTTTACTTCTTTGTTCGTTTGGGACACGCCCACGGTTTGGAAGTGAACTTTCCCAAATTCGAATGTACGTCAGACTTCGACTTCATCCTGGCAGTGTGACAAGTAGGCTGACTGGCAATCATTTCATGCATTTGGTAATCATATAAGGTTATAGTTAGGGTTATGATGACAGCAAGCTACATTTATTACAAGTATTGATTGTCAAACACACTTTTCATGTGACAGGAATGTAAATTATATTACGCACCAGCTACAGGTTAAACTTTTAAGATGAGCTATACAGTAAATGCTTTATTGTTTATATCCAAGTATGAACATTATATAGCTTAATGGTTCTATATACCTTATATAGACCATCACACCCATATGTGCGTGTTGAACATCTCATTCCAGATTATGTCCTTCCTTTGCTGTTATAATGAGCTCCACTCTTCTAGGAATGCCTTCCACCACATTTCGGAGTGTACAGTAGCTGTGGGGATTTGGGTTCATTCAGCTACAAGAGCAGTAGTGAGGTCAGGCACTGATGTTAGGTGAGGAGACCCCAGTTCCAGTTCATCCCAAAGGTGTTCAGTTGGGTTGTGGTCAGGGCTCTGTGGAGGACATTCAAGTTCTTCTACTCCATCCTTAACCTTAACACACCATGGATCTTCATGAAGCTGGGTTTGTGCACAGGGGTATTGTCATGCTGGATCAGGTTTGGGCCTCTTAGTTCCACTGAAGGGAAATAATGACATCTTATACAACTCTGTTTGGGGAGAAACCACATATGGGTGTGATAGTCAGGTGTACACAAAATCAGGACCATGTATAAAAGGTTCTGAGCAAAATGGTCATGCTGGAACAGGTTTGGGCCTCTTAGTTCCAGTGAAGGGAACCTGTAATTGTACACCATACAAAGACATCCTATACAATTATTTGCTTTGAACAGTTTGATATTAGGGATGTAATTATTAAGTGTCAATGTACTTTTGGCCATGTAGTGATCAACAGCGTCAAATCTGCAAATAAATCACTACTGTTGTTGTTGTTGTAGTTGTTGTTGTTGTTGTAAGTAATCATCTTGTTATCAAGATGGAACAGGGTTCATTTTAGGAACAGCCTTAAATGCAAAGAATGTTGACTGGGTAATAAATAATAATATGAACTCTTCATCCATTAATGCTGCATCCTGACATACATGGGGGGGGTCCATCTAATACTTCTGTCAAGACAGACAGCTCTGAGAGTGTTCAATGCAGCATATTACTGATGGACATAAGCAGTTGCTTTAATTATTGATACAAAAAAATTACATACACACACATATAACATACAAACTGGGATTTGTAGTCTCCGAAGTGTAGCTGAAATTGAAAGATTAATTAAAAAAAACTTCTTTATATGAAATTATGTTCATATAAAAAAAAGAAGAAAAAAATAATGCAGTGTGGAATAAGGATCTATGTATATATATTTTAAAAAGTAACACATTACAAGCCATTAGTTTTGACTGCTGTTTGTAAAGGAGTGTTGTGTTGTGCTGTGCTGTGTTGTGTTGTGTTGTGTGAAATTTTAAACGCTGGCTTCTTCCCTTAACTAGAACTTTTAATTTGACGTTGTGAACCGGATGTGACGTTGATTCTGGTCCCGCCCACCAGTGTAGCCCGTCATACCCAACTGGCGCGTATAATAAAAGTGTTCGGAGTAAATCATGCTGTAGTGATTAGCTTATTGTCAGTCGAGCACAAAGATATAGATTGATTTAAAGCAGTAACTAGGGAGCAGAGGAGAGTCTTAAATATGCTGCACGCTAAATGTGTTATGTAGAAACAGGCTAGCTAATGTTCCTGTAGAGGCTAAGCTAAGTGTCCTGCAGCTTGTTTAGAGCCACAATACCGTTTACTTCCGGTCCGAGTTCGTGGGGTTCGTCTACAGAGAGAGGAAGAGCGAGTGTGAGTCCGGGCTGGAGGGCTGAGCTGGACGCTCCTCTGACATGAAGTGGACATGAATCCCTCGGTGTCAGTCAGGCGCAAACCTGGACCACCCCGAGCCAAGGGCAGCAAGGGTGAGGGGCAGGAGGGCAGCAAGGGTGAGGGGCAGGAGGGCAACACGGGGGCATGGAGTGCTCCTGCTCCTCCATCTCCATCTAGAGGAGGAGAGTCAGGGGGTGAGGACAGCACAGAGCCGGCCAGAGCAGGACGAGGGACAGGTGCTGACACCAACACACGGGGCTATGATCACAACAACAATCATCATCATCATAATACAGGAGCTGTACATCATCTGCACACGGGCTACCCCTTAAATCACATCTGGCTTATGGGTCACACACACACACACACACACACACACTGTCCAACCTAGCATATAGGTCAGTGCAGAGACATGCCTCACACACATTGTTCATGGAAGGAATATGACTGTTAAAGTAGGTGTACCTAATAAAGTGGCCAAGTGTACACACTGTATCTTAAAAAGCATTGCCACTGTACCGATACACTCCTATCACTGGTATCTCTCTCTCTCTCTCTCTCTCTCTCTCTCTCTCTCTCT
>JAQLOM010000021.1:2966747-2978348 GCA_030068315.1 Chrysichthys thysi
TCAGTTGCTAAAAAGCAGAAACAGTGAGAAGAATGGACAAGGCATGGACATTACAGTTTGGGTCTCAGGAGGTTAATATGTGCTGGAAATGTATTTATTTCACAGTAACTCAATCCATAATGGAAAAAAGTTTTTTTGTTTTGTGTGTTTTTTGGAAGTCAAAAGGACACCGGAGACAACCAAAGTTAGCCAGACTTGAAATCATTTAAAAACGTCGCTTCTTTTCAGTCAAACTTCCATGTGCTCTAAAACCGTGCAGGAGAATAATTTCACACCACACACAGGTTCCATTAAAACAAAAAGATTTTTATTTAACTCTTTTTCTCTGTATACTTTATTATAATAAGACACTTTTCTGCTTGTACATTGCTCCCATGAACTTAAAAATGGCAACAATCGTTATTTTTTTCTTCCTTTTCTGGGGGGAGGGGAATGTAAGTTGGGGTAGACGAACTTAGATACATACCAATATACATACATGTGTGTATACCAAGGCTCCAGTAATAAACCATAAATGCTATAAATGCATGTGACCACTTCAGGTACCTTAGTGCGGTCGGAAGTATAGTACAATCTTTGAGTATTCCAGGAATACACTTGAATGGGTAGTATTATTTACTTATTAAACATGGGTACATATGATAATGACCACGTCGAGAGACAGCTAAACGTTTAGAAGTTAGGATAAAGGATGGATAGAGCTCGGAGCCTGATGCACAACTGCCAATGTTCAGGCTCTCCGAGGTGTCTTCAAATTAGGATGTGTTCATACTAAAAGGTCAGTGAGGGCCAAAAAATCCCCACCAAAAACAAGACAAAAAAAACAAACAAACAAACCCAAAAACAAAGAAAGAAAGAAAAAACAAGGAACAAAGAAAGTAAAATATGCCCATAGAGAGACAAGAGATGTTACTAAATGATTTACACTGCAAGAACTTCATTTTTGGATAAACATACACACAATTGAATGCATATCCATGAAGTGTATATAATGAACACGGTATAAACATCCTAGTATCATCCCACAAAGGGTTAGAAAAAGAAAAATTCCTGTCCCACAAAAAAAAAGCACGAGAAAAAGGATTGTTTTTACCCCACCCACCCCAAAAATATACATACAGTAGAGCTAATGCGCACACACACACACGCACACACACACTCATACATTTCATTTATAAGCTCTATCCAAACTAGTCTCCAAAACACAGGCATATCCCAGAAAACAAACCCCAACTTACAGCAGTAGTAAAATATCTATGCTGGTCAGAATACACAAGGGCATGTCCTTGCACCTGCTTCAATTCAGATGAGAAGTGCGATGTGAAGATCATTATTTTTTAATTATTATTCTGAGTGTGGATACATGCAACTCTTATTTATGCAACTTTGAAACACTTTTCGAAAAGGGGGATGAACACATTGGTTAAAAAAAAAAAAAAAAAAAAAAGAAGAAAGAAAAAAGTTTGAACGACATGATGTGACGTGTGAAATTTACGTGTGAAATGTCTGCTATTCAGTCCTACCGAGATGTCGCCAATTCCCCAGACACACCGCGTCGTGCGGAAGCAGCACTTAGGATCATCAAACTGCTTTTTAGTTTCCATTACGTGAGACGTAATGGAAAGTAAATGGATGGTGATCAGACAGAGCACCTGACTTTTTCCACTCTACATTGACCAGAACTAGTGCGCAAACGTAACAAGCACAATACTTACTGCCTATTTAGGTTTAAAATGAACCGTAATATGACACTTAATAGATGCAAGAAACATAACAGAGATGGAGCGTGAAAGAAAGGAAAACAAAAACAAAAGGGTCTAGGAGTGAGAGGGAACTAGTGCTCGAAAAAAGAAAAAAAAAGTTTAAACTGGATGGTTCTTCAAATAATGTTTGTATTATAAATAGTATTCTACATTGAGAAGGAGAACAGGGGCACGCTGTCAGAGCGAGCCTTAAAATGAAATTAAATGATGTTCCTGGAGGAGGATAAAGGAGGAGTAAATGTTATCAAAGCCCACTAATTCAGTCTTTTTATAGTTGGAATACTTGTTGAACAAAAAAATAAAAATTTCAAACACCCCTCTATGAGGCTGCAAAACCAACCAACCAAATCAACCAAACAAAAAAAAAAAAAGCAGGAGCATAGAATCATCCAACAGCCTCGAATTAAAAAGTCACACTATATAGTTCTCAACAAAGAGCTACAGCAGTGATATTAGAAACAATAAATGTGAACATTAGTACTTCATAAGTTGGGCAAGCAAAACTCGCAATGACCACTGAGGGAGGGGTGGGAAAAAATCAAGAAGGATTTTGATTTAAAAAAAAAATGCATTTTAATGACCTGCTTTGCAGAAGAAAAGAAAAACATTACAGCCCTAACTTTTTTTTTTTTTTTTTTTGAGGGAGGGAATATGAAACGTAAACTGAACGAGGTAAAAGGAAAGAAGACACAAAAGAGGAGGAAAAAGCAAATCTATGGAACATAACTTCATATTAAAAGGAGTAACTGGACACTCAACCCCAATTCCAGTCTGAAGAATACGCCGGACTTCTAAACCCCCAACGTTGTATAAATACACAGGGACATCACAAACATTGGCCTTTCATAAATACTTCCGGACACTACTCCATGCTACTAATGTCGGCCTTCTACACGCTGCAGTCACATGTTAAGTATCCGTGTGTCAGTTTGAGGTCATATTGTGCTTGTATGTTGTCAATTAAAGTAATGGGACATCTAATCTGAGTGGAACTTGGGGCTTGTGTGAAAGGAAAGAAGGTATACATGGACAAATAAAAGGGACAAGAGACACGAAACATTAAACCAAGGGTGCTAGAATGAGTGTGTACATCTTCATAACTATCTTTTACAATAATAATAATAATTATTATAATAATAATAACAATAATAACATGGTAATATGTTAAGGGGCGATAATTGAGAGATGAGTTGGAAGGGAGAAAGGGGGATGAATTTGAAATGTTGCTAAATTAAAAGGGCAGGGAAAGCGGTGGAGGATTCACTTCCTGTTCTTGGGAGATGGCCAGTTGCCACGCCTCTCACCACGACTAGGCCCTCCATTACCCGATACACCACCCGGTCCGCCACCGGTAGGTGGCCCTCTGGAACCTCGACCACCACTCCCACCAGTGCTGACCCTCCGATTCTGCCTTTCCATCCCAGGTCGCTGGCTGGAGAAGCTCCTCTTATTGGCGGCCGATTCTTTAGCAGTTATCTCTCGGTCAACACCTCCCCCTCCTCCGCTTCCTCTTCCTGAAGGATGGTGATGGTGATAGGAGGAATAGGGTTTGCTGCCTCCTCCTCCTCCTCCTCCGCCACCTTCCCTTTCTCGAAACTCTGTAAAGTCACTGCTTTCAGAGGCAGTTTCCCATTCCTCGTTGGCCTGGTCAGAGTTCTGGTTGGAGACGTCTGGAGATTTGGCACCACCAGTCTGGTTGTGATTATGGTGGTGCTGAGAATGGGGCAGGCCAGAGTTGCCATGGTAGTGATGGTGGTGACTATTTAAATTCAGGTTCCCACCTCCAAGATAGCTGCTATTGTTATTGTTGGTTGCAGAGGTATTGTGATTTGCAACACCAGTGGTAGAGGATACATTGGGTGTTCCATCTTGCATTGAATTCTGGGATGGAGAAACAGACCGTTGTTGTTGCCCACCCACAGCTTCAATTATTCCACTACTCCCATTTATACGGGCTGCATTCTCTCGCTCCTGTTTAAGCCGGCGAAATCTAGGGGGTTTGTCTTGCTGATGCTGGGAGCGACCATGGCGCCTGCGACGAGGAGGGCGCTCAAATCCTCTATGCAGAACGTTTCGCACATCAGCATTAGGCAAAGGAACCTGTTTGGGTCCAGAGGAGTTGGAATTTGTGTTGCTTAAGGTCTGGGCCACACATCCATTTTCTGTGCTCAACTGGACAGCTGTGGGCACCGTTGGACCAGAGATCACAGAAGAGTTCACACCGTGGTTCTGAGACTGACCCTGCTCCATAGCCTTCTCTTTCTTTTCCCCATTCGATCCATGGCTTGGTTCTTTTATTAGGGAGGGCTGTGGGGGCGCGTGTTGCTTTCGGGCTGATGCAGAGGATTTAGCAGACATACCTTGAGAAGAACTAGGCCCAGAACGATGTCCCCCAGACATACCACCGCCACCACCTGAATTTCTGTAAACGCCTCCTCCAGTGGCACCTCCACCCCTGCCACGTCTCGATGGCACTCCTCGAGGGGTGAACACTCTGGTTTGTGTGTTTCTTGGCGGTGCTGAAGATGATGCATGACCCACACCTAGGTTCTCTCCCCCGGGTCCTTTCTTGGTAGTTGGTTTGCGATCCTCTTTGTCAGAGTGTGCAAGGTCACTAGCAGCACTCTCACTGCCAGTTTCAGAACCCCTTTGCCGCCTTCTTTTCGGCACTTCTTCATACTCCGAGCCCTCACTTCGGGTTTCGCTGTGGTTTCTGGCACGTCCGGGGTGTGGCTGGGAGCCTCCTTGGCCATGTCTGGCAGATGACCCCTCCCTCTTATGATCTTGGTTAGAGGAGCCATGCTGATAACTACTGTTGGCAGTGGATCTGTAGTCTCGGCTGTTTCTGCCCCCTGCCCTACCACGTGCACTGCCCGCATAGCTGCCCCTGTAGCCTCTGCCTCGCCCATAGAACTCTCCCCTTCCACGGCTTGCTCGGCTTCCTCGGGACGAGACCGCATGGTAGGTGGCACCTGCTGCACTGCCACTTGTCTCATAAGAATGCTCTCTGTCTCTTCTGGAAGATGAGGCTAAAGAGCCAGTGGCTTGGACAGAGTTTTCTGCTTCTTTGGATGCTTTATTCATGCCCCCACCAGCACCTCGCTCCTTGCCACCATTTCTTGGCTTTCCCAGAGGAGCGGTTTCATCTTTACCAGAAGGTCCAGATGAGGCTTGAGAACTGGAAACTGATGCTTGCTTAACTGATGCATGATTGGTATCTTGGTCTTTATCTTTTCCAGAGCCAACAGAGTTTTTTTCTCCTCCCTCACCTTCAGCAACCTCCTTCCTCATTTCCTTCAGCACAGGTCGCTTGATAGGACCCATTCGCTTGTTGGGGATACCACCTCCTGATTGGAGTGCAGGCTTATCAGTTTGAGTGCTCATATCTTCCCCTCCTGTGTTTCCTCCCATTCCAGAGCCTCCCTTTCGGTTATGTGCATGCCCACCACTTGCACTACTGCTTCCAGGCCTTGGGCCCCACTGAGTTTCAGTCTTTTGCTCCCGACCACGCAAGTTAGATTTGGGGTGGTGCTGCACTGAATGCTGTGAGGACTGTGTTTGAGGGTAGTTACCACCTGTTTTGTCCTGTTTCCGCCCACCAACACCCCTGGGTCCAGCGTCATGCTCATGATGGGGTGGGGGGTGATGTAGTGAATGCTTTCCACTGCCATCCTCTCTGGCTGAAGAGGAGGAGGAGGAGGAAGAGCAGGAGGAAGAAAGGCATGGCTGGGGAAGCGGAGGGGAGTTTTCGGTCTTCTTGGGATCTCCTCCTCTCTCTCGCTCTCTACCATTCTCATGTTTGTGTGGATGGAGAGTGTAATGTGAGGGATATCCATGGTGGTGCTGCAAATGGTGATTGTTTTCCAAGGGTGTGAGATCAGCACGTCCATTGCGATCAAAATGGGGATGAGGAGCCCCCCAGATTTGATTCTGCTGGCCACCCTGTGGGGCTTCATCTTGATGGCCGAAGCCACGAAGTTCTCCAACACTATTAACCCTCTGCTGTGTATGAGCTACCATCCTGGATCCATTATCTGGGAAGCTGCTGTAATTTCCACGCCCCCCCACGAAGGGCTGGTGATGGCCAGCTTGAGTCCCCACAGGGGATATCGCCTGATCGCTGGAGCCAGAAGGAGAGTTAGCACCCACGACAGGTGGCTGAATGGAAACTGCACCTCCCTCTCGACTGCGCACTGGAGGAGTGTCACTCCTGGTACATATGAAAGACAAAAAAAATTAGCATTATAATTACATATTAAAGTCTCATAGTAACCTCCAACTCTCACCTTTAATTTCTTAACTGATTATTAATTTAAATGTATGGATGTAAACAGTCATCAAAACAATATAAATTAAGTACAGTGGATCCTCTGGTCACGAACGCCTCCGAAAACAAACAAATCAGTTCCCGATCACCAAATACGCCAAGATTTTGCATCTGGTCACGACCACATAACACAGCCCCAGCCATTTTCCCCTTCTGCTTTGTACACGCCAGTGTTTTCCCATTTTCTGTTTGCATATTGCGCAATTGAGTATTGCGTACATAAAGATGCACGTGTCCCTTTAATCAGCCTCAGTCAGACATGCGTTCATTGGCTGTACAGTAACCTCCTCCCCACCCATCTTCCTCCTTACTTCCTTAATGCCTGAAGTTGACTCATGCAAGGTTCGTTTTCTTAAAACTCATTAAAAATTCTTCACAGCATTTTTTTCATTGTGTTTCTCTGCATTTTTGCTCTAGAAGCTTCATTACGGGTCCCAAGAAAGTGGAAATGGTAGTGAGAGTAAGAAGCCTAAGCGTATAACAATTGAAATAAAGAAAGAAATAATCGCAAAACATGGGAAGCGCCACCATATCCCTCCACCACCGTCCACCTACGCCAGCGACTACATATCCACCGCAAAGGGAACGCGCCTTAAAATCATCTGTTTATTTAATTTAGTCTTGTTTTTCTACAATTAAGGTTATTGTAATTTAGTTCTATGTTTTATTGCCACACATAAACCCATAATATACTTTAAAAACATGTTTTGAGGGCTGAAACACAATTGTATTTAAATTCATTTTAATGGGAAAAATTGATTCCTGTCGCGAACAAATCAGGTCACGAACAGAGTCTTGGAAAAGAACAAGTTCGTGACCAGAGGTTCCACTGTACTTAAAATAATAAAATGGTATACAAAACAATAAGTACTTTTAAACCCATGTTGTACAACTGAATATTTTACGAGAAGTTTTGTTTTCCCAAGAATGTTAGTCACAAGTATTCAGATTTCAAGAAAGTACATCATGCAGGGAGGAAAAAAAAAACAAAAAACCATACACTCTGGAATACTACTGGTTTTTTTTTTTGCCATCTGCCTGAAATAGAGCCCAAGTGATGAAACCATAACCAAGCCTTTACCTGGCACCTTTCCCCATGTCCTCCTCCTCCAGAGCTTGTTTCTGCCTTAAGGGGGAACTCAGAGCCCGACCCTCTCCAGTCCCTGGGAAAACCTCTGGTCCCCATGCCAATTTAGGATCCATGGGTGGTGTGCCACGGTGAGGATGAGGGGGACCTCCGTGCTGCTGCCTATCAAACTGCTCCGAGCCGGAGCCACCAGAATCTGAGCGCTCCCGACTCATTAGCCCTGAAAACAAAATTTCAGTGACATACAAAATAAGTGTCATACAATTCCAACATTATAATAATGTTGTCATGAAAATTTGTGAACAAACCAGTGGGATGCATGCTAGCTGGATAGTAATCCATGGGTGGGGGCCGACCCTGCATCATGCGAGGGTCCATGTAGGGCATCATCATCCACCGAGGGTCAAAGTTCATGGGCAGAGGTGGAGGGCGTCCCATGGAGCCAGGTGGGTATAGAGCAGGCTGTTTAGGGCCTGGCTGTGGTGCGGCACCGGGAGTCAGTCCCTGCTGAGGTGCTTGGGACTGGAGCTGGGCTTGGGCAGCCTGACTGTGCTGCTGCTGCCACTGCTGCTGTTGTTTCAGGAGCTGTTCCTGTGTGCAATTAATGGAACAAGTTTCACTTCTTGGCCAAAATCCAACCAGTATAACTACACAAATACAATGGTTTTGCCAGATCACACTACTGAGAAATACAAACTTGAATAGCTGTTGTACATTTCTGCAAAAGAAGTTGCATAAGCCCTCAGTTCCATGTGGATTAGATTTCACCGTTTTTTCTCTCTCTATGCGACTCTCTTTCTTGATTACAGATGTAATGCAACTGGGGTGCTGTTTGAGATGTTGGTGGCACAGCATTAAAAGTTTACTCCTGTTTCTAAAGAAAATCTTTTCTAGCCCATAGCTACTATTCAAATTACACCTGCCTTTACATCATTACGATACTAAAGAGTTACCAAATCAAAGAACATTATTTTTGCAATAACTACTTGATTTAAACAGCAAGAAACAATGTAATCCGGGTTTAGAGATATAGCGGAGATTTGGAAAATACACAGCAACTAAGAACCGACACGAACCTGCTGCTGCCTCTGAAAACGAGGTGGGAGGGACTTCTGATACTTGGAAAATCCCTGGCCAGGCATTCCACCCCCTGGCCTTCCTGTTCCTCCCGTAACTGCCTCTACCTTCACCGTCTCCTCTCCACTTCTGCTGCTGCGAATGTGTGTGCTGCTTGACACGGGCTCCTCCTTGACTTCCGCTGGTCCTGGGACATCTTGGGGCTGCTGATGCTGGGAGGCAGGAGGCTGAGCAGCCTGCTGTGACTCTGAAAAAAAGAAAGAACAGAATAATTCAGAAGGCTCAATTTCGGCCTGGAGTTAAGGTGATGGAAGTGACTGGAAGGGCAGTTCACAAACAAAAAAAGTAAAGACTAACCAGTGTTAGAGTCATAGCTGCTGTTGCTGCCAGCTCTTTGTCTGTTATTAGCAGTGAGTGCCAGTGTAGCGCCACCCAACTGAGCGGATGCGAGAGGTGGTTCTTCGGTGTCCACACAAGGTGACGGGGGCTGACTGGTGCTGGATGAAGAGGCTGAAGCAGTCAGGGAAGGAGTGGGGCTGTTTGCAGGAACATCTGCGACAGCACTGGGCTTCTGTTGCTGCTGCTGTTGCTGCTGCTGCTGCTGCTGTTGCTGTTGTTGCTGCTGCTGCTTCTCATCCAGCCTCTTCAACTTTTCAGCACATGCAGCACGGCGCTCTTCTTCCATCCTGCGCTCCTCTTCCTCACGGCGACGCCGGGCACGCTCCACTGCTGCGGAAATCTCTGACGACGACTGCTTCCTCCGCTGACGCCACGTCTCATCTTCATCCTCGCCCTGTGCCTGGTTAAGCAGGGCATTTGATGGAGGAGGAGTAGGTCCCTTCTGCTGCTGGACCGGAGCACCAGACGGCTTCGGGGTTGCTGACTGGTTCGAGGCCCGTTCCTGCTGACAGACAAAATGTCGGTGACTCAAAAGCTCATCCTTACATATATACTGCTTCCAACACCATGACCGTGCTCATGTTAGCAGCGGGCGATATAGACCTCACATAATAAGTTTTAAAACATATAGATGATTGTTATAGAGATAATCATATGACATATGATTCTTCCCCCCCAAAACTTAGATGGTAAGAGTTATGCAAATCAGTCCAGTGGACATACAAAAAGCATCACATTTGTAAGATCTTATTTAAAAGTTCAAAATTAATTTGGTCATGGGTCGCATGCAGTGCGGGTTGAGCTTTGTAACTACTTTTCACTTAAAGTGAAGGGTTCCCCTTCAAATCATCATTCATGCCACACCTGTTCTCCGTTTCAAATAAGAGACCATAATGCATCTTCACTCCAACGGCAACATCTGCAGTAGTCTCTTACATGTTAAGTAATTCAATTCATTCATTTGTATGAAAGGTAGCCTGTGTAGGTTTGCTCAATATTCTCTTGATCAGAACTGCATTAGAAAATCTCTACCAGGGTCTCATTTATACCGCCCACCACTAGGCAGATGCTGTCCTTTCGTAATTTGGACCCCTTTCCCATGTACCTGTCGGTAGGAGGAGTAGGGTCCCTGCCCAAGAAGTGAACCTGGTGGGGGGGAGGGCTGCTCCCGGGGGCCACCGTGTCCAGGCCTACGCCCCTGCATACAGGCAAAAGCACCTGGCAGTGAGTCATCCAGAAAGCACTTAACGTGCCCTTCAAAGCTTGTTCCTGTCGTCACAGTGACTCGTAACATGCTGGTTGTTGCCAAAGCAGTAGACTCAGGTGGTGTGTCGGTGCCTGCGAAGGGGGTCATGTAGGTCTTACCTGGTAGGGTCCAGCGCTCGTCTGACCACTCCAGTTGCTTCCCCCCTCCTCGGCCCAGTTTGGCTTGCTGGAGGGCGCTGGGCTAACCTCATCAGTGGGGACAGGAGGTGTGTGCCTTGTGTTGCCTCCACTCTCAGACATCCGGGAACGTGAACTTGGGGCAGGTCCGTCTTGGGATTTCTGCTGCTCCCTTTGTTCCCTAAAGGAGGATGAGGGGAAAAAAAACAAACAAACACCTGCATTAAAACTCGTCATATTTATTATCTAAATCACCAATAGGCAATTCTTTAATTCTCAGAAACATACAGAATGCCATTCTTGCTTTCAGTCTCCTCTTCGTCCCCCTCATCTTCATCATCGCTGAACTTTAACTTGGCCGAGTAGTCAATCTCCTCATGTGCCCCTGATTTAAGAAACAATAAGGGGTCACATTTCTCTGAAACATAAATAGGAAGTTATGAAATAAGGGATTAATCCCTTTTCATGCACCCTACTTACCAGCCCATCCATCATCTACTTCATGGTCTAGCTCATCCAGCTCCTTGAGGTCATCCTGCTTTAGGATAGAGGGGCGTTTGACCACTTCACCGCGGGGGCCACCTGGTGGCCTCCCCTCCGGTGCAGGCCCATCCTGCGAACGAGAGAATCTGAGGAGAAACAGAGAGAGGAAAGAGAGCTGTTAAGAGCTGAAAGCTGCACTGGAAGAGAGAATGTGTATTAACATATTTGTTTATCAATAACATGCAATAATAATCAATCACAAATGGGGAAAAAAGCAGCTCCAGATAATAAATTTTTTTTGTACACAGCTGAGTAGGAGGGTTTCTAGACTGACTTTACTAAAACCAAAATTCTAGTTACGGCAAAAATTTCCATTATTCCCTCTTCAACATAAAACACCCTCTGGAGTCAAACAGTACAAGAAAAACATTTGGAAAGAATTTGGCTTTGATCAAATTTCTACAGTTAACGACTAGATCTTTTAGTACATACGATGCATTCAAAATGCGTTTAGAATAAACAAATATTAAAAACGACATCTTGTCCAGTCATCACTAGAATCACAAACAAAACAAGAAGTTAAATTGTTGACATTTACAGGAAGGTTAAAAAACAAAGCAAAACAAAAAAAAAAGGTTCTCCTTAAATGCGAAGCTGTACATGGGGACCATCGGAACCAGTCTGTACATGTCTTACCTAGGGCCCTCATTGGGTGGTGGATACCTGTACGGCCCTTGTGGACCGTATGGCGGAGGGAAGGGCAAGTACGGCGGGTACATCTAAAAGAGAACGAACCGGTTAGAGTACAGAACTTTCCACCAAATGTACCACATCCCAAAGTCATTCAGTAAATTTGTTGCACAATTTGAACAGCATAACAGACGCTACTTGAAAAGGGTAGAACAACTTGTAACTACTAAATACAGTGATCCCTGTACCCATGAGCGTAACTGGTTTGAAGACACAGCTCGTGGGGACAATTTCTCGTGGGTACAAACAATTTTCCCCATAAGGAATAATGGGAAAGGGATTAATTGGTTTTCCAGCCCCAAAATACCCCATATAAAACATTTATAGGCACA
>JAQLOM010000021.1:3016147-3026579 GCA_030068315.1 Chrysichthys thysi
ATTCAACACAGTGTAATGTAACACAGCACAGAGTAATGTGACACACCATAGTGTAATGTAATTCAACACAGTGTAATAAAACACAGCACAGTGTAATGTGACACACAACAGTGTAATGTAATACAGCACAGAGAAATGTAACACAGCACAGAGAAATGTAACACAGCACAGTGTAATGTAACACAGCACAGTGTAATGTAGCACACCACAGAGAAATGTAACACAGCACAGTGTAATGTAGCACACCACAAAGTAATGTGACACACCACAGAGTAATGTAACAAAGTAGAGTGTAATGTAACACACCACAGAGTAATGTAACAAAGCAGAGTGTAATGTAACACACCACAGAGTAATGTAACAAAGCAGAGTGTAATGTAACAAAGCAGAGTGTAATGTAACAAAGCAGAGTGTAATTTGACAAAGCAGAGTGTAATGTGACACACCACAGAGTAATGTAACAAAGTAGAGTGTAATGTAACAAAGCAGAGTGTAATGTGACACACCACAGTGTAATGTAACACAGCACAGTGTAATCTAACACACCACAGTGTAATGTAACACACCAGAGTAATGTAACAAAGCAGAGTGTAGTGTGACACAGTACAGTGTAATGTAACAAAGCAGAGTGTAATGTAACACAGCACAGAGTAATGTAACAAAGCAGAGTGTAATGTGACACACCGCAGTGTAATGTAACAAAGGAGAGTGTAGTGTAACACACCACAGTGTAATGTAACACAGCACAGTGTAAGGTAACACCACAGGGATGAAGGCACACAGTGTAATGTAACACAGCACAGGGAAGAAGGCAGCATGATGTAGTGTAAGTCAGCACAGTGTAATGTAACAGCACAAGGAGGAAGGTGCACAGTGTAATGATACACAGCACAGGGGAGAAGGCAGCGCCATGTAATGTAACACAGCACAACAAAGAAGGTAGCATGATGTAGTGTAAGACAGCACAGTGTAATGATACACAGCACAGGGAGGAAGGTGCACAGTGTAATGTAACACAGCACAGGGAGGAAGGTGCACAGTGTAATGTAACACAGCACAGGGAGGAAGGCAGCACAGTGTAATGTATGACAGCACAGTCATGAAGGCTGTATCATCACAGAGATGAAAGCAATAAAATGGATGAAGGCAGCACAAGGGGAAGGCCCTATGATAATATCAGAATCACATGAACATGAGAGATCGTCTTGAACAGAATTCAAGATATAAAAATCAAGAATTTAACAGATATGTTAAAATGAAGCAATGGGTACCAAAGTATTTTAAAAATATTTGGTTACATTTTACGTCTGATAATGACTACACTGACTGTGCCTACTGACTGATGATAATGACTAAACTCCAGTAATGATCACGATGTTATTATACCACGGTGTTAATATTACATCATCACACTGTCTGGCCAGCTATAATGCAATACAGCACAGTGGACTGTGACAGAGCACAAGAAGAAAAGCAGCCAATATTTCAGTCTTTCATGCAAGTGAAAGAAGCGGTGGAAATGTGAGCTGGAAAGACAGAAGCATGTGATGGAGGAGGCAGCGTGAGTCCTGCTTAAACGATCACAAAGATGCTGCGTCTCATTGGGGGGCTAAAAGACCATCTGCGATCTGGCAGACAGTCTGGCCAGCCTAGTTTGTCCGATACAGCTACAAATCCAGTTTGCTTGCTCTCCCCGTGCCCTCGGATTCTTCTTTTTCTCAGCTCTGAATACACACCTTGTATGAATAGCGATATCACCGAAACGGCATGACTCTGAACATTTCTGCTCAGTAGAAATTTTCCAGAAGAGAGGTGTTAGAAGAACATGCAAGCATTGCTCGAATGCACATAGTATTTCATCAAACATGGTGACAAAGATGTGAGACAAACTCTAAAAGAGAAAAAACAGGTCATCTATAAATAGCAAGCACATGTGAGACGAAGGAGAGAAAATGCCACAAGGAGAAAGCAAGAGAGGGAGAGAGAGACAGAGAGAGAGAGAGACAGAGAGAGAGAGGAGGCAAACAGAGACCTGCACCACAATCCGTTCCTGCAGTGGCTTTTTTTTATTTAAACAGGATTCATACACAACAAAGGCATGTATAGCATCATTCAATAGAATAAACCTTAAAAGCACAGGTACACAAGTCATCGAGCAGGCTCTTTCGATAAGCCACCTGCCACATTTACAAGCTCAAAGAAAACCGGCATCTTAAGAGTGCAGGAACTGTGGGGAACCATACATTTCTATTTATTTATTTTTAAAGCGAAGTCCTCTGTGACAATACAGGACCGAATTCATGTTAGATTAATGCAGAAAAGCTTTTTTCTTCTTCTTCTTCTTTTTTTTTTTTGCTGCAGTTCTATTTAGATGCTGAGAACCCACAAGATCAATACGTTGCACTGGCAGCAGATACTTAAATCATTATTATACAAACAGATCTTCTGCTTAATGCATTCAGAATCAGAGAACCACCGATGGGTGATTTTTATACACTGCCAAAATAGGACATACAGTTCCCCCGGTTTCTTCTTTTGATAGTAAATAAAATAGGTACATTGATACGTCTCTAGTCACTTGCGTTTACATTAAAGCTCTTTATCTAAAAACGACCAGGTTTAGGAAAACGAGTGCAGGAAAGATCAGATGTGATATACTCTTGGCCGAAAATCATTTAAATACTGAAGAGAAACGTGGGTGTCATGGGGGAAAAAAAATGGAGCAAAGGTATCATGGGCTTGAGATTTCCATTAGAACATCTAACTGATTTTTTGGATACTTAATTTGTCCTGGGTTCGAAATAAAAGCAGCAGGACAATCTCAACAACCAGCCCAGCGTCTCATGTCGATACATCTAGTAATAGAAAAAGGAAAACTACCGTAAAAGGAAAACTCCACTCTGAAGCACATTTCATACATTTATCCTGAAATACTTGTGATGTGTCTAACGATTCTGGTGAACAAAAGAACAAGAGGTTCTTTTCTGAAAAAACTGAAAATGGGAAACATTAGACCCAAAGTCCTAGAATGCCATGCGGCCACACGGCTACGTAGTAGCACTCGGTTAGACCAGAGACTTGGCTTGGCTAGTTAGTGATCTACTTGAACGTGCGTGATGGTGTTTAATGAAGTTTAGCGTGAAAGCTGAACCTTTAGGAGCTGCTCAGTTGGAGGTGAGAGAGCTAGACAGGCTGAAGCACTAAAACTCTGCTGCATCGCTCTCTTTAGGTAAAGATGGAAACATGGGGTTAAATCACACCACCCCACTGTCAGCAGGTAGTTCATTGGCATTGTGGGTAATGTAGGAAACCATTAATCCACATAAAATCTCAATGAAAAGTCCATTCATAATTTCCTTGCAAATAAAAATCTTGAGACGCCACTGAAGATCATGTTAATACTAAATATTAATATAGAGCTTGTTCAGAGTGGATTTTTCCTTTATGGGGGAAATTCACAAGATGCTAAATCTCCTATCCTTAAACACGAAGAGACTATACTTGATAAGACTCATGCGCAACGTGGGTTTGGCCGGAGTGGCTGATGGGAGGTGCCTTTGTGGAGTCCAACAAATTGAAACGATAGAGCACGTTCATTTTTTATTCACCTCACCCAGGTAGGTTTGCTCAAAAGTGGAATTTATCAAGACCAGTGAGTGCATTAATACAGTATATCCTCAGTAAACCATATGGCTTTCAGCAGCAGCAGCAGCAGCAGCACCAAACATCTACAGAAACAGTAATGACTGTGCAGAATTTCCTGCCTCTCACTATTATTTGGATCTCCGACATCCCCTAACCTCAAACCCTCCCACCGCAGGACGCCATCTCCTCACTGCAAGTCCGTCTCCTCTGATTGCTAGGCATAAGCAAATAAGTGATGCAGCTCACCAAGCCTGTGAGGACTTGACATTTTCCCGCATTTCTGAAATTATCTGTGACAAATCTCCTGTGGCTTTGAGCGTAGGAGAGGACGCATTCAGGGGACGACGAGCCTGAGACAAACCAGAACAACAATCCTGATGAAAGCCTCTCTGCATTCTGCTCGGAATCCGGAGAAAATTACGAGTCGGCTGGCGGAGCTGTAGAAAAACACGGATGCTTATTTGATGCTGTCTACCCTCTTTTTATTGTTTTTTTTTCTACATTTTTTTAAAACCGGTGTAGTGTTCACAAGGAATACGTCTGGAAAGAATCTAAGTCAAATGTTTCACACGGATACAGGGCGTGGGTTTTGTTTTTCCTTTTCAACCTGCCCTTATTTTCCCGTTCATTCTTCATCCCTGGCAAACAAACCAGAAAGAAGGCAGCAGCATTTACACCCTCACAGTGCATAAAAGTGCGTGTCGCAACATGCTTAGCTAAAAATATGCCGCACTATGGAGTTGTGCGATCTGTAACGATCATACACCATCATCGTCAAAACATAAAAATAGTTCAATTCAGCACTAGAGCTATGGCTAAATAGAATAATAAATATATAATAATGATAATAATAATAATAATAATAATAATAATAAATACTTAAATGAATGCACAAACAAATAAGTAATAAATAATGTATAATACATAACATAACATTGCCACACAATAAATATATATCTTTCCTAGTTTCACCATGAGGCAGTAACACCTAGATTGAGTGCGAAAAATATTTTTAGTCGTCATAACGTTCCACCAAGTGTTCGAACACAATAGTTTTGGTGCCTGTCAGCAAAGACCAATGGTCTACTGAATAAACTTATACGTCTTCTTACACCGACCGTAGTAAACGTCTACTCTATTTTTATTCACCCGGCTAAATCTGAGAACGATTAGCGCTTCTGCTCAGCTACCTAACACTTTTAGAATTACAATACGTGTAAATAATAGCCAAACCGGTTTTGCGTAATCGTTTTCGTCAGTGCCTGGAAAATACCTTACTTCTATTGTACAACAATGATCCTAAACATATTAATGGCACAAATCAACGACGGGATGGGCCGAACACAAACACAGTGCGAAACCAATATGTAACATGAGTCTGTTTGTTGTTTGTAGAATACTAAACTGATTAGCGAAGCGTTTCTGCAGAAGAAACCATGAGTGTGAATCGGGAATGCGGCTCCCGTTAGAGACTAATTAAAGATGCAAATGTGTGCCTGTTAGCTAAAACAGGACAGGATTATTCGCTTTTATGCTTGACTGTCGTAGTGAGTGTGATGATCAGTGAACGCTATGAGCAGAATACTGGCTGTACCGCCTTCAGTCCGTAGTGTGGTTGCGGATTTTGGTGGATGAGTCTACGGTTCCCAGTCCTCGTCGTGGTGCTGCGAGGCGATGATCACCACCACCGTGAGGATGGTGCAGAGCACGATGGAGGCAATGCCCACCGCCAGGCTGATGAAAGAGAAGTTACGCGCCTCACGTGACGCAATCTCCGCCGACACCATATCGCCCCGAGCAACAGCTGTACGTACCTAACGCAGAAGAAACAACATCTTTAGAGGGTGGCAAAAAACCCAACACCATTCTGTTACAGTACCTAGTACTCAGTGGGATTATTTTTGCAAACCGATTAACCTGGCTTGCAGCATTTCGTTGAGAAAAGCGCAAGCAGGAAAACTTATCTATCAGTGCAACATGTACTGGTTTTAACTGTGCTGAGATTAATGCTACTTCTCCTTTCATTTCTTCTAGATTTAAAGTAATGTGATCGCGCCCCATCTGGTAAGCCGTGTATAAAGATTTCAGCGTTCGTGGCTAATTTAGCAGTTAACCTGCCTCAGGAGAGTCTCGGCTGTCATCTGTACGGCTTTTAGGATAAAGAATGGAAGTTGCTCTACGTTCCAATTGCCTTCATGAATTAATGAAATGTGACCAGTTTACCCCAGCGCTCATTTCATTATAAATATTAAACATTTATATATTTAAATATTTCATTGTTCCGTCTACGGGGGAGGGTGCGTTTTAAAAAGTTTTACGCTCTGTAACTTTAATTAGCCGATGCTTTCCTGGAAACAAACTTGAAGCTTGAGAGTTCAAGTTTAAGTTTATGAGGTGTATCGTTTGCACATACATTATTTTTTTAACTGTAATAGTTTTTTTCTTTGTTTGTTTGTTTTAAATTAGGCTGCCGAGTAATCTATTATAAAATAATTGTTGCTTACATCCCTTTGAGCATGTCACAATCATTGATTTATATGTACAGTTTTTGGGAACGTTTTAAAATACTGCCTCGGCTGTGCTTTTCTAAGAGCGAGCGAGCTTACAAATTCCCTAACGTGCTTTAACGGAGTGGTCTAATTGATGATCCACGATGAACACTGGACGTCAAGCCTCTAAGAATCAGCCCAAACAGGACGATGACAAACAGAAAGTTTTTTTTTAAAGAATTTGATACAGATATAATGTTAGGTAATCAGGAACATGTGAAAATGTGATGCTCCGTGCAGTCCGTAATAAGGGATCTTATTATTCAAATGAATTCAGGATGTTGCTCGTCTGCATGGCCGGCTCACCTGCACGGCTTTGATGATGGCGATGATGCCTGTGGGCCAAAAGCAGCAGATGGTGGTGAGCACGGCGATGGGCAGGTAGTCGTGAGGGGGCCGCCGCGGCTCCATTAGAGCAACACCGGGGGGCATTTGCATTGGCACCTGCCCTGGTGCAACACCTGCATGGGGTGTACCATTAGGCATGTAAGGCTGGCCCTGGGAGAGAAACAGAAAGAGGGAAGAATATTTCATGTTCCTAGCGATACAGTGAGTTACGACAGTCAAAGGCTAATAGCAAAATGTTTTGTTTAACTTTGACACTTGTCAATTATCCGTTACTTTAACTACTAAAACACCTGATACTGGTCCCATTCCTGCGCTTCTCTACACATTCTCCATCACATTCCTTACTGCTTTCACGAAACAATAACACGCTGTTTCATTATATCAGTTGAGAATAATGTCGTATGGTTGCTCAGAAAAGGAGTGGTGTGTGAAATGGGTCCCCACTCACCCCTGTTCCGATGGGATACACTGGAACGTAAGCGGTGCAGGGCTGTAGTTGGAGAGGATATCCAAGCTGCAGGTAGCCCACGGGTGGATGAGGCACCGAACTGCCGGGCCCGTGCGTCTGCACCGTGTAACCGTTGGGGGCTGCCTGAGGCGGAGGGTTTCCAGAAGGGAACTGCGTCTCCTGTAAATACCCCTCCGACCCGGGTGGAGGAGGGGGAGGGGGGTAGTTTGGCTGGGGGGCACAGCCGGGCGGAGGAGGGTGTGGGGGCATGCTGGGGTCCTGCGAGGCCAGGTAAGGTGGAGGAGCCATTTGGTTCAGCGGCTGAGTCATCGGCTGCCTTCCTGCTGCCTCCTCGAGACCTGCCGTCAGATGAACACAGGAAGTGAAATCAAACGGAGCCCGAACTCAAAACCTATCAGTCTTAAGGCTTCAAAACCGAGGACGTTCCTATACGAGCAAAAGAATATCTTCAGATGCGGCTACTGAACACTGGTCTTCAAAATGTTTTTCCTAAAAATGCACTATCTATCAGTATAAAACAGTTATCTATAATATAATCCTGACTGTTAAATTCTGCTACCTGGTTTTCTAAAGGCCAGACTCCAAAGCAGAAGGAAGTGTCATTAATTTCCCATGTGATGAAACTCTTTCTACCAGAGGTCAGCTCTGTGGTCAGTGTGGTTTGAGAAAGGTCCTGGTTTGACATTTTGTTGTTCTCATTTTTTGCGGTTTTGAACTCGTCTGCTGATAGAAACCGCTGAAACTGAGATTTGCTTCTTTAAGAACATTCATATAATTCAGACTCACTAAAGCATTAGCTTAATGTTTTATATTCTTAGCAAAAAATATTACATAAACATACCAAAAAGGTAATACGGTGTTATTTCTTGTAACACCTGGACCTTTTTTGTGTCTTTCAAAATCATGATTAAACATAACACTGTATTTTATATACACTACTTCATAAAATGGACATTCTCCTTTACCCTCTGTTACCAGCCTAAGACATAATGTTTATATGCTCCTCATTTATTAAACACCACAGATACAATCAGCGCACACTTATGTTGCGAACGAGTGAGCTCCCACCATTTCCAACAATCTTGCCATGCACATACTTTATATAATATGGTATGTCATTTTTTCCCCCCACATACAGGACTTTGTCCAGATAATTCGGGACACTGCACGTATCAGGACAGATCTCTAACTAGAACCTGCGACCAAGATTTACTTTTCTGGCTGACGTCTTATACTGAAGTGTTGCTTCAGTATTTCTAGATAATCCTCCTTCTACTTTCTGAAGTGTACCGATCCCTTTTCCAGCAAAACACCCCCACGGCATGATGCTGCCACCCCCGTGTGTCTTTATTTTTTTTTAAGCCAGTCTTGGAGGAGGGACTCATTTCTTGCTCAGCACCCTTAAAGGCCAGGGCGATGTAGGACTCGCTTACTGGTGGATGTACGTAATTCAGTACCTGATACCCCCAAATCCAGCTCAAGCTCCTTGGCTGTGGTCTTGAGGGTTCACGTGGACCCTTCGGACCAAAGTTTGTTCATCCCTGTGAGTTCATTTTTGCCTCTAACTCCAATAATGTCATGTCTGTGTGGTCCTTTAGATTTTTATTTGCTCCCCTATTTACGATGGCACGACTTATGATTTTTTGAAGTTATGATGAAGATCACGCTAAGGAAAAAATGGTAAAATATTTAGAAAATATTTAAGATTCGCGGGCAGGCATCGCTGACCGGCCAGCGTAACAACGTATGACATATGATATGTTCGGACAACACCCGGAAGTACGCGGACGATGCCCGGATGTACGCGTCACCTGCCTTGCGTGATGCCTCACTCTCTCCCGCAACTCACGGAGTTACCTTGTGTATCGGTGTACCGTACAGTGCATTACCACGTGTTTTGTTGTGTGCTTCAAGAGCTAATTTGAACTCAAAACGTCTTCTAAATGTCCAAGCATGTCTCCTACAGGAACAGACTCCTGGGTAGGCTAGGCTAAGCAGTGGTTCGACATACGATAGGGATATCGGAACGCATCTCTAGCGTAACCTGAGGACTACTATATGCATATAATCACGGTACCTTTAGTTGTTGTTTGGAAAGTGCTCCTAAGGTGGAACCAGACCTGTGAAGGTGCACAATTCTTTTTTTTCTGATGTTCTTGGATATTCCCGTGGTATGAAGACCAAAAAGGCACTGGCTCTTAAATACAGCGTGTCTCTCTCTCTCTCTCTCTCTCTCTCTCTCAATTAACTCCTGATTATGACAACTGCCCAATCAGAAGCTTCTACAAATCATTACATCCATTTCTGGAACTGCTGAAAGATAGATAATAAAAGAAATAAAGATCGAAAAAGGTGATTTGTGAAACTTTACGGAGAAGTAAATGACATTTAAAAGCGCACTCCTAAATTAAACTCATACTATCTCTGACTTGATTGAAGTTGGCTAGTGAGCTGGATTATTAGCTAGGTAGTTAAATTTCCAGAGGAACCTAGAGGAACCTTCCTGAGGGATTAATAAAGTTCTGTCTGTCTGTCTATCCAACCAGTTTCACCTCAACCAAAGGTGAGTGATACAAGAAGCTCTTGCTCTTTTGTTTGTTCGAAGTGAAGACGTGTTACCGCTTATGTTTGAGATTGCTAAAAATCTTTTCTCCTATTAAACACCATTGTAGCCACACCATTAATAACAATGTGACATCAGCGCACCACACAACCGATAACACCATGTGGAAGTGACACCATTCATGGGTTTCAGAGATATGTTTTCCTTCAGCTGAAGTGATTCTTGTGCCATCCCCTCTGGTTGTGTTGCATGAATCAGATGAGCAGTTCTTGGTTTTTCTTGGCATGCCTACCATTGTTTGTTTCTTCCACAAGCTTTCACAGCTCACTCATTTATCCCTGATGCTTGTTTGTGCATGCACCGAGTCTGTGATCGATTGTACCAGGGGCTGAGTGTTATACTTGGACTGGTGGTTCATCTGATGTTGATTAAAATGCGTACAGTTTACAAATCATTATGAACCCCAAACTGGCCAGTGTGAGATATCGATAACATCGGATAGTGTATAAGTCTGTGTGTGTGTGTGTGTGAGAGAGAGAGAGAGAGAGAGAGAGAGAGAGAGAGAGAGAGAGAGAGAGAGGCGTTTGAGGCTAAGCCATTTTCTAACCCTCGATGTCATTGGCTCAGCCATGTTAACCAAAGTGATGCTAAATCATCAGAACTGTTTGGTTTTCCAGACCGAGTACTCAGAGATACACAGAACAGTACCAAAATATTCAACTTCATTTTATCTACGTTACCAAGCTTAGGCTAACAGAATTGTTTTTTATTACATTACATTATTACATTATTGTCACTTGGCAGACGCTCTTATCCAGAGCGACTTACATTTATTTTTTATTTATACAATTGAGCAAT
>JAQLOM010000021.1:3029802-3039922 GCA_030068315.1 Chrysichthys thysi
GTGGTACCTGGACTTGAACTCCCAACCTTCCGATCAGTAGCCCACCGTCTTAACCCCCTGAGCTACCACTGCCCTGTTATATCCCTGTTTTATCCCGTTATCGAGTTGATTTTATTTCAGAGAAATTCATCAACTGGCTTCTTCGGCTACCTCAAAGTGAAAATGCTTCTGTTTAGCGGTAAGCAAAGTATGCTTCATTCTCGTCATTGCGTCAGAATGCCTCGCTGTCACGCATCGACGGCGGGTCACTGTCAACCACAACACCCTGGGTTTTTCTGCTCGTGATGAACTCCTTGTTTTTTATGCAAGATGTTTTATTTTTATTCGGTTAGCTGTATTGTAGAAAGATGCCGTGGTTCCACGGTGTGATATGTGCAACGTACGCAGTCGTTTAGTTTCGTGCGCTCATAAAGACACCACGCTAGGATTACATCACATAGTGTGACCTGGTATCGGATGTTGGGGAATGATCACGATATCGGCGGTGATACCTGATACCAATACCAGCATCGACACATCCCTAATCAGGGCTAAAAAAACCAAAAACAAAACCAACCCGAAAGCCCTGAGGCCATGACACAGAAACACAATCGAATCTGCAATGTTCTAAGCGTCCCTAGAGGATACGATCTGAGGGAACACCTCGACGCCATCAAGACAGAAAAAAGCAGACTGGAAAAAAGATCTCAGCTGCAGAGAGGCGAGCACGAAAGGTTTCTCCGTCACTCCATCATTGTGAAAAAAAATCTTGCAGGATGTTAAATAAATAAATAAACAAACAAACAAACAAACAAATAAATAAATCCTTTTCACCCTGTTAATAGGAAACGAGGAACGACAGACACCTTGTCATGTGACACGGACACTCAGGAGACACTGCTGCAAAATGTAAAGCAACACACCACGGCCTGTCAGGGTCAGTTCACCTGAAAAACATCCCTGAACACAAGTGAGGTCTTTATCTGTGAATGAAATACCACTGCAGCTTTAAAGAGCAACTCACTGCAGATAGAAAATGTGTTGCAATGTCACATCCTGCTCCCAGGTCCTGTTAGACTGCCTGGTTGGAGCTTCTGTGCATCATCATCATCATCATCATCATCATTATTATTATTATTAAGTAAAATTGTATGCAAAGCAGACATGCAGTAAAATGATTAAAATACACTATTATTCCCATACAAATGCCAGAATTGCATTACATCAACTTGGGCAACATCATGTGAATCTAATTTTTGTTTGTTTGTTTTCCACTCCATGCTCATGACAGCTGAAAACCCTTAACATATACCAGTTATATAATAATCCATTCACACCAAAGGTGGTTTTCTGGGTCTATAGATTTCTAGGGAATTCGACAGATTAGCTTTAAAAAACTATTTATGCAAAAAAACGACAAAACAACAAACAAAAACAATTTCAACACTAACAATTTAACGTCAGATGAGACAAACAGGCAAGATTTTTTTTTATTCTGTATCCGTTATCAATCACTGTCCGGGTACCAAACGGCGACGGATTTGAGAACTAGTGCACTGCGGAGGGTGCACGAGCCCATTCTTGAATACCCTACGCAGTGCGCCTGTGTAGGGTCTAAGAGCAGTTTGGTATTCGGCCCCCGTGAGGTAATTTTTATCCCCTTCATTTTTTCTTCTTCTTCTCCTTCTTCTTTTAATGCAACATTTAGTTTTCACTAAACGTAGCTTATAAATAATAAATAATGTTTATTTTTTATTACATAACTTTATTCCAATTATCATTTAAATAAATAAATAAATAGATAGATAGATAAATAAATAAGCACATATGCAGCTGTATAGCGAGGGATAGCATTGTTACCTTGCGTTAAGGTTAACCAAGATGATTAGCACATTACAATCCGGTTTTTACCTTTCTGACGTTACGAGGGGGTTTTAATTTGAGGGAAATTAATTACTTATCAACGGCGTGCGCAAATAAGTCCGAATAGAATAATCAATCAATCAGGCAATCAATCTTACCGTGTTTTCCCGACGACATCACGCTCAACGGACCTGAGGCGCCGAGTCTTCAGTTGGAAATACGCCAGGCGCGCGTGCCCTTTGTTTAAATTTTTAAATCGTTAACCGTTAGCTGAGACGTTAAATACGGCTGCCAAGTCCTTCAGGCTTTCAGAGCATTTTCTCATAAAAATATATAATTTTCGCTTTGATATTGTCCCGGTTTTACGTTCTAACACCAAATCTTCGTTGGTGCCAAGTGTATTTCACTGGGTTTTTGCCCCCCTTGCATACAATACTGCTCCAGTGAGCTACATGGAGGGGAAAATGGGCTCCTGTCAGCGCATCGCATCACACTGAATTAATCACACACACACACACACACACACACACACACACACACACACAGTGTGGCTGTCTTAAAGAGACATACAGGAGAGACTGGGGGAGACAGAAAAGGTTGACTTTGTCAGGTAGAAATGAAGAACCCATCAAAACCACTTTAGACAGCTCAGGAGTGTATTTGTGGATGAGCTCTGCTTCTCAAAACATGGTCCTTATCCTGTCTTGGATGCAATGATGAGCATAAACAAATAGTCCTCACTCTCATTTACCAGTTTATCACCTCTCAGGTCTCCGTTCATTTTCCGTTTCATCACCCTTCACAAAGGTACACCTGAAAACCAACAATCACACTCACACCAGGATGTGGTTTTTCTCCGACTTCTGACCACAACGTTGGACGAACACATCTTCCAAACACAAGTACAGTTTCCCTTCATTGGAACTAAGAGGCCCAAACCTGTTCCTGCATGACCTGTGCACAAAACAAAGCCAACTCCATGAAGATCCATGGTGTGTGAAGGTTAAGGTTGGTGTGGAAGAACTTGAGTGTTCTGCAGAGTGTTCCCTGAGTTCAACCCCACTGAACACCTTTGAGATGAACTGAAACTGGAGCCTCCTCACCTAACATCAGTGCCTGACTTCATTAATGCTCTTGGAGCTGAATGAACACAAATCCCCACAGCCACACTCCAAAATATAGTGGAAAGCTGATTCCCAGAAGAGTGAACATAAGGATGTGATGATCAGGTCAGGTGTTCACATACGTTCAGCCATATAGTGTATATATATATAACTGGAGTGAAGTGCTGCTTTCCTGCTCTAACACACCCTAAAAATATAAACATCGTCCTTAACTGGAGTTTATTCCTAGTGTAATGATATACAGATATGCAGTAACACCTAACATTGTTCAACCCCCATTGCATATTAGGTTTCTAGCAAAATTTACAAACTTTCAGCTGTTTGCGTTGAACAACATGAACAAGAACAATTGAAGCAGGTCATCACAACTAATATTACAAGTGGTTTCTCCACATTCAACACAAAATGCCAAAAAAATATTTTAATTTTAAAACTACTGCAGTCTCAAAATTATTGAAACCCCGTCATGACAAGCATCTTTATTACTTAGTAGGACACCCTTTTGCTGTTATGACCTGCTGCAAACAGGATGCACAGCCAGACACCAGCTTCTGGCAGTGTTCCCAAGGAATCTTAGCCCATTCCTCATGGCCAATGGCCTACAGCTCAATAATATTCTTGGGTTTGCATGGTGCAACCACCTTATTCAATTCCCACCAGAGGTTTTCTATGGGGTTCGAGTCAGGTGACTGTGATGGCCACTCTAGGATCTTCCAAGCCTTGGTGGACTTTGCGGTATACTTGGCAACATTGTCCTGTTGGAAGCTCCAGTGACGCCCTTTAAAACTCTGCTGCTTGATCTCTGACAATCTGTCAGCAGCCAAAACCCAGACCAAGCTGGTCAAGCTCGTATACCACTGGGCACAAAGTGGGAATACTGTACACCATGGATGTGACACCAGTCCATCTCAGGGTCACACACACACACACACACACACACACACACACACACACACACACACACACACACACAGTCATAGACTCATTCACATCAATTAGTGATTTAGTGTATCCAATCCATCCTTCATCTTTTACACTTCAATCAGCTTTTAGAGTTCAACTTTAAAAGGTACACCAGTACTTATGAAGGTACATTTATGGACCTTGTTTTTTAAAAAAAATCTATAAAGAAAAAAAGCTAAACTACAGGAGATGTACTCTTGGTGGTACCAACCCAAGAACAAAGTAAAGGATGTACAGTTTGGTTTGCTAATTTCCGAGATTGCACTAGCATGTTTTTGGTATAAATGGCTGGATATTGTTCATTGGTGGACTATTCTGAACCCAGCAGTGACCTTGAGATATTTTAAACCTCCATCAACACTGCAATGCTGCTACCATCAATATTGCCATGGTGTTGAGAATGGTTCAACACACAAATAATATCTGGTTACTAGTGGTGCTATGGCTGCAATACTGCAGGAACTGCAGTTCATCATGCCCACACACTCATCTGTAGATATACATGATTCCTAAAATATAATAAAATAAAATAAAATAAAAATAACACTGAAACAATCCAAAATCTTGTGGCAAATCATTACTTGTGTATTCTTGTAAACAGTTTATTGAAATTAACTTGTCTAATATTGAAGGATGTTTGCTAGCCAATATTGTCCATGAACATTAGCTAGTTACACTTGTTTGCTAGATCAATTTAGCAACAAAGGCAGCGATTTAGCAGCATTCAAAAATTTACAATAAAAAAAAGTTTTTTTTTAATAAAAAACAAAAACAAAAAAACTCTTAAAAGCGAGGGAAAAACCAGTAAATATGTATAGTAAATGCATCTGGGGCCTAACAGTTATAATACAGCTGATCTGAAAGCACAGTCATGTTGACAGAGATACTAACTTATACCCAACCTTTAAACACAGACTTTTTCATTGTATTGAGGACCAAGAACATAGTCGTATGATGGAAATGATCAGTAATATCATTATTAGGAGTGTGGCAGTGTACCAGGGATGAAAGTAAACCATAACGAGGAATTCTGAAATAAACCCAAGCGTAACGTTATGCTACATTGATGAATTTGTGTTGTCGGGCATTCTGTGAAAATCTGCTACAGGATCAGAAAAAGTGCTAATGTAGCTTTTACACTGAAAGCCTAAGAGCAATTTCTACTACACTGACATAGGACAGAGAATATCATGTGCATGATTCTCATGCTGGGAATTTGTCATACAGCACCGTCCCTGACTACTACATCTCTTTTGTCCATGAGATTTTCGAATCCGCTTTACAGGACGGTTATTATAATGTTCACTAGGCACCATTAATCCTAGTTGTTTTTGTTTTAACAGAGTTGACGTAGTCCTGTGGAGTAGACTATTGCTCATTTTAGTTAATGTGGATTTTATTAATGTACAATAAATTACAGCCCATGGTTGGTTTAGTCTTTGATTTCCAACTTAAACATTACTGCTTTCTTAATAATGCACACAAACACAAACAAATGTAAACATGTTTGGACCCACTTCAAAACTGTAATTGTATGGATTTAATATCTTCAGCCATCTTCAGTGCTTCGTGGCCCCACCTTTAATAATCACAGATTACCGAGAACTCGCTCATTTCTCCCTCAACAGCACATGCTGATCCTCAGTGTTTCTTTTCTTTTTTTTTGTGGTTCGGATGCTAGCACATTCAGTCAATCATTAACTGGCACTTTTTATGTTTACTTGTCCATTTTTACACACTAACACACACAGCCACCGTGAGGCGCTCACTCTCTCTCAGTGCGTGTAAAGAGACGCCGTGAACACGATGTCTCTGCGAATGGCCAGCGATGCTCTCTCCATCTTGCTGCCCAAAACCGAATCTCCTACAATGCGGGCCGCTTGCCTGACCTCCTTCAGGACTTCGTCCAGTCTCTGAATGCAGCGCACCACCGTCCCCTCCTGCACGTCTGTCAGCTGGGCGATCTCCGCAAACGGCTGTCACACACACACACACACACACACACACCGCTGTGATTCACTATTGGAACGTAATGTTCTTGTGTTTCAGTTTGATCTCCCCTAAAAGTATGGTGACATAATGTGATAAAAGTAATGTGATAGTAACGGAACACAGATGAAAATGTAGTACAAGTTAAAAAAAATAAAAATAAAAAAAATCAAAGATGACAATGTGCAATGTTATAAGAAAACATTAGACTCATAATAGACACATTATCTAAACCTTACAATAAACATTAAAAATGTGTTGGCATTTTTATCAAAGTGAAATGTCTAATCTAATCACCGACATGCTGAATCTTCTGTATTATTTTACATTTATGGAAAGAGTCTCTGCCACGGGAAAGTCCACAAGACAGAGGGTTTTGTGTTGTCACATGACAAGCTGAGTTTTTTGTCACGTGAGGACAAAGGACTTCAGAGCGAATGACTATTTATAGCTGCTCTACTGTAAGTCATCACACGAACGGACTTGCTTCACGGACGTTCCGCGACATTAAATGTAATCTGGCTACTATAAAAAGAAAAACGATTGGGGATGTGCTCGGATATTGAAAAATAATCAACTTCGGTGTGTTAACAGCGAAACGGTGTGTTAACATTGATTATTTCGCTGTAACAGCACTCCCGTAAGTGTTTTATCACACCGTTAAATTCCTATAAAGCACACTCGCAAACATCCTGAGAGAAAAGAGGCCGGTTTGGCTCAGTGTTACGGCAGCCTTGTAGGGCTGAACCTGTGTGAGTTTTTGGGTCAGTGCTCACCATTCCTCTGGCCCAGCAATACACCACCTCGGTCAGGCCAAACTTAAACTGGGACACGAAGTCTTCGGCGGTCTGAGCGAGTCCGCAGTCGCGCTGTAGCTCCCCAATACGCTGAGCCACGCACAGCAACCGGTTGATCGCCTGTTTGAGTGGAGACGAGCTCAAGTTATTTAAACTCAAGGTCACAAAGCTTTCATGTCTCTCCGCACACACACACAGACACGTCACTTTCCTTCCATCACTATTTCAGGTCCTATTTAAAACATTGTTCATGTTCCAGGGATGTTCAACAGCACACAGGACAAGCGTGTGTGTGTGTGTGTGTGTGTGTGTGTGTGTGTGTGTGTGTGTGGCTCAGCAGGAGTGTTGCCCTTCCTGCAGGCTTGGAGCAGAAGCAGCCTGTTCCAGTAAATGCACTCTGGCAACAGTGAGTCAGTAAGCACTCTGATTAGACAGGCTAGCAGTGCACTAAGAAAAACCCCCCCCCAAAAAACAATGTTCCCTTTTACGTAAGAAATCAGCGAATAACCGAACAGATTTCCTCTTCATGTTATATTGCATGGAAGTTGCACTACTACCGCGAGGTTCAGCGTTTTTTTTTTTTCTCATCCTATATTTTGAGACATGAGAGACCATACTGCATATTGCCAACATTTCTGCCTATAAATAGTGCGCTGATAATAAAAGAGCTGCACACATGGCAGACTTCCCCAATACAGAGCGGTCTGCATAGATGTCCTATCCAACATGCACTATTTTGGATTGTGTGTGCTACCTGACATATCGAAGCACCACTATGTTAATAAATATACTTTTCCTGTGTCCTCCGAATGCCAAAATGATCTGATCCCACATGCAGGAGTTTTTTATCGGGTCCTGCAGAATCACAGCCCCAATACGAACCTTTCACCCTTTATAGGGCACTCATTGAAATACTTCAACCCTGGAGTGTATTATGTATTATGAGAACTTTTTTCTTCTTTATCTTGCAAGAAAAACACACATAAACTTAAAGGAACATTTATTTAGGACGGGAGAAATCCATGTGGCTCTACGACATCCCAGAGAGGCACAGGGAACCATTTTGATGTTTGCTCAAGTATGGTTCTTCACCCTATAACACGTTAATGCATTTCCTAACATATATAACACAGACTTTTACCATTTTCTGTCACCTTCAAACATAGTTTTAAAAATAAATAGCTATAATGTAATGCCTGACTGATGCATTGATTTCTTTATTTACGAATTGTTTTGAGATCTACGAAGGTAACGGACGGGAGAGAAGCTTCCAGAAGGTGGTACTCATTGGTCACTGCTATAGTTATATAGCAAATTGAACGGTAGGCAGTGCATTAGTAGCTTATACGGTGCTGTGTGTTACCTCTTGGATTGTGTTGGGGACGTGCGGTTCTATCTGAGTGTTCTGTGTGAAGACAAGGCAGGACAGCAAGGCGGCGCTCTCCTCTGGGGCCAGAGGACTCAGCGTGTTCTCAAACAGGAGCTCCGTGAGCAGGAGCTCGTGACTGCTTATCTGACACGCCACCCGACCCTTCAGCTGCACCGCTCCGCTACTGTCGATGTAGTTCAGAGCCTCCAGGACCTGTGGATCAAAACACAGAAATATATTCCCATCACGCGATCGTTATGTAACACCACACTGTGCTGTTGGATTTTCTGGAAACACACAACGGACGAATATCCAAGTACCATTACTTGTTTCAACAATCATGACCCTGTATGGTTACGGTTCTGTGAATCATACAGTTGGAAAACCTCTCTAGGTTTCTTCTGTACAGAATGAGAATTTATGGGGGAAGAAATTCGCCACAGTTTCCACTTAAACCTCACGAAGACCTCCACCATAATTTATAGAAAGCAACTCTTCCGTTTAAAAGCACCTCACGCTGAACTGATCGGAATTAAAGATGGCGTGCGCTCACATTTCCTGCATTTTAATTCTTCATAATGGTCTGTTTTTCGGGCCTAGAAACAAAAGTTCAAGAGATAGACAGAGAACTGACTTGGTTCATGTTCGTTCAACAGCATTAAATATGACAATAAATGCATGTAATGTGTCAAATTGTTGGCAGTGGCCAACTGCTGTGGTAGAAGACAAAGAAAACACTTCGAGACATCAACTACAACAGTGAGCCCACTTCATGTCTGGGACGGAAAGTGGCAGTAAATAGCCGGGTAGCGTAATGGGCACTGACCTTAATCCTCTGGTGGTACTCTGGCAGCAGAGTCAGTGACTGATCGGAGATCAAGAACAGCAGTTTATCCAGCTCTTCCTGCAGTTTCATCCTCTCCTGTACACGTGCAAACTGAGGACGAAAGAAAAAAAAAAGGAGAAAAAAAAAAGGGCGCAGCATTTAGACGATCCACTCCGTCACTAATCTCTCACGGAAGACGCGCTTCTGACTAGACATCCGAGTAAACTCAAATTAGTGACAGGAGATGAGTTTAATCGCATTCCTCCAACGCTGGAGACTGGATGACATTAATATCAGCTTAGGAGACATTAGCCTGAAGGGAAAACAGCCGGGGCCAGAAGGATTAACTATAATAATTCAGTTTATAATACTGTGCAAAAATGTGCAGCAGCTTGAAAGGATGCACTCAGGATTTTGTACAACTGTATTAAGCAGGTGCTCCAAGCGCCTGAATCAAGGTGAGGTGAACAAGAACGTAGAAATGTTAGTATTAATAAATAACAGAAATTAGCACACAGGTTTGACTGGGGGAAAAAAACCAAACAAAACAAAACATAATACAAGATTTAACAAAGGAGAGAAAGAACAAGAAGTGTCCCAAAGTTTCACACCATGACCCTTTGCTGGTACACAGGCAAGAATGAGCGAGACAGGTAAAGGGTGAGACAGGTGAGGGAAGAACACTGAGACGTACCTGCTCGGTGAAGGTGGGTGAGTGGGAGCAGTGAAAGTCTTTCAGGCTTTCCTGAAGGACTCGCTGCCTCATCACACCCTCCACTACGTCCACACCCTTCAGGTGGAGGTCATTCACAGGGTCGAGGGTCGCGATGCCCTCTGGGGTGGCCTCGGCTAATCGCAGGAGCTCCTGGGTCGCGGTGGAAATGGCTTGACCGGGTGGATCCAGTCTGGCGGGGAAAAGACGGGAGGTTTACTTTAATGGCGTGAGGAAGTGCTATAAAATGGGAGCGAATGCAAAACGGATGCTGGGCCACCTGAAGCGGGGCTGCTGTCTCTTATTATAGTTATCGATAATCCTCTCTGGAATGACCTTCAGGGTCTTAACTGTGATGGCCGAGATGTCCTGCGGCTTCAGCTTCTGCACTGTATGACTGCAGGGACCTAAACACACATGAACAAAGAAACACACACACACACACACACACACACACACACACACACACACACACACACACACACACACACACACACA
>JAQLOM010000021.1:3163415-3174526 GCA_030068315.1 Chrysichthys thysi
TGTGTGTGTGTGTGTGTGTGTGTGTGTGTGTGTGTGTGTGTGTGTGTGTGTGTGTGTGTGTGTGTGTGTGTGGGCTTCAATATAGTTCCAAATAATCAGCAATTTCAAATTATCAGCATTAAAGTCATAACTGCATATTAATTCCGAGCGAAATGGGGAAAAAAATTGGGGAAAACTGTTGGAGTGGGTGAATATTAAGGCAAAGCACAGTATATATCATCTCGTGTTTTCAACACTAGCGCAGACTGGCAGCAATATCTTACCCTCTCCGGGGAAACTCTGCCTGATCTCTCTCTCTATCTCTCTCTCTATCTATCTATCTATCTTTTTTTCTTCATTCCTGAGGGAAGCCATGCGTGAGGATCACTCTCTCCGTAGTGCATCTGGGTCCCATTGTGCCAAATCAACTGAAAATCCTGCCAGACCAACTGTTTTTTTGGTTTTTTTAAGCTTTTGTCTTCCTGTTTTTTTTTTTTTTATGTTCAGACTTCTGAGGTCTAAGAAACTAGACATAAAACTCAAATGACTTCAAATAACAGAACGGCGCTCATCACAGAGACACAAGTACTGTTCGGATGGGAAGAGATTTTCCGGGATGTATCTGTTACGTAATGTTGCTCAGGGATGTGTGCAGTAATTACGATCGATTTGTACGAGATGGGTGATCCCTGTAGAAATCACACACACGGGAGTGTGTTCACGGTGTACGAATGATTGTCACTTAAAAAAAAAAATCCATGCACACTACAGATACTTGCTATCTGTAATAGAGACTGACTGTTTTGTTTCTGAGCGTTAGCTTAGTCACTTCTCTAAAAAAAATAAAAAAATAAAAAAATATTAAAAAAAAAAACCCTTTCAAACCTCATCTACATTTGATTGTTGAGCATTTTAAACTTTAAACCATTTATATTTCAGTGGAAAGCAAAAGAATAGAGATTGTGCATCTTGGAGCGTCTCATACCGAATAAAAAAGCACGCAGGATGTAGGGGAGCGTGTCCCGACTTGTCAATTAGGATGGGATATGCACTCAACAGCCACTTTATTAAGAACTCCTGGAACGTGCAACACCTGCAATTATCCAGACATAAAATGAAACTTAATTAATTAAGTAATTAATTAATTAATTAATAAAACAAAAAACAAAAAAAAACAAAAACGGCCCCATTTATCCAGGTATCTCTTCAGCTGTGCACTTTCGTTGCCCACTTTTTTGCTGTTGTCCCTCATCTACGTTAAGGTTTTAACATGCTGTGTGTTCGGAGATGCTTTTCTGCTCACCACGGCTGTCCAGAGTGCTTACATAAGCTACTAAAGTGGCTAGAAGACACGCGGCTAATAATTACTTCACCTCACCTCCAACATCCAGTCCAAACAGAACAAGAGTTTGAGGAAATGTGGACTGCAGCACCCGACATACAGTAAAGCATGCTGAAGTCTCTGTATTATTGTTTTTAATATTTTAATATTCAGTTCCTGGCTTGACCCTGGTGTAACCAGATATGAAAACCAAAATCTGCTGATTCGTAGCAATTTAGTTTTACACTGATTATCCATACCGCTGGGGGAGGGGGGGGGGTTATAACGTTGATTATCTCGTTATAATGACACCTGTCAAGGGGTGGAACGTATTAGGCACGAAGTGAACAGTTAGGTCTCGAAGTCGATACGCTGGGAGCAGGAAACAAGCAAGTGTAAGGGTCTGAGCGGGCAAATTGTGATGGCGAGACGCCTGGGTCAGGGTATCTTCTAAAATGGTAGGTCTTGTAGGGATTTCTTCAGTGCCACAATTATCCATGATTGGCAGACTAATCGAGCATACCTTCCTTCCTGTCTCTCATTCATTAGGGTTTGGGGGGAAAGTAGCATGTTGGAAAGATGTGGTTGGCTTCATGTTAGCGTTTACTCTTCCAGACTGCAGCTGCCGGGCTACAGGCGAGATCTAGTTAGTAGGCTGGCATTGGCAATAAACAAACTGGGAGAATTTGAATAGAATACAATAGAATAGAATACCTTTGTCACTGCAAGACACAGGAATCTACAGTGCAACGAGATAATAGATGGTCTGTAGATGGTTATCTCTGTCAAACATACCCGAGTTATAAAATAGATCCTCCTGAGACCCGAAGTTTAATGGTGGTTTTCGCAACTCATAACTATTCAACTTGATCATTGTCTCCAAACAGGAAGAAGTTTAGCAAAAGAGTAATACCCAGTGGTCCTCATATGAGGATCTTATCAGGAAATACACACAATGTAGTTTGGGGGAAAATGTGATGTCCTCTCTGGAGAACATTGGGGTCTCAGGAGGAAATAAAAAAACAATTATATAACAATAAAGCGTGATTCAAGTGGAGATATATCGGCTGTACCAGAGTCGATCGGTATAAAAGATTAATGAAATAAATAAATGACTAAAAACTAGCAGGATGGATATGAGAATAAATAAATAAGACTAAAAGTTTAGGTGAGAGTCTAGTGCTTGGTGTGAAACCTTCCAAATCCACGGCTTCTGCACTGGCTGTTATAGCAGGTCAATCCACAATATACGTCACATTGTAATTATTGACCATAGCCTATTTGTTTCTATGCACAGTTTGTTAGCCAGGCTTTACTCAGCTGGAAGGCGACCTGGCGTGGACGTGGGTGATGAGCTGGGAGGGGTGCACTGCGCTCGGGAACTGTAGCTGCGTCATCGATGTTGTTTTTAAGCAGATGTTAGGTCTGCAGAGGTTTGTTTTTGTGGAAAAGTGCAAAATAATGCACTAAATTCTCAGTTCTCACTGGTCAGGACGATGAGTTTTCTAAAACGACAGCTCTGACTGTATGATGAATCACAGGTTTAGATCGAAGCGCTAATTCGAACGCTTTTTTTTTATCTCGCGCTAACACCCGACTCACAGAGACTGATGAAAAATGCTCACATGACGCATGTCTAACAATAAACTGATGTTCGCTGAAAGGAAAGTTTGATCATCATGGCCATGGTGAAGGTTTTTTGTTTTGTTGTTTTTTTGAAAAAAAAAAAAAAAAAAAAAGAGGACATTCCTATGTCCCATAAATGGACTTTTTTCACCCGTTTTTTTATCTGAACGAGTGTTTACGGCTGCTATAACGTAAGTAGAAATAGGGGATCACTTGTTTGTGGATGCGTCCCAGCGGTAATTGTAACTAGAAACGGACAAAAAGTACAAGGTGTCATTTTTTCATGCTTGAAAACAAGTTTAAAATTGGACTTGTAGGTAAATTCCTGTGGTATCGGACGAATAAAAAACCCTGAAGCATGATGCTCCAGAGAAATCATCAACTTCAGGATGGCGACGGTAACTCTGTTTTACCTCGGCTCGCATCACATCACTTCGTCTTTGATTATTTTCCCATAACAGAACGTCCTGTCATGTCTTTTCCCGCTCACTTTCCCCCTTAAATTTCCAACTCTTTATATAGTAACATGTCTGAATATACTGTAACACAAGTATTCGTTTGTTTTACTCAGTAATTACAGGACATATAGTTAAATACTGTAAAAAAAAAAAAAAAAAAGTCTGGACAAGACGAAGAATCATATGGTTTTAAGAGGTTAAATAAAGAAGCAAACTGAGTAAGTCAGGGGAATAGCTAGGCTATTAATCATTCGTTTCCGAAACCTCTTCATTACAAGCGCAGCTTATCTTTAGCCTGATACCTAATTACACTATTAACCACAGTAATTCTGTGAACCGAATTAGCATTAATGTTAGCTTAGAGAGGAACTGCAACTTTTATTCTCCAACACAAGCATGGCTGATGATAGATAAACTACACCTAGCTAGTCTGTTTAAAAAAAAAAAAAAAAAGATAAAAATGGAAATTTGGTAACGTTAACATGTCGGTTTTAGATTTAAAGTATTTCCAAATGTAACGGTGTCTAACTGAATCTTTTGAATCGTCTTTTTTTTTTAAAGACGGATCAAATGACTCATCTGGACGTTGCGCGTAAGTCCAGTCACACCCAGGTCCAATACTGATCCCAAATCCAGCCTGGAATTTACAACACATCCACTCACCTGTACTCACCTGAGTCAGTGTATGTACCTCATGTCAACTTTACAGTCTATTAAACGAATAAAAAGGATCACAAGAACTCTTTCTGTTTAGTTTATTGCAAATATTTTTCTCCCTTTTTAAATTTTTTTTTTTTTTTTACAGTTGCAATTCTAAGCATTGTTCCCTGAATGTCTTCCTGTTTTGGACGGCTTTGCTCGCTCTGCGTTTTCCGTGTGACTTCTGCCTATCTGCCTGCCAATTTAAAGCATTAATGCACATTAATCTCGGGTTTGCATCCAGATTCGCGACATCAATCCAGCGCATTAGTGCAATTATTATTACAATGGGGTTACCAGATATAAGCCATGATAAAAGTAAAATATGATGCAATACGATGCAACTGCCACTCACGTCACAGAAATGTGCTCTTGTCCATCACATTGTATCGTATGAATAAAAGATTCACATCATCTAGTTTAAAAAAAAAAAAAATAGAATATCTTTTTTGGCACACGTGAGCACCCATGCGTCTCTGACCAGGTCAGTGATTTAGTGTGGAATAATTTCCGAGCTTTTGTGCACTCTGCTTTATTTTCTTTGGCAAGAAAAACAAGTAAGTAAACACAGGCAATAAGGGCACTAATGGCTTGGCAGCATATCCAGCCTGAGTGACTCGCTGATCTAATGCCGGACCCGGAGGAAATTAGATTGCAGTCCAATCAAGGTTAATAAATGTTGGCACCCTGTTTAAAGAAAGGGCACAATGAGAGGTGACACTGGAGCTGAATCCTTAATGCCAAATCAACTTTTGCTGCTCGGCATCTCCTCGTGAAGCCTTTCGTATTTAAATCATACGCCTTGCAGAGCTGTCCGTGGTGCTGAATATATCTACATTATGTACATTGGATGTATAGTGTAGGGGTCCCCAACCCCCTTTTGGTACCGGGCTGCGAAGCAATAATAATCTCTCTGAAATTTTTAGCTATTTTATTTTCATTAGTTTCCTGGGTCTCTTATTTTGAAAAATTCCACTCTGGTTGCACTATTGCACGTGACTCAGAGAATGTAGCGGTTCCATCGCAACACTTTGCGCCCCCCTGGTCCATCCGTTTACATCGCAAACCAAACAACAACCACCCCCCCGCCGGTCCGTGCAAAATATTCGGACATAAAACCGGTCCGTGGCGCAAAAAAGGTTGGGGACACTTAGTATAGTGTATGTTTTACGTATGGATGTGTATTTCATGAACTTGAATATGAATTTGAATTCAGGGAAGAAAAAAAAACTGAAAACTTCTAAACATTCCTTTTCCAAATGACAATTTATGCAAACAGTGAACCCCCGCAACATCGCGGTTCACCGATTGCGGTTTCAGTGCATCGCGGATTTTCAAATTTTGGTTCGCGGAATTTTTTGGCTTTCGCGCGACTCTCGAATATAAAATATAAAATATAATTTTTTTCAAAAATGTTAATTCAGACATTAAAAGAACATTTAAATCGAAATAAAACAGTATGCGCTGTATTTCATCAGCGGATGAATACACAGTAGCGGTGTACGCCACTTCCGCTTCAGCTAGTAAACAGGCTGTAAACAGGAAGTGACCTCACTGGCAGTAAGTACGCATGTAGATTTTATATGTTGTTAAAATTACGTTTGTTTAAGAGTGTAGAAAGTGTTTAAGAGCATAGGACGTGTTTAAAAGAGTGTGGGGAAGGTTAATAAGCGAGTGGAAATGGTTTATAAAGCCTTAACAACATGACAGCGCTATTTCACGTATTTCACCTTTCGTGGAGGGGCGCCAGAACATAACCCGCGCGATAGGCGGGGGTTCACTGTATATATATATAAATATATATGTATATGTACATTCTCACACACACATAATATCACCATTGTTATGGTTACATCCTGGAGGGCTTTTTCTCCTTCACGTCACCGGATCCTGTAAATAATCCCTCTGTGCACAGATTCGTGTCAATATTTATGTTTAGCGCCAATGGCAGTAGTGAAATGTAAATATAGGTCGAGCTGAAACAATTATTTACGCTAGCTGTCATGATTGCATTTCACAATAGGTAGTATGCACACCATTAATTTCGCTCTGTGATTACATTTTGATTTGCATTACACAGAAAATAAGGCACTTACCAGCTAACTGGAAGCAAGCATCAGCCCTATTAACCACTTTATGACATTTTTGGGATCATTTTCAAGCGAGCACGTATAGAACACGGAGAGTACATAAAGTCACGGGTGACAATTCGAAGAGCACAGGTGAACAGGTGGTAATATTTTTATACCTTGGGGCTTTTCATACCGTATACCAGGAAGTTCGGTACAGTCAAATATATCACCATGATGTCACATCGATGTGCCTGAGAAGCTAACATACGAGTAAGCATGTAGGAACGTAACCATGACAACAAATCATTGTACACACTGCCATCCTGAGTTGAACGGTGATTATCTGACGTATCTGATGTATTCGTATTGTATCGGTTTCCTGGATTTTATTTTCAGATTTGATATTATCAGCACACGTTGTTTTAAAATGTGCTTTCTAAAGAAATCTTCCTTCCTTCCTTACTGATTGCATTCCCTAAACGCACGTAACACCCTCCTAATCCTAAGCTTTACTCATGTTTAGTCCATTATTTTCTTACATTTTGTGAATCATTATGTCTTACATAGTAGAAAACATATTATCTCGATAATGTTGTGCTAAAAGTTTGGTTGAAAGGTTCATTTTATATGAACCTTTCACATCAGTACATGGCTTACCATGCTTTATTACGCGACTTATCTGAACACTAGCATTCCACGGTGTGGTATTTCTATATGACACGCCGTTCGTATGGACCATGTCATTAGCAGAAGCAATAAAATCATTTTTAATCAATAAAATAAGATCCAACGGCGCATCAGCTACATTCAAGGAATCCTACATCGCTCTGTTTGGGTTTGTTTCATAATCATGTCCGGTTCAGTGTACATTATCTCTAATTAAAGGGCTTTAAAGATGGAGTCCTATGTAAGGAATAAAACACTTGCTGTGGGGTGTTGCTGGCATTGGAACGTAATCAACACTGGGATGTCCTAAAGTGCTTTATTCCTCTGCAAAATGCCGACTCTAATGTTCACTCATCTTCTGATGCTTAATCCTGTTCAAGGTCACGGGGGAAGCTGGAGCCAATCCCAACTGACTTCAGGTGAGAGGCGGGGTTACACCCTGGGCAGGTCACCAATCCACCACAGGGCGACACACAGAGACAGACAACCATTCACACTCACATTCACACCTACGGGCAATTTAGAGTCGCTAATTAGCCTAATCCCCTCTATGCGTGTCTTTGGACTGAGGGAGGAAACCGGAGTACCCGGAGGAAACCCACACAGAAAGGTCGACCCCGGGGATTGAACCCGGGACCTTCTTGCCGTGAGCCGACAGTGCTAACCACCACACCACCGTGCCGCCCTCAACACTAATGTTAACTTTTTTTTTTTTTAAAAACTGACACTACAGTCTATAGGTTTATAGGTTTATAGTTAAATTTCACATCGCAGGACATCCATGAAACAAGTTAATTCCCGTTCTTACTTACATTACCGCAACTATAAACATTCGTCCCCTCAGGCACGCTCATTTCTCAGTCTTCAAGGTTGTAAAGCTGCAAAGCGCAAACTCCACAGTCGTTTAAGTCTCTCGGAAAACTTGCCGTCCGTTATAAAACGCTCCATCGAGAAATCTTCCCCATATCAATAATTACACTATACACTAATTACAGAATAATAAGTTTTGAATTCACCACGCACACCATGCACAGTCCCTGTGTAAGTTATTACTCCTGAAATATATAACAGACAGTGCATTTTTAGGAATTTTTCCAGCTGGAACTACTATCAGAGCCGCTGATTATAGAAAAATAATCAACCGCCAAGGTAACACTATTTGGAATTATATGCATGTTTATATAATTATTTTCATATAAGTGAACGAAAAAATAAATACATACACACACACACACACACACACACATATATATATATATATATATAAATGAAAAGAAGAGCACAGCAGCACAGCATTTATTGTTATGTTTCATCAGCTTGTAGATTCATGTCGATAAATTTGGGCCTCGTCCGCTCTGTCTGCTTCTCCGTATGTGTGCTCAGCTCTATGCTCCATTTCAATAACACTGACCCGCTTGTCTCATCTGACTCATCTATCCCCATTTTTGCAGCAAATGTAAAAGGATGCGATTTCTCTCTCTCTCTCTCTCTCTCTCTCTCTCTCTCTCTCTCTTTGTTCTCGGTTCTCTCTCACTCTCTCTGGCTGGCCCGCTCTTCTTTGTGCTGGGAATCTGTGGAGTTATGTGTTTGTTTGAACTGCAGTCGTCTAGGTAACTGTTGCCATGTCAACCACCAGCCCCCAGCATCCCCTCCTCCTTCGTACCTTTGAAGTGGGGCTCCAATGCAGAGCCGTTTCAGCCAATCACGGTGGAGTTCTTAGCGAAGCCAACCAGTCACAGCGAGTTAACTCTTTGCAGCCTGTGAATGTGTCTTTCAGTCTCAAACTCTCACTCTGCGTGTGTGTGTGTGTGTGTGTTGGTATCTCCGATGCGGGGGAGGAGGTTAGCAGGTGGGAAACGACGGCGTGAGGGAAAGAGTGAGAGAGAGAGAGAGAGAGAGAGAGAGAGATGGAGAACGAGAGGAACGGCGCGAGCAGGGTGAATTAAAGAGATAGTCCCACGTCGCAATAAATCTCATTGAAGTGCGCATAATCTACAGGGAAACGCGCCCGCTACCATAACGAACAAACTCTCATTACTTATGTAATCATAACACATTCCCAACACGCTCCATAACGAGCTGTATGAATCACAGCAGGACAGTTTATTATCAAACTAATCAGAACTAATGACAAACTCCTCGGACAAATTGCAAATGCACTCAATGCCGGTCCTACGTCAGATACGTAATTCATAATCATCCAACAAGTAAACAATTATCCGGTGCCGTGTGCATACACGCATCACCTCACAGCTGCGCGTATCGCCGTCCTAATCCCACGTACCCGCTCAGACGCACACCAGGCGGCAATCAGGTGCAGACAAAAGACTTGATTAATGTGCAGAAACTTCATATCGAATATCCACATCACGTGCGGGACAGGTCGTCATCCAGATCGCCTGCTCTGAGGAACGGCCAACAGTTTCACGAGGCTTTAAATGCTCCAAATAAGCTTAGCAAGAACACCGTCACCCATTTCCTGTTCATTTCTCTTTCATAGCACTTACTCAGTAAACAAACACCTGAATATGGGATCAGGATTTTAAGCGGTGAAGATCACTCAACAAGTATGGAAACAATTAAGACCTCAATAAACGTCTATATCTTAAATGCAAGGAAACAAATATGACCTTGTAATATTAATAATTTCATTCTGACTAGATTTACCTGAGCATATTAATCACCCAGAGACCGGACGAATGGTTGTATTGATTTCTATCGAAAAAGCCAGTTGTTTAGGTGAGAGTGAGATTTAAATCATCGCCTACCCTGCTATCGTAGTAGATCATCTCGAGCTCGTAGTCTGGTAGGATGTCCGTCCTCTTGTTCACCAAGTCCAGGGCCATCTGCGTGGCAGGGAGGCACGCTTGACCCCCAGGCCATCCTCCGCTCATGGGGAACAATGCGCCGATGTAGAGCTTCTTCTTTCCTAAAGCAGGGCAGGACCAGGAGAGGAGCAGAGTCAGCGAGATGAGTGCGAGTCCACGAGACGTCCCAAAGCACCGAACCCCCACGGGATGCTGGCCAGCCATGACTCGACGGGAAGTAAGGGTGCACTTTGGAGCTACTGTGTGATATTTTTGTTTTCAAAAAAAAAAAAAAAAAAAGTCTGCTTTGGAAATTATTCCCAGGAGGGAGTGATGGAGTGGAGGATGCACTGCTGACTACTCTTTCCACATCTTCCTACTTGAAGAGTTTCGGACAGTTTACCGAGCGTGTTTATTCAAAAGCTCCTGTATAACAATATCGAACAAGCCAACTTCTTTCAGTGTCCAGTCGCTGTAAGTGAATTAAACCGTCTTCACGAGGAGGCTAATAAGGCTAATAATTAACACAGGCGCAGGCCAGGAAGTCAGTTAATTGAATTTGGGCAGTCAATAGAAGTTGATGATAATTAAACGGAGCTGGTTTATTTCAACCGCAGGCCATAAAGGTATGGTCCGGCTCGCCCGTGCAAGTTTTCGGAAATGAAAGAAGGTCAAAAGGAAGCGTTTCGGTATTACAAAGGAGCACGACGTACAGCCTCGGTTTCCTAAAGTGACACTTATTACACAACGGATCACTTATTACACGTATCACGCGACATACACGCACGTCTACATACTCACGGCTTTCCTGAACATCTCCCCCGTTCGCTTCGGCCAAATTAACAGCACGTTTTGTTTTTTTTTGTTAACAAACACTGCAGTGCAACAACATCCACTCGAGCTAAACCCTCCTCGGGATGCCTCGTTGCAGAAAACTATGACGCCGGGGTTAAACCACGGGACCGGGAGGGAGCCGGGCGCGATGCGACCAGTCCGTAAACACAGGACAAAAGAAACGGCGTGATGGATGTCAGACGAAGAACCGTGCTTTCTCGGGATGCAGCAGGGAGACTGAGGGAGAGGAGCAGAATGTGCCAGGTTTTGAGTGAGAGAAAAAGGGAGGAGAGAGAAAGAGAGAGAGAATGAGAGGGAGAGAGCTGCAAGGCAGATAAAGGGGAGGGCTCGCTCACGCTCACGCTCACGCTCGCTCCCTCTCTGTTTCACAAACCACTTTGAATTTGCAACCCTTTAATGCAGGCTCTCTCATTTATCTCCCTCCTCCCTCTTTTCTCTGCCATCCACACACAGGGTTTCTCCTCCACATCTCCAGAGGGACCCGCGCACATGCTTTCATGCTTTCATGTTTGCAACACCTGCTACTTATGTGCTTTTATCCCGTGTCCGGGTTAATGACAGACATTTAATTATGAAAGTGGGAGCGCCGTGAAAGAATTTCACTTTATCCACTTCACTCTTGCACACT
>JAQLOM010000021.1:3260450-3275969 GCA_030068315.1 Chrysichthys thysi
GAGGAGGTGAGAGGGACACTACACATCAGGTTAGAGGAGGTGAGAGGGACACTACACATCAGGTTACAGGAGGTGAGAGGGACACTACACATCAGGTTAGAGGAGTTGAGAGGGACACTACACATCAGGTTAGAGGAGGTGAGAGGGACACTACACATCAGGTTACAGGAGGAGAGGGGGACACTACACATCAGGTTACAGGAGGTGAGAGGGACACTACACATCAGGTTAGAGGAGGTGAGAGGGACACTACACATCAGGTTACAGGAGGTTAGAGGGACACTACACATCAGGTTACAGGAGGTGAGGGGGACACTACACATCAGGTTACAGGAGGTGAGAGGGACGCTACACATCAGGTTAGAGGAGGTGAGAGGGACTCTACACATCAGGTTACAGGAGGTAAGGGGGACACTACACATCAGGTTAGAGGAGTTGAGAGGGACACTACACATCAGGTTAGAGGAGGGGAGAGGGACACTACACATCAGGTTAGAGGAGGGGAGAGGAACACTACACATCAGGTTAGAGGAGGGGAGAGGAACACTACACATCAGGTTAGAGGAGGGGAGAGGAACACTACACATCAGGTTAGAGGAGGTGAGAGGGACGCTACACATCAGGTCAGAGGAGGTAAGGGGGACACTACACATCAGGTTAGAGGAAAATGACCAACTTCAGCATGGTGGCAGTAACATGGTCAATACCACAACACCCTGTAATTGATTATATTTCTATAACAGCGTCAACAGCAATTTATTCTTTACTTACCGTTGGATTGACTGTGAATGGAGACATACATCATGCATGTATATATAAACCTTTATAAAAAAAAAAAAAAAAAAAAAAAAGGCTTAAAATGAAATAAATACACAGGAACAGCTGGGAATTTCAGCAGCTTTTGCACGTGTTAAAAAGTTGATACATTTTACTGTGCTACTGTGCTCAGAGTAGTTCCCAAGACATTTATCAAATTCTTGACGCTACCAGTGCAAAAAAGAGAGCGAGAGAGAGAGAGCAAATACGATCTGTTTGTAGAGCCACTATTAATTTCCTAAATGTTACAGTGGCATTTCCTGTTACGCTGCTACTACTACATTTGGCCCAAGGGGGGAAAAATTACTACCCTGAATGTTCGACTTTTTACACCGCAATTACCTCTACAATATATTGATTTATCTCAGGCCTGTTTATGGCTCCAGAACAATCAGCGTGAATGCATTCTTTCTATAATGACACTCTAAACAGATAAGACGTGCTGCTCGCTCCTGGGTATGATGGGCATTTTTAACAGCTCCATCAATATTATAGTGACATCCTTATGGCTTTGTTTTATTCTCCTGCACTTTCCACAAACATCATGGGCCTGCGTAGCTCCCAGCCATGAATCCTATGGAAGCAGGCACGTGGCAGGTGTGGATAATTAATTGCTGAATCCCCAACGTCGCAGACGTTTGCACGTCCTCCCTGCAGGGAGAGTAAGCTAACCAAATAAAGCTGTCTCACGCCCATATTTGGAGCCGCGCCTGTGAGTGACGCGCCCGTCCTCGCCTTCTCAGGCAGTCATGTGTGCTAAAGATCTGCGCCGGCTTTTCATCACTGCTGTCTAACACAATTTCCTGATCGTGATAAGACCAAATTACAGCTCTCGTGTCTCGAAGAATCTCATGAAAGGCCACAAATTAGGCTGAACGCGCAGTGGGGGAAAAAAAGAAAAGAAAAAAAAAGGGTCAAACCAGTTCACTGCTACGACAGACATGCGATCCCTTCGTTGTTAACAATACTGAGATTAAGGACAGTACTTAAATTATATAATGAGAGCAGGAATGTCAAACAGTACTCACCTCTGGCTGATTTCAGACAAAGCCACTTAAGTGCCATTTTCGGTCCTGCTCGTGACATCAAAGACCACGAGGAACAGCACTTGTTGACCCTAAAATAATCAAGAGCACAATTCTGGGACTTGAAAGAGGATAACTGGTTGTGCTCTCTTGGTGAGAACGCCGTCTCCTCTCTTCTCCGTTAATCAGAGTGGTGCAGGAGAGGAAAATTATGTTGTTACTGTACTTAAGCGTTAATTTTGGCGTATTTATACTTTGCGTGAGTATTATTGAAACCGATCATTTAATTACACATCTTATTTACACTCCCGAGAAAACTTTTTCCTCCTTATATTTTTAATCAAACGGGCTTACTTTAGCATCCAGTGAAGTTCATCAGTGTAGAAAAATACTTCGAAGTAAGTCTTTTGGCTGTACCTAAGGAAAATGTTTCAATATGCTGAAGTAAGCAAAGATAAAAATGTGTCCCTGTTGCCTCCTTAGAAGGCATGAACTTGAATCAGAAATCTAATAATGAACTCTAATATGACGAAATATCATGTTGTTGTAAGTTTTGCAACTTTTAAGTGTTGGAACCCGAGCCGTCGCACTGTCTCCGCTGCTGTATGAGGACGTTCATTGTCACGGTGCAGTGAGACCGTTTTGAACAGTGTTCCTCTTCTTTTGCTGGGAGTTGCAGGTTGAAGTTCATTTTGCAGCAACACACAGGAATTTGCACTGTTCACTGTCTGGTGCGCTTGGAAATGCACCAGAATAGGAACCTTCATGTCCCCACAGAACGTTAACATGATTTTCTTGGGGGACCTTTGAATCTCTTTCTTTGCTGGAGAAGACGAACGTCTCCGCTCCACACTTTGTCTTTCGCTCTCCGGGTTATCGCATAATTTAGAAATTAGCCTTTGCTTTTTGATTCTCCCTTGCATTTCACCAAGTTAGCATGTTTTCTTTCTTAACACCAGATTGAACTAGCATTGATTCCAGTAGCTAATTGAACTTGGCTAGAAAGTCAAAATCTATCTATTGGTTTTTTACTTCTGATTAAATCATTGCCATACTATGTCCCGTTAGTCACATTTATGAGCTGCAAACACTGAATTATATTTTCAGGCACAATACTGTTTTTGTCTTCATACAGATGATTTTAGAGAATGAATAAAAGTCTCTTTCCCCATGTAAACATAACGAACAGAATTTCAGCAGTTCAGCACTTGTACGTTTTACTTCTAACAGGGTGCTCAAAAAGCCAGTCACACACCTCGCAAAGCCGGCTTCTTCGTGAGAGGACACGGAGATCGGAGCAGCTTAGCAGTTAAGAGTTTGTACTCCTCCCTGGAAGGTTCAAATCCCACTATTGATCAGTGAGTCACAGTTGGTCAGTCGTTTCATCACGTCGCACCATGGTGACCCTGCACTTTACCATCAATTTCCACACCAAAGTGAATCTGTATGGAAAGATCGTGTCCCCTGGCTTTGATGTGACAATAAATGATAATGACCCTTACAAAGCATTAGGGACGTAATCGAATATGGATACATTATTCAGAAAGGACAGATAATGTGCTCTAAACAGATATGAATACAGATGGGTTCTGGACCACATCATCAGGTCAGACATTATACTGATATTATATTGTATCTGTAAAAGATCCCCACAGTGTTTCATAAGACGCAGCAAAGCAGCAGGTCCAGGACTAACCACCTTTAACTAACTAACAACAGGACGTTGAATAACAAAAAGTTTAGAGACAAGAATGCAAAGAGGGATATACAGTGAACCCCCGCAATATCGCGGTTCACGTATCGCGGGTTCAGCGCATCGCGGATTTTCACATTTTGATTTGCGGAATTTTTTGCCTTTCGCGGGACTCTGGAATATAACATATAACAGATAATTTAAAAAAATGTTAATCCAAACATTAAAAGAACATTTAAATCCAAATTAAACAGTATGCACTGTATTTCATCAGCGGATGAACACACAGTGGCGGTGTACGCCACTTCCGCTAGTAAACAGGAAGTGACCTCACCGGCAGTAAGTACGCATGTAGAATTTTAAATGTTGTTAAAATGATGTATGTTTAAGAGTGTAGAAAGTGTTTAAGAGCATAGGACGTGTTTATAAGAGTGTGGAAAAGGTTAATAAGAGAGTGGGAAAGCTTTATAAAGCCTTAATATATATACATATATATAAATAATAAAATGAATGTGACAGCGCTACTTTGTGGGTTTCACCTGTCACGGGGGGCAGAACGTAACCCCCGCAATAGGCAGGGGTTCACTGTATCTATATCTGGATTCCCGTGAAGTTCCATAGAGATCAAGTTCATCATTTAAAACGCTGGGTATACACAATCAAACTGAACTATCCTACGGTTTGGATAAGTGACTAAAGAAACCCAAAGAGTCTTAAGGCTAGAAAGTGTGCATGTGTGTGTGTGTTAATCTGTTAAGAGAAGCCAGTTCAGCTGAGACAAAGCCTTACCATAGAAAATGCCTAGAGAACAAAGATAAGAGGGAGGTCGAGAACATTTAAGATTTCAGACAGGATGGTAGACATGATAGAGGACTTTATATGTGAGGAGGAGGTTTTTTGAACTGAATAGAAGATTTCAGACAGCTGAGCTCTGGACAACATGAAGCTTGAGCAGAGATAAGGAGCTGATACCAGAGAGAAGGAAACTGCAATGATCTAAGTGGCTGGAGATAAAGGGATGGAGGAGAGATTTGGGTGCAGACTAAAGTTTCTTGTATTCTGCACACAAATCCCTCCATGAAACAATACTTCTCTATTGGAGGCCCATAGCATTGTAAGAGGTGCATAAGGAATAACACACATGGGCTGTGATGTTACAGGAACATTTTCAATCCAAGGATGGTGCGAGGCGGCCTGAAAAGCTGCATAGTGGAGTTACTTCCACTGAAGTGTAGGACAAATTAAAGCGATTTAAAAAAAAAAAAAAAAAAAAAAAAAAAAAAAAAAAACATTGAGTAATCACAATTGCGAATGGTGTGTGTTTCCATTCACTGATGTTATGTGATTTAAGCTGGGTTTTCTCCTCTCGTGATGGGCGTTCGGACGTTCAAGACCTGATGTTTGGGATGTCACTGGCCACATGCGTTGCAATTGCCATGGTAGTGTTCAGTCAAATTTGAAATGTTTTCATTTCAGTTTTGAAAATTATTGTTTTGTCAAATTGTCTGAAAAATGGTTTTGAAATGCTTGGAGGGTTTTTTTTCTTCCCAATTCACATTTCCATGAAGCAGTGCATGAAGCAGGTTGATGGAAACCCAGCAACTGTTACCATCCCCAAGTTAATTGTTTTCCAATTAGAGCTCATACTGAAGCATTTTATTCCTCTTACATCACAGCAATTTGCCAACAATTGCAATTTTCTTTTATTCATTACACAACCTCCAATCCATTTAGACTTGAGTTTAATTTTGTCGAACAACCGTGAAACCTATATGATTCCTATAATTACTCACGGTATAGCTGATATAATCAGTCACTTCCTCACCAGCCTGATTCTTTTTGTCCTTCTTTTGAATGTGAGAAAAAGAAATCCACCTTGTCATGTTCCAGAGAAATCACAAAGCACAAACCCCTCTGTCCGAAAGGTTTCATCATGATATATGAGACATACAGGTTCCTATTGGACAGTAAGCCCCTATGAGGTCGCAATTCAAGCCATTATAGTGATTTTTAAAAAATAACAAAACAATAATCCAACGCTGCCGTGCCTGACACGCATGTACCAGCACAACAAACTAATATATCAATGTCAGTGGTGCACTGAAAATAGCCCACTAGTCAAATAATAGCTAGTCAGTGGTGATCCCATTGTTGTCCCTTTCCATGGCTGCAGTCGGTGTGTTTATTGGACACGATCCTAAAATAATCTCCCCACAATCATTCTGACGGAACAGTTCTCCATCTGTAGACTTCATAAACTTTCCAACCCACTTCCAGTGACTCACATTGCACTGATCCTGATGAATCCCTTCCAATACGGATTTATCTGTCGAGCCGAACGTCACTCGCCGCAGAGGATTTATATCTGCCCGCCGTTTCCTGTGGCACTGCTCTCCATCTCTATTTGCAACTTCTCAGATCATCTCACACCTTCTCACACTTCCTCCTTTGGACTAGAAACAAAGCTTGTGGCCTGCCTGTTTCAAGGTCATTAAAACAAAAACAAAAAAGTACAAAGGGAATAAAAAATCTGGAGAATTCTAAGCAGGTTTTTTTTTGAGCATATCAAAATCCAACACGAATACAAAGAGGATAAACTCTTTTGCTTTGATGCCGACCCGTTTTTGTTTCTTCCCCAGGCATTTCAACATTAGATTCCACTCAGGCGGAAAATCCTTGGTGTGCAATTTCCCCATAATGAACACCTGAACGAGAAATTTCGACATAATGAAAGGAAGATTGAGACTCATCACTCGACAAAGGCTCTTCTCTCGAAGCCCTTTCGTAATCACGCTTTCCCCCTTTGACAAACTCCCACATCTAGTGTCACCTTCACTCTTTGCAGCCCGTGTAAAAATTATAGTCCGCTGCCGTTTCTTAGCCACTCAACGACCGTATGCGGGTGTCCCCCCCCACCTTCCCTTTCACATTACACTTATCCAGCCCCTTCTGCACAATGCTCATCCTCCTTTTCCATATCTGCCTCTGGCTACAGTCTAAGTGCACTACTTCTGCTGAATAATTGAAGCCTGGACACGAAAGATAATCTCATCTTTCTCTTACTCCTTTCGTTAACTATGGGTTTCGCTCCTCCGTAGTGCATTATCAGATAAATCACAGACAGCAGGAACATCCCAGCACACTCCCTCGTACATCCAAACCAGACATTAAAAGCACTACCGAAGGCATCTAACACGCCCATTTTTGTGATTTGTGTGCCAGGGTAGACTGGGTAATGGAGCGTGTTGCAGTGGAAAACAAGTAAGGATAAAAAAGACAAAATGATTCACTGTTTTATTGTGCCAGAGATGCATTAATGGGTTTAGGTCCTTTGGGCAGAACATCATGACTTTGGAGGGGGGCACAGTTCTTGTTTTGGTGTTGATTGATAGAGAAAATCCTAACTGGTAGGGGGAGGAACAAAAAAAAACTTTCACCAAAAACCCATGTATATGTTGGTGGACATGAAGGCTTCACACAGGGTTTCATCGTGTTAAATTTCAGACATTTTAAGACCTTTTTGAATGAAATTTAAGACAGATTTGAGGTAAACTGGTAAAAAAAAAAAAAAAAAAAAAAAAAAAAAAAAAAAAGTAGAGGAAATCAGAGTCCTATAATTACTGGCAAAATAAATTAATTTATGCAATAACTGCAATCACATTCACAACACTGAGTAAGAGGGAAAAAGGGATGAACACAGAGGGAAATCCTATATAACAAGGCCACAATACAGTAAAGAGATGATTACTAGTGCCAAGCACAACAACAATGGTAGGCTGTAAAGCTTTTTATCAGCCATCAGGTCCACCTTGGATTGGTTTGAAGTCTTGTTATAATGTACATCCGGACTGCGGGGAAAAAAAACCCTACAACATGGAGCCAATGTGCCCCGTGCCATACGAGAATTTTGTGCCAACAAAACATTTGTGCCAGCCAACCCCCCCCACCACCACATAACAGAATCATACCAGAAGTAGTATTAAATACACGTTGAAATTTAAGACCTAAACATAAGCCATTTAAAGACCTCGTACAGAAAATCGTAATGACTAAGACTTTTTAAGACTTTCGATTCAGATTTTTAAATTTTGGACTTTTTACACAATTTTAAGACTCCACAGAAACCCCGTTCACTAGTTCTGATAAACAGCATTCCCTACTCTGTACTCCTGAAGACCAAAGAGAGCACAGTCCTGTTTTCTGTTTCCTTTTTTTTTGTGGGGGGGTTGAACAGAGCTTTGCGTATTCACAGGTCAAAATTCCCCTTTAAAAAAAAAAAAAAAAAAAAAAAAAAAGTTGCTTTATCAGAATTAAGCACTTCCAGGAGCTTATGCGTCTCCCACGTCTCGTCACGTCCCTTCAGGGAATCGCATTTTCCACCTGGTGCCTTTCAGTCGGATTCGCTCTGCTGTGATGTGATGGAAAATCGTCGACGCAACGCCTAAACCGTACGTCTTGCCACCTCTTTGTATTAGAGGCCGCAGAAGCTTTATGGTATATAAATCTTATTTCCCAAATCTCAGAAAACTTTCAAACAATAACAACAAACACAAAGTAGATGTTAAATTCAAGTTTTAATATCCTCGACAGTTCAATAAATTAACATTTACAGAATTAATACATTTATCAAGTGATATAAGTAGCGTATTCCTCTACAGCGTACTTTTAGTTTGGGGGAAGTTACGAGCCGTACCTGAATGGGTCGTTTTCCAGTGTGTGAACTACAAGAGAGTAGTTAGGGAAGGTACAGGAACACGGACGCACAGGCGATACAGTACTGTCCGTTCGTTTCGATCCTGTTACGGACGTCGTCACGAAGGAGTTCTTCAGAGCTTCAGTTCTTGCCTGCGATCCGGTTCTTCCAAGACTGCACTTGTAAACATGTATTTTTTTATACATTATATTTAGATTTTTTTAAAAAATCCTAGCACTAATGTGGCACTGAACATGTCATATGTAACACTCGGGTAAATAAAAATAAATAAGCCAAGACTAATATGTTACTCAGGACTATAATAAATGCCACAATATTCTATAAATACAAAGGCGGTACCTCAGGACAGCATACTGACATTTTCAAACCAAACACTCGTTCAGTGAGAACCAGCCTAGACGTGGAGGAAAGGCACTCCAGAACAGCTCCCTTTCTTCAAGGCGCTCACAGATCCACTTTCCAAATGTGGCTTAAACAGCGACGTGCCATTTCACAGTCAAACCAAAGCGCGTCATTCCATTTTTCACGGGTTACGGATTTTTTTGGTCGTTTTTTTTTTTTTTTCAGCTCAAACTGATCCCAGTGACTGCACGGATATTACAGCATATGCCTGGCACGAAAGCAGCATAACTCAAAGTGATAAATCACTGAATCTCTCCCTCTGTCTCTGACTCTCACATAGCAAACACCCTGGTTCTATTTTTAGCCCCTGATCCATGATGTGCACCGGGATCTATTTACAAATCTGTGTGTTAGACTGTAGTTACACTCTGTCTCTCTTGTACCGCCCTGTCTCTTCCCCTTCTCGCCACGACTGAAGTGAGAGCGAGGATCGGCGCGCGAGAACTACGAACCCCAGCGGACACGCTGAGTCTTCCCTTATTGTTATTCATTAATACGGAGGAAAATGTAACGTTGCGCTCTGCTCTATATGCAGCCTTACAGGAACGACGCCATGCCAAGTAGTCGTTGCGTTCCTCCCTCTAGATTATTCCGTTTCATGCCGTCATTACGGACTAAAAAAACGACTTCTATCTCAGCCGCTGCTGCCGAGCGGGAGTCCTGGAGGACTTGATAGAGTGTTTCGATGCCTTCCGTCACAGCCTTTCACGCTTTCCTCTCACTCACGCTGCGTTCGGTCTATTACATCTCCGTCTGTGAGGGCGCCAAAAAGCCGTTTTATGAAACGGTGAGAAATGTAACGCTGCCTCTGAGAGAGTTGAGAGGATGGCATGAAAGGCTGAGGCAAAGGCATGGACCTTGAGGTTTAAGGTGCATTATTCGGTACTTCTTACAAGCTCACACTTCTGTGGTGCTGCTTCACGAAGTTTTCTCGATCCCTCTGAGGTCGTTCGGTCCCTGAGGCCGCGGTTTCGTCCCCTTTCCCCTGCTTGAACACACTCGCTCCCTCTTTCGCTCGGTCCCCATCCTTGTCCTCTCCGATCACGCTGCTGACGTCGCTCAGGTCGCACAGGTGCTCCACCGAGTCGCACTTCTCTAGGTCCGAGGCGATGGTCTGCAGGCTGATGACGGACAGCGAGTCTGACCCCGCCCGCTCAGCCCTTTGGCCCCACCCCTCCTCCCTGTGCTTCTCAACCCACTGCCTGGTTTTCTCCTGATCTGCCCAATCGTTATCCAGCAGACTCGCCCCGACTCCCCCATAAGCCCCTGCCTGTATGATGCCCTCAGCCTCCGCCCCTACTGGGGAGCTCCGCCCTCCGCAGGCTCTGCTTCGCTGCCTGGCCTCTTGAGCGCGCCCCCTCTGAGCGTGGATCTGCTCGCTGATCTGTTCGAGGTTGCGGAGAGCCACGGAGTAGCGCGTCTTCACCTTCGCCACCCGCTCCTCCAGCTGAACCACCTTGGCCTTGTGCTCCTGCAACAGATTTGATCTAAAACTAAGGACTTTACCTTGTTCACAGCTTAATACAGAACCTATATACACATACATACTTATATACAGTGTGTACACGTTACGCATCCCTAATATACTGAGCCCTCCAGAATTATTGGCACACATGACAATGAGCAAAAGTTATTGTATAAAATAACTAAAATAACAAACGCGACAATTCACGTTTAAAAATAAAAAAGCGTTCTCGTTAGAAATAATTAAAAAAAAAGAATAGTTTTTCAAAAGAACATTTATTTTTAATTTGTTCTCAGTCCCCTGGGGACCTCTGTGGTATTCTGCCAATTCGACGGTTGTTCTTGTCATGTCCTGACTGTATTGTTACAGCTACAGCTTTGTCCTGAGGGAAAGCAAGTCCTGTGTCCTGCCCCGCTTCAATACAAACCTCATACAGACCTCTCTCGTCTCATACCAAATAGCCTAGCTGTGAAGTCTCTGCAAACAGTTTGCATATTTTAAGGTTACTGTGAGGACCCCGGCAGGGACTATAAATCAATATGTCTATCAGAGCAGCATGTGCTCTATTTGTGCGGTGACGGGAAAAAAAACCCTCTCTCATTATTAGAGCAATTTGTGTGAGCCATCTACCTCCAGGATGTGGTTGAACTGGGCCTTGAGTTCAAAGTATGGTTTGGACTTGATGATGACCCTCTTGAGAGCTTTCTGTAGAGTCTGTACTCGGGCCTCAGCCTCCTGACATAGCTGCGTGACCCGCTGGTGTTCCCTCTCGCTCCGCAGACGCTCTTCCTCGGCCTCGTTCACCTGCCAACGGCCACATTGCACACACACGTCAGCCATTACGCTCGCTCGGAGCCGAACGCTGCTCGGCTCATAAGCTTTACCGTTTACCACCGAGATGTAACTGTGTACTGTCACGGTGATATACTTTTCACTGTACTCTTATACAGCATTTAAGGGTGTCCTCTTCCCTGTCATCACCCTGAGGTTGCTTATTTCTCGATAAAAGTATGCCCTCAAGTGTTTTATTTCTCTTATAACACTGCAGCTTTTTACCGCTAATAAGCGTATATTTATTAAAGAATGATTTCATACTTTTTAATCTCTTAATAGTTATACACAACATTGCAGAATGTCTGTAATACCAGTTACTTCCTGGTTTTTTTTGTATTATCGAAATTTTAAAGAGACGTTCCTTCAACATCCGATTGTCTTTCTGTCTTGAACGGAGTAAAGCAAAATAAATAAATAACTAAAAATTCAGCTTGTAATTACGAGGTTACTCCCCCAGTTACGATGGCCCGACTTACGATTTTTCGAAATTACGATGATGATTGTGATCCGCTAAAAATTGTAAAATATTTAGTAAACATTTAAAATTCGCTGGCAGGCCAGCGTAACAGGGTATGATGTACGCGGACATTCAGATGATGCCCGGAAAACCCAACCTCTCTCCCATAACTCAGAGTTACCTTGTATATCGGCGTACTATACGGTGCATTACCTTGGGTTTTTTTGTGATTATTAATGGAACAGCTTCAGCGGCGTCTGTCTGTCGACGGAGCTCAGTATTTGTGTAGCGGGGTGTCGTGGCTGGGCGGAGCTCAAAGACACAGTGTAGTATACAGGTGTGTGGATCTATCTGGCAAACTCTCTCTTTTGACAGAAATGCGATTTAAATGAAATCTCGCTTAAATGTTAACTCGCTAAACAGCAAGAAATATCGGTCTCTCTCTTAACCGAGCACAAAGAGCTTGTAGCACCGTGAAGCATGATACAAAATTCTATGAATTAAATATTAAAACAACTGAACTTCAACTGATAACATAACTACATATTCTTTAAAACTAAAATAACACAACAGGACTACACAATTACTAATTTTACCATATTAAAACTTTAGAATTCATATTCATCACAAGCAGCATTAAACACACCCCTCTGCTTCAACCAGGAAGTAAACAACGGCATAAAGACAGCACCCTTAAAGCGACAGTACCCATCACACTTCCAAACTGCACTTTTTTCTTAAATGGGACTGTGGTCTGAACACAAATATTTTAACTAATAAAATAAAAGAACATTTGAGATGTTGGTGAAGCTTCAAACAAACAGGAAAAACAATAAATTATAAACATATCATTTCAACCTGGTTACATAAGTTGGACTAAACTAGGCTGAGATACCTAAGCAAGGCTAAGTGGTTCAACACAGTTGTTCGACTTACGATATTTTCGACTTACGGTGGGTGTGACCGAACGCATCTCCATTGTAACTTGAGGACTACCTGTATACTGAGAAACCGCACAGAGGAATCTCCTTACAGAAACCTTCACCCACTTCATCAGTGATTATACATTTTCCTGTGTTTAATACGATTTAACAGTTTATTTTAAACTGTTTGTTATTTGTCTTAAATTACATGGAGCGTCCACCTTACAAGCCCTTGTGTAACCTGTCGCTATAATAAAACAATAACCTACTAATCGAATGTGTTAATTTCTCCTTCCCGTCCGAGCCGCTTTCAATACCGTCTGACCAAAGAAAACCTAATCCACACAAAACTATGGCACGGTTCACCAGTGGATGCAAGATACACAACTTCTACTTTTACACGCTTAACTCCGTTAAAGCACAAGCTGCAAGGAATCTAAATAAAGACGTGTAACCTTGATCACTAAGTGCAGGTACGCATTAATCACCATCATTGATTGGTCCCGGAGAGCAAGTGTTTAAGCAGCAGGGGGTTGACAGAATCCATGAGAAAGCGTTAATGAGGTAAGAACACTTACCTCTGAAGGACTGTGTTTATTACCTGCCCTCTCTGTGAAATGGCTTTATATGTGCATGCTAAGTAATTATACTTTTCTGGGGTTTAATATTTCATCGTTTCTAGTGACTTGCTTTCATCTACCGGGTATGAACTGTGCATAACGGAAAAAAAGCCTGAATGTCATGTTGGATTATGCCATTTTGAAATATTGTGCTCTGCAAAAAGCTTAAAAAAAAAAAAAAAAAAAAAGAGGCTCCTTCGCTGTTCTGGCTTTTGTCAAGACAGATCAAAGCCTCTTCAAAATGCATTACCCATGTAACCTTGACATTTCAGAAGGTGTTTTACCTAGTTAGAAGGGTTTAAATAAGACGGAGCGTGCTTAATCCAGTTCTGCATAAAATTTAAAAGTGTGCGGTGCTTGGTATGGCTAAGCTTTTATTGCTTTCTTTTATTACTTACCCTACTGCTTTCATTGCTTATTATACCTTGGCTGTTGCATGATTGAGCATCTCCTGCCAAGTTGGATCCAACGTATTCCTGTCAGCCAGGAGGCCCTGCTCAGCCACGTACACCATCTCCCTCGCCGCTGTGTGCATGGAGACTGCGCGCTCATAGCGCAGCGCTGCCTTCTGCGTCTCCTGTTGGGCCTGTTAGAGAAAGCGACCCGTCGAATCACGCATCAACACGACAGCCCCTCGTTAATCATTCGCTTAAACCTTTCATTGAGAATTGTACCTGGAATGATAAATCCTAGACACATAACCCAAGGCTATGCAAGGATGTTAGCCAAAAATGCTTAGATTAAAGCTAAAAAAAAAAAAAAAAGCTGACTCATCAGAAGAAGGAACTGCTGTGCTCGAGTGAAAAGCCTCCAAACGATCAATAAATGCAGGGAACTCGTAACAGCAGGTCATATTTCAGACGGCTAACTTGGTGGAAAAAAAATGTCACTGCTGCCGAGCCTGATGTCTAACTCAGTTTCGGACAAAACGCTCCTAAATGAAGATCGATTCAGAGTTATGGGTTGGGAAAAGGAAAAGAAAAAAACTACAAGACCAAGCTAAGGCACCCAAAAAGCCTCCATGGATGCACAAGGTTGCTCCAAGTTTAAGGTCACGACAAAGAGATTGATAGCAGCTCCTGTTAGAACATGGGCATAATTTTTGCTCTGAAAGATACGCTTCAGCTGTCCCAGACAGGGGCAGGCCCTAAACCATTCTGTGCCCTGAATACCAATTCTGAACAGATTATACGGCAGCGGTAGCCAATACCGCCTTTAAAGATCTGCACTCCTACAGAATTTACTTCCAAATCCAATCTAACGCAATTCAGTCAAGGTCTTCGGGAAGGGGGGAGGGGAGGGGTCTGAACAGCAGCGGCAGGAGCATTAGATTAAGAGAGGAAACTCAATTCTTCGGCTTGTTGGACGCTCGGTGGTATGCTGGATACTCCTGCGATGGAGAATTAGCATAGAAGAAAAACACTACATCTTAATAAACACTTATTAGGGCCTCGGGAATCGCTCGCCGGTTTACGTCCTGGATAGAGCACACTCGGCGAAAGGCTAAGCGGGTCAAACTTCAATCCAATTCTGTTTCAATCAAACAAACCAATTCTGTTCCAATTGTTTTCAATTACACCCCGTGGCCTCGGCTGAGTGTTTTCCACCAGCCCAATTACATGTTGGAGATTGGATGCTAACAATGCTAATGAAAAGTGATCTGCAAATCATATCTTGTGTTTGCCAGGGGTTAATCGTATTAAGGAACACATGGACTGTCTTGCCCTGTAATGATCATTAAGCCAAGGGATGTTTTCTGGATGGCTTTCTCCACACTCGTTTAATGGAAAACATTATTATCGTCATTCCCGAGCAGCGCAGAGACAAATAATCGGAACAAGGATGTCGGCATCAAGGATGAAATGGTACATGCTTTGGGAAAGACAAGACCCGTTCACGCACCTCTTTCGCTAGCCTACGGGCTTCGTAGTACGGCCGGGCTTTTTCTATGCACGCGCCAAGCTGGGAGCCCTGAGCGTTAAGTTTGCGTGCTGACTCGGTGAGGATTTTCCTGTAGCTCGAGCGTGCCTCCTTAAAACAAGAGATAAAACAATGAATCATTATGACTGACATGTACAAACAAATACATTTACGATTCATTCTTTGTAGCAAACACTGAGCGTTGCTTGATTAGCATGAAACATCACAATGCGATAGAACCTGGGTCAGGTTTACATGTCATGTTCTGCTCACTACACTCCGAGGAAAAGGGTTCTCCAAGGGTTTCTTTGTAACTTCTTTAAACGATTTTAACATGGAATCATTTCTAAAAGGGAAACACTCTAGTGTGGGGGGTTCTACATCTCAAGAACCTTTAAGAATTTTATATTTATTTTTAAAAATACCCATTTTCTCACTATTATATACAAAACAGTGAACCCCCGCCTATCACGGGGGTTACTTTCTGGCACCCCCCCCATGACATGTGAAATCCTCGAAGTAGCCCCGTCACATTTATTTTGTTATTTGTATATATATTAAGGCTTTATAAATCATTTCCACTCTCTTATTAACCTTTTCCACACTCTTATAAACATGTCCTATGCTCTTAAACACTTTCTACACTCTTA
>JAQLOM010000021.1:3352646-3363880 GCA_030068315.1 Chrysichthys thysi
GTGGTGCTTGGATTTGAACTCCCAACCTTCCGATCAGCAGTGCAGCGCCTTAACCCCCTGAGCTACCACTGCCCCAATGCCCCAATGACCTATAATATATTTCGTGCCAATATAGAATTTTCCATGCATTTTAGTGCTAAATTATTAAGAAAAACATCATTTATGTCCCCAAAACACGGAGACGCTGAGTGTTTACAGAGCTCTAACCCGTCTTTCGAGCAGTTGACCGTCCCAGTCTGTTTCTCGAAAGGCAACTCTTGCTAGTGCTAACTCTAGTTGAGCACCATAAGGTTTGGGGACGGGGCTTTGTGTACCTGGATGGAAATGTTGGCATGTGTATAATGTGTAGTGTGAATGCACCTGTATCATCTTGGTCAGGGTCATGGAGTATCTGGAGCCTCTTCTGGGAACACAGGGCATGAGGGAGGGCACCACCACATTCACATCTTGGAGAAATTTCATATGAAACAGTAAGTGGGCGACTAATGCGGCGTTCCACTTGTCCTCGGAAGTCGCGATATCCGAGTTCTGAGACAGAAACGTTAACTGGAACTCCCCCGAAGTCAGATTTCCAACTCTGAAAGTCGGGAGATCCTCACCAACCCAGAGTTAAAAATCCAAGATGGCCACCCCCTGCCTGAACAGTAATCAAAAGCTGTAGTTTTATACTGTTTATTAAACTTCTGTCTGTTTCGGGCTCATTTAATCAGTCATACACACAGCATTGTCCAAGTTTGATCTCTGATCATATTGGTACAGGGTTTGTGATGCGATAAATACCACATTACTTGTTGTTTTCAGGTGGTTTTCCTAATTAATAGCTAACGGCTACCCGGTAGTGAGTGAACCTGACTTCCCCCACCCAGTCACATTTAAATAAGAGTAATAAAAGGAAGTTGAAATTCCAGTTTAAAACATGAAGGTTTTGTTTAATAGGAATGAGATCACCTTAGTAGGGACATGTTTTGATTAAATTTGTGGTAAAGCACCGGTACAGGACAAAACAGCAAGCACAACAGAGGTTTTCCTGCAGGCGTCCATATTGGTTTTCTGACTAGTCCAAATGAACCATGCTTAAGTTGGGCGTGACGTCATTCTCAGCTCCACAATTTAACTTGCGAGGCAAATTGAACTCAGCATAAGGCTATAACAAGGCAGTAATTCTGCCCTAATCTAATCCCTTTGTCACCTCAAGACCAGTCATCTCTATTGTCCTAGTAAATAAACCATCAATATGTCCAGCAAAACATTTACAGGCCACACCCTCTGCTGAATGACCTAAAGAGTGATGGTGGAACTGTAAGCGTGTAGAACTGGGGCTGGAGTTAATCACAGATGGCTTCGGCTTTGTCCTAGATATCCAGTCCTTACAGTAGAGTCCTGCGTAGGAGATGATTAATAGGAGATTGCGAGGCGGTGGGTGAACAAACTCCATCAACAGACAGACGGGGAATTTTCAGGAAGTTAACTATTGTCTTTCTCCCAAACTTCAGTCACTCTGAAACTCCACTTCAGAAGAAAATACTTTAGTGTGTCTTGGTAATAACACTCACTCATTTATTATTAGCACTAGTTCAACCAGAACATGAAAACAGCAATTTTTTTTATGATGATGATGATGATGATGCCAACGACGAAGAAAAAACCACAAACAACCCACATGTATGCTTCAGGAATAAATCACGAGAAAATTTATTTCAGCAAACGTTTCAGGCTCGATGTGCTGATCAGCGATCACGTAAGAACTTTAAAAGATGTAAGTACATGTACATCACACGCATCTCCTCATGTTCCATCTCTCGAAAAGTTTACACAGCAGATTTCTACACGTCCGACCTGTCCAGTGATCCTGCACCTTAACAAAACAGTGTCGCATACAACACACAAAAGAAAACAAATATATCTTAAAGTGCGTTAACTAGGCGTTTAAGATGTGCTTGAAGAACGATGCTAGATGCTTGTAGACGCCATTTTTATTAGAAAACATCATACCACTGACCATGCTCCGAAATATCGCCAAAAAACACAAAAGGGTGTGGAAAAAAATAGAAAAGGAGGAGTCGTAAGGACAAGACGTCTAAAAAACAATCCCAGTATGGTGTTAGTGTAAAACTGCGACTATAAAGAAAACCCTAATGGGCCGCACTGAGGCACGCGTGTCTGAAATATTGTACATGAACAGAATTCAGAGGAGTACATATAGAAAAACAACCATCAAAGAACCGAACGCAAAGAAAACAAACAAAATATGCTTCACTCAGACAAATACACATACCCCACCGATAACCAGACATATTAAATAAGTCACATTTTACACACACACACACACACACACACACACACACACACACACAGAGGAGGTCCTCGGGTTACAACAGTCTCAACATACAATGTTTACGACACTCGCTTCAATAAAAACTGAGACATGAGTGTTTCGGTTTATGCAGTTAGCGTCATACTTACGGACTACGTGGGTGAACTAATTTGCATTCGGTGGAAGAATACGCAGTAACGCGGCGTATAAGTGAGGAAGTTGGCGAAGTTAACTGTTAAAAAAAAAAAAAAAAAAAAAAAAAAGCACACGTGTTCCGTTTGTTTGTGTTGCTTTGTTTGGTGACTTTTTGGCTCCTAAACCAAAGTCAGAATCTTCAGATGGTAGTGCTTTGACGAAGAGGAAAGCCATCACGATGGAAGTGAAATTAGACTTTGTAAAGAGATCAGAAAAGGGAGAAACAGCCACAGATATACACACACACACAAATTATATATATAGGATAGGGAAGTGACTTAGTCTAGGGTGTGTTCTGACTTGAACCAAAATTCGGGTTACATCACTGGTGTAGGAACGGGACTGTGGCGTAACCTGAAGACCCCCTGTGTGTGTGTGATATATTACACACACACACACACACACACACACACACACACACACACACACACAAAATAGTAGAAATCTTCATGAGGATAAAGTAATGGAGTAAATAACGAATAACGCAGCCATGTCCTGGTTAGTGTGTACCATAAAGTCAAAAGCAATCCACTTTCTGCAATAGGTCTAAGGACCTACAAATGTTCCCGAAAACCACTAAAATAATATAAAAAAAAAAAACAACAAAATACCCCCCTCCATAATTATTATAATTATGTGCTGTTTAAATAGACATAGAATATCACAACTCTCCTCTAATTACAAATGTAGTGAAGTACGAATACTGTAACTGGAGTTCAGCAAAGCTCAGAGTTGAGGAAACTGTTTACAAACAAACAAAAATAGAAATAAAACGAAGGCAAGAAGAGCTGGTGCTGACATGAACGCTGAAGAAACTCCAGGTCCAAGTCAAATCTCAGCCTGCTCGATCCAGAGGTTAAAACCGATCAGGTGTGTGGCTTCCTGAAGGTAAATCATGTGGTAAATATCACAGCAGGGTCACTCCTCCCTCTCTCCCTCTCTCCTTACCTCTGTGCTTGTTAAAAGTGCCTTCACAGTGCATTTTGTCCTAAAAAATTTGTCACTGGCAACTTTCTAAAACGCTGATGAAACATTCGTCTTCTGCTCCCATATGCAGTTTTTAATCTTTGACCATCGTGTTCTTCGAAAAACACGTTCAAAACTGTAGCAGATGGAAACCGTGCTCCAGTGAGTGTGTGAATGTAACTGTGTGTATACTTGAGAAAAAGGAGTGCTGGTCAGATTGTCCCGTCTTAATCGGCGACGTTTGGCTCGTGTACTGGCTTTGTGCTCGGGGGTCCGTTTCCTGCATCTCCTCACAGCCTGTGAAACAAAGACACGTGTTAACCTTTTTAAAACGAAATGTAAAAGGGTCCAGAGGCTTCGCTTCGTTTATTGCATTAAATACGCGTGTGACTGGATTCGAGGCGTGTGGAAAATGTCAGCACGGCTAATTGTACTTTGGGCGGGAAATGTCACAGTGCAGGGATAAACTGGTTTGGCCTGCACAGACAGTGGGAAATCCACTTGGAGATCTGCACTTTACTGACGCGAACTAGGCATGTTTTTTGTTTTTTTGAGGAAACAGGGCGGAGAAAAGGGGCAGAGCTGAATGGGAGCTCCTCCTGAGCATGAGGCCATTTTCAGGGTCTGGGGAAAAAAGAAAAAAAAAAAAACCCTCATAATGACCAAACCACAGAGGAACCTTGGATTGGTTTGTGAGTGTTTTGCAAAACAAGCAAGTAATTGTCATCAATTTTGACTTTGTGAACGAGCGAGGTGTTGCAATACGAGTAGTATGCACACGCTTCGTCTGCCGAGCCTCATGGATTGTGGCTCACTCATATAGTCAACATCCACACTCACAGATACTGTTGAAAATGGCCCCCATGAAGAAAAAGACTGGAAAGGAAGGTGGTAAGAAGAAGGAAATGATTAGGGTGGAAATTAAGAAGGAAGAGAAGCATGAATGAGCGATGAATCTGTTTAATGACGATGCAATGTCGCATTTCCGCCAAATTGTCAAAAGGAAGCAAAAGCAGCCATCATTGGATAGTTTCCTTGTTAAAGTCGCACGAAAAGAAAAAGATCCCAGTGAGCGACAGACTGCAGAGATTCTGTGACTTGCAGAGAAAGTCATCCTGCGCAAATATTGCGAGTCTCAGGACGTATTAAAGCTGCCTGGAAACCAAACTGATGAGGCCGAAACGTGAAAAAGCTAGCTAACGTCATGCAATGCAACCCACAGCAAGCTAATTAGGTAGTCAAGTCTGTTAATAAGAGAGACTAAGGGAAAGGATGAGTGTATGCATATCACCTGTGTCTAACAAATTTTCTAACGTAGCACTCGCCAGGCAAAGCTACGTCTCAATCGTTCTTAAACGATACTCCCGTCTGGCTAGCATCTCTCTTGATATATTCTCTCGATGTATTTAACCGCGAGGTGACCATTTTAAAGTGAACTTTATTTTGCGTGATTAGGATGCCGCGGCCTCAGATCTGTGTGCTCCTTATTCTGACAAGATCCTCCGACATCATCCGTACACACCGACGAATCCGCCCAGTAAAAATCAGTCCACCGCCATCCGTGTTGCATCCCGGCTGATGCACGCAATGCGGTGGGTGGTGGTGTGCAATAAACGTAGATAAATTACAAAGTTAAACTATCTGCCGGCCAAAAACTGCTTTCTGACATTAACGCTAGTTATATATAAAAAAAAAAAGAAAACCAACGTAGCAATGATGCTTTCAAAACCCTGTAAAGCTCTGCATGGAGCTCCAGTCGGGTAAACCTTGTGAATTACGGCAACATTCTCTTCTAACCAAGACAAAATGGTTCCTATTTGTTGGAATAGCCTCGGTTGTTGAGTATCGCGAAACATTCCCTCCATCATGTATGACATGCAAAGGAATTTGAATGATTATTGAACGGCTGTGACGTGAAATGAAGTGAAGCACCTACCCCAAGACCTTCTTGTCTTCAAGACGCTCCGCCACTTTTGTCGGCAGCGCCACTGCTCTGAGTCTGCCCCACGGTATCTTCCGTTTCTTCCTCGCCATCCTCTTCTTCTTTCCCGTCCCCCCCGTCGTCTTCCGTCCCTAAAATCACGCTCTGCCTCACACTGACGGAAATGACCAGCGCCTGGACAATACCATAAACCAGCGCGAATTGAGGCAGGTACTCCTGAACCAACCACAGCAGGCCAGCCATTCCCACAGAGGACACGAGGAACATGGCCATGCCGTGGAGCCACAGCTTCAGTGCGCCCTGGACGCCCAGGACATCCAAGACCAACCTCGCAGGGGGCGAGACCGTCCAAAGGAAGCCGACCACAAACAGGTCAAAGAGGTGGCGAAGGAAGTTGAAACAGATCTCGTAATGCTCCGGGAGGATCTCTCCAGACCACGACTGGGCGAAGAAGCGGAACGTGGACGACCCTTGGGAAAGCGCCACGGGAGACGGAGGAGGAGTCGCGTAATCGGAAAAATCGCCATCTTTAGCATCCGAATCCCACGATCCTTGGGTCTTTCCCCGATCGGGTCTACGGACCTCGGACGACATCGGCCATAGATAAAACCCCGAGCCGATTATGCGCTTCCACCATCGTGGAGGGCTTTGCTCAGGAGGCGGGACGAGTCTTTCTGCGTTCAGGGTTTGTATCTCTATAGGTTTGAGAAGCTCCTCCTGAGCTTCGTAGTATTCCTCGGTTGGGGTTTTTCGCTCACCACGGGTTCTCCATCCACCCCAAACCCAGGAGGTTACCCCTCCCAGACTCCACCTGCTTTTCTCCTGACCCTGACCTGGAGGACTTTTCTCGCTTTGGGGTTTACCAACCCAAGGGCGGTACAAGTTCCCAGGGTTGATCCATGACCAAACCCGTCCTACAACAGCCGCCATGTTGTTTCTGCTCCTCCACTGGGTCCAAACAAGCTCCGGGACTTTAGTACCTTGAGTACCTTGAGTACCTTTTACTCAGTAAACATCTCGACGTTAGGTATTAAGGTTCTTGAGGATCATGTGGAGCTTTCGGTTGTGACCTGAGGGCTTTAGTAAACGTCTCCAGACTGTGGTGGAAGTTCAAACCCAGGCGTTGTTCCCCACCACACCTGTTTTGTTGTCAAAAGCCAAAGAAGAGGAAAACTAAATTAGGAGGACACACCCGCCCCACAACACGGCTAGGTAGCTAATACTTCAGACTTTACCACACATTAAAGATGAAAATTATTAAATAAATTAACAGACTGACGGTCAACTTACGTGCAATTCATATGTCGATATCTGAACACAATAATAAATAACAATAATTTATCACTTAAGAGCCAACGTCGAGGCTGTCACCTATCTCCACTCCGGCGTCTTTATCGTGCTAATATTTATATATCAAGCTAACGCGCGCTAGTACTAGACTGTTCACAAATATGACTTGATCTGACTCACTGATTCACCAGCTATCCAGGCAACTGGATAACTATGTAAATGAAGTCGTTATTATCGAGAAGCTTGGTTAGTTAGCATAGCTGCCTGTATCACAGAGTGAGAAGAAACGCTAACCGAAGCCTAGCGAGCAAAACAACTAGCTAGAGCCTCAATGTTGCTCACTTCACACGAGCGATGATTCATTTCCCGAAAGAGTCGATACCTTTTTTGGGTTTTGACCCGGTTCTTTTAAGTGACTCGTATATATGGGGCGACTTTATTCATTTCCAGACGTAAAGCTGTGCCGTCGCGCTTGCTTAGTGTAATATAATTTAACTCTAAACCTTTTTGCCAAAAAAACCCATCCGAGTTGTTTGCTAGCGAGCATGTGAGTCATCTTTAATAAAGCGCGAATCATTTTAATGAAGCTCAGATACAGGAACAGTGACGCAAAGTAAGGATATTTTATTAATTAGAGTTATAAAGTGAGTACACGGGACAATTTCAGCCATAGTTAGGCAAAAGAAATAAACCCTTGGTCGTAATATCGCAAACTCGGTGCGTTTAAAGGAAAAACTATAGCAATGAGCCATTTGGTAGCCGAATGAGTCGACTCGTATTGGCGAGTTGAACCAAATGAGGCGATTCCTCGAAAAGAGAATTCTCCTCACTACTTCAGGCTCGGTGAGGACGTAGCCGGAAGCTGGGTGGTAGCTAGTTGCTATTTACATTACTGTCATTTGGCAGACGCTCTTATCCAGAGCGACTTACATTTATCACATTTATACAACTGAGCATTTGTGAGTTAAGGGCCTTGCTCAAGGCCTCAGCAGTGGCAGCTTGGTGGTGCTTGGATTTGAACTCCCGATCAGCAGGGCAGCGTCTTAACCTCCTGAGCTACCCCTGCCCCTAGTATTTAAACTACCAAGTAGCTACTGTCAAAAATACGTGTATAAATTTAAATAGTTGTACATTTCTTCAGCTCCAAAACCCCGTTTATTACACAGGTGTATATACGTTTATTATACAGGAAGTCTGAACAACGTTAGTTCTCTCAACAGTGCTCCATTTTTTCATAATAAAAGTCCTGCACTCTTGGCGATCGCTCTAGTGTTGTCATGGTGATGCCTTGTTTTTATAGTGGCAGAAGAAAATGAAAATAAAATAGGACTTCTTTCTGTTTGGTGAAAACCTTGAAAGCCTTCATTTGGTAACCAATCAACCTTGGGTCCTGTCCAACTGAACTCAGGATCTAAAACCTGACCTAATCACCCACGTGCTGAACATTTGAAATGCTTATTTTTTTTGTCCCACAATTTGCAGATCCTCCTGGTGGAGCAGGGTATACATGGAACTCTTATTATTGGTCAGGATTTTAACCAGCTGTACAAGCAAGGTTCAAGAAATAAAGACCTGGGTCACACCAGCTCAATAACCCACCATCACTGCCATGTTTAACAAAACCCGGTGGGGGTGTCTTAAATGTGACAAAAGCAGGCACAGTCTTCAACAATTCAGAGCTTTATTTGCATCAAAAGCTACATCAGTACCGACTTGGCTCTGCAGTTTATAAAGCATTACAAATACAGCGATGATGGTACAGCATGTCGAGCCGTCTCATTCTCCATTGATGTGCCAGCGCAATCCTAAAATAAACAAAAAAAAAAAAACTCTTGTAAACATCTATGAAAGCAAATGGTTTCGACTCAAAGATCGTGATTGTGCGTTTCAGTGCGCTGCGAGTAAACTTCATTCCATTTCAGTAGAACCGAAAAAGGCAACTCATCATTAACACATTTAGTCAAAGCAAGAATGACAGAAGACTTCAATGCTTACCAAATCAAGCTTTTGCACTCAGGGTACAAAAACCTCCACTCTGGGGAAAACTCAAGTTCCAGACCCCAACCTGGTGCCAAAAAAACAAAACCAACAAAAAAGCAGTCACAAACTAAACATGCAAATTGGTCTAATAAATACTTGCTTCATCATGTTGATGTGTTCAGTGTGATGTAAAGGACATCATGATCTCAGAGACTCTAGTCTATTGAATCATCATTACACATACAAGACATTACACACTGTACAATATTCATCTTACAAACCAACCTTAGTCAGGAATCTCAGCTCCTTTCACATGATCGTAGGAACCAACTCTATTAGCAGAAGTTCAGCATTAAACGCAACTGTAAGAGAATAAAAAATCAAAAGCAAATCAGAGATGAATTGAAAATTGCACACATTTGCCAAGAAGTTGTGGTGAAAGAGGAATAAAACACTTCATGACAATGACATGTGATCATGGGAAAACAATTAGCTTCAAGGTGGTTCTACAGATCTGATGATCATTCCCCTCCCCATCAGTGGAACCTTATATTGTGAACATAATTCATTCGAGACGTGCTTGTAATTCAAAACACTCATATCAAAGCAGGTTTCCCCATAAGAAATAGTGGAAACTCCATTTGCTTCACAACCCACAAATATTTATATAAAAATGACAAGACTCATGGCTGGTGTGAGGGAGACCAGAGAGGAGGAGGATTATTGTGTAGGATGACTTCCACTACACCTCACAGAATCACTGTAGCCTATCGGCTCACTGGGATCTTTTTCTTTTCGTGTAACTTTAACAAGGAAACTATCCAACGATCGCTGCTTTTGCCTCCTTTGGAGGATTTGGCAGAAATGCAACATGGCATAGTTATTAAACAGATTCATCGCCTGCACTGCTACAGCCTTATTCAGGTGGAGCTTTTTCTCCCTGATCTCATTTGAAGTGAGGGATTCCACAGGCTTTTTCTATACTAGTGCAGACGTTGACTACATGAGTGAGCCACAATCCCACAGGGAGTGAGAGAAGTTGTGATTATGTGAGGCTCAGCAGACGCATACTACTTGTATTGCAAGACCTCACTCATTCAAGTCAAAATTTATTACAATTTCTTGCAAAACACACAGACAAAGTTACTCACAATCCAAGGTTCCACTGTATTTGACATGCACACAAAGCACCAAAACACCAAGTGTAACTGTAGTAAAACTATCACAAAAGGTACTTACCAGAAAATAACACTGCTAGGTGCCATCTTCTGACCACACACCACCTAAATAATATAATTTTAAAAAATTGATTTTTTATATTTCATAAACCAGCATTGCTTTTCTGCACACATGCAGCACAAACATGTTCAGTTGACTGTGAAGAGCTTCATGCTGCACTCAGAGACTCTAGTCTAATGACTCATCAGCACATGTCCAGGCACAAACAAAGCTCAACAAAGGATTGTGGGAAATCACACACCATCTCCAGCACCTCTGCAGCTGAGGTCCATATCCAGATCTCCAAACCTAACACGGAAAACAAACAGAAAAACAAGCAGGATGAGTTTGAGCTTAAAAGCACTCCAAACATTGATGAGGCCACGAGGTGGCGGCCATCTTAGAAGACCAGCAGAGAAGAGAAAACCCTCCAAAAAGCAGCTTTTAACTGTCAGCATACGTAACATAAACGTTTAAACAAGGTCACTTATTAAAAAAAAATAATTAGGAAAAAAAAAACCGGCGTTATAGAAAGATATGACACCCCTCACCTCCTTCAGCAGCCAGAGAGTCAAAGAGAACAAACAGAGAGACCAGCGCGAGACTTTATTGGGGTCCTCACTCGGTACCGGGGGCGTCAAGTCAGCTGCCTGAGTGAAAATAATTATTTATTAAAAATAATACTAATGTAATATAAAAACATATTAAACAAAATTGAAAAGCCGATTTTAAATTTTACGCTTAAAAGTAAGCAAAGGAAAATGATTTGTAAGAGTATTTAAAAGAAAAAAAGATTTTTGTTTGTTTCCATGGGGATGGTTCAGAGCATGTTCCCCCGGTCATCCCATGTTAATACAAAAGGAGTTTTTAAAGGTTACCACACCACTAGGGGAACCATCTTTGAACCAGTTTAACCCTGGAAAACCCAGTCCTTTCTGTCATAATCGGAAAAAAATATCACAATTGGATAAAATGATGATACAGACTCAGTGACGCCAACTTAAATGAACCCTTTTGAAAATGTAGTTATTAAAAGGTTACCAGAATGTTCCAAACCATTGCAGGTTATTGAAAAAAAAAGGGTCCTGAGATTTTCAAATTATGAAAATATTATTCAGTGTAATATTATTTTATTATTAAGAGAACCTTCTGGGAACCATAATGTGAAATGAAAAGTCCAAACATTTTCAAAACCATCCTGGGTTCGTACCAGGTTCCTGAGATTTTATATAAGTCCTGAGATCTATATATAGTCATAAATACAGAATGTTAGGAGAATGTTCTCTGAACCTTAATGTGAAACGATATGTTATATTCCTGGATAAAAAT
>JAQLOM010000021.1:3363980-3378993 GCA_030068315.1 Chrysichthys thysi
TATGTATGTATGTATATATATATATATATATGTATGTATATATATATGTATGTATGTATGTATATATGTATGTATGTATGTATATATGTATGTATATATATATGTATGTATGTATGTATATATATATATATATATAAAACTTGTTTTTTCACTTTTAACATCTTCTAAATCACATACAGCTGTTTACAGTATGAAATTGTAATGTAAATGGTTGTAATAAAAGATCATTTTATTCAAATCATGTGACTAATCTGTGATTTGTGATTGGATGAGATTTTACCGATTCATTCTAAGTAACAGTTTATAAACTTTTCCTCAAATGTCTGTGTGACCTGTACAGCCTTTTTCTCCCTCCTCGTGATCTAAGGCCATGAGAAGCACATCATCTATAGTGATATCATTGCGGTGCCCGAAATGATTTCATAACACACTCTTTCTCTCGTTACCTTTTCAAAGCTGTGAGAGAGGAGCAGAAGGCCCTCCCGTGGCCGTTCATCCGCTCCACGGCCGTTCCTCAGTCTCCTCCTCTGGCGGCATCCTCCCTGCTCTCTCGCTCCCTGAGCGTGGGCTCGTCTCCCAGCCACACTCCTCGTCCTCAACCTCACATTCCTCCACACCTGGCCGACAACTGCAGGACTAAACGCACCAGGTATGCACCACTCCTGTTCACCGTTGACCTTTTTACATAGCCTCTGAATTTATCGCTGCCTTCAGGGCGATTACAGGAATTGGAGACACAGGTTATGGGACAGCTTGAGCCTTTGTGTCCAATACGAGGCCTGAATAATCTGAATCAGTTATTTGAAAGCCCTCGTAGTCTTCCCTTCAGTATGAAACACCATTTTGGGATCACCAAGATGGCAACGTGCAGCACAAGAGTATGAAATGGGGACAAAGGACATTTGTGTGAGCTCCCCATTTTTACCTAGAAGTCATTTCCTTTTGAACTGTATTCATTATCATTTTGCTCACCACCTAGCTAGTGCACCAACTAGCTACCTTGCTGCCTAGCTAGACGAGTAACACGTCCAGTCAAATTTAAAATGATGCTCAAGATAAAAAAACAAAATAAAACATGTCCCTTTATCTATACTTCCTACTGCGATGAGATATGTGAAAGATAAATCCTGAAGTGTTTGATTTCTTTTATACCACAGCAATTGTAATTTTTTATTTATTATTGAATGACATACTTTTGATGAAAGTCATTAAGACAAGTTAGTTCCTGTTATCACTTCCGTTATAACAGCTAACTAACAACTAAGCCTTTCCCTCACCTGCCTCTCTTTTTACTCGAAATACTTGACTTTAAATCAGGCAAAAGAGCCTTGAAGTCTTGAAGGTTGTCCCGTGGCAGAAAAAAAACAAAACCACTTGATAGCTGATACCAAATGCTGACACTGGCAACTCCTTCCAGGGAAGTTAAATAAACTGGTCCTTATTCCGATTATTCCTAGCCTTGGGGTTATTGCTCCACTTCCGCCAAACAAACCTTTGTGTAAGTTGTTACCAGGGAAACGATGACATACAAGTACGAGCACACTAATATAACCCTCTGATTTGCCTTGTACCCTCTGACCAATCAGATTGGAGACATCAGGAGCGCTGTGGTATAAATATAAACAGAGTGTTCGGCCCTGTCATGTATATTGGAGCACAGCATGTGACGATGAAAAGGAAATGACTTGCAAAGAAGTGCAAAGTCCCTGCTCCTGAAGTTTACCCTCGTGTTGACTCATCCCTCATTTAAAGGTCACTTAACCAACTTCCACAGAACTGTTAAAGTGTAAGCATAGCCGGCAAGACAGAGCGGTGCAGTAAAATCAGCGCTGGAACGCAGCCCACGACTGATTCGGCCAACAGCAGATGGAATTTGCTCTCATTAGTGTTTCATTGCTTACTGCGCTTCTTGGCTCTTCCAGCCAATCGTTTTCTATTTACTTTCTAAACAGCTTCTCTTCCTGTCTCTCTTTCTCTCTGTCTCTCTTCCACTTTCGTCCCCTGCTTCGACATTCTCATCTTGTGCATGATTCCCTCCTCCGACCTCGCCCTGTCCCCGTTTCACACAACCGAACCTTTTCTTCCCCGACGCAATCTTACGCAACGCTACATTCTTCTTGGCTCATATCTCTACAGTTCCCTAAATAGATCTCAGCTCGGCTTCCGTTGACCTTTAAACTTTTAACGCAGAACTTTTTACAAGCTCGAAGACGGCTACTTTTTTTTTTGTTGTTCGTTTGGGTTTTTTGTTGTTTTTTTTTTTTTTTTTAAATTTTAAATCCTTTTAGCGACATGTCATTTGGTTGTAGGATTTGGTCAATTTAAGGATGTGGAAATTGTTGAAATTGTTCTTTTAGGGATGTGAAAGTGAGAAAGCTGGGTTTCTTCAGAACAGGGCAACGACCAGAAATATGAAGTCACGTGTAACGATGTAAATCGTTTTTTTTTTTTTTTTAAATTTCCCTGTATTTGCTTCATCAAGGAGCAAACCTGGTAGTAATTACAGAAGTGTAAAATCTCCCCGCAGCCGAGGTTTATGTCTAGTAAATCTGTCCTGATACTGTGGCTACTTCTCATTTTCCTCTGAACACTTTGGAACCCAATAAACAGAACAGTGCCCCCAAAAAAATGTCCGTTTTTTTTTATTTTTTATTTGTTCACATCCATAATCCGACTGAATTATGAGTTCGAGTGTCCCGTGCTCATGCAAGAAGAACTGAAAAACCGAAGCGGACATTAAGTGGGATGTTCAAGTTACGTTGTAAACTTACACAGCCATCGGCATCCCTTATTATTTTGTTCACTTAATGTTGCGTTTATGAAGTTCTACAAGTTTGAGTTTTCTAATTATGTTCCTTTCATTTTCATTTTTTGTCATTTCTTTTTCCTTTACGGCATGAACCCCATTCCCTCCCCTCCCCTCCCCTCCATGTGTGTGTCCACTATTTCCCATCATCATCTTTAGCGCTCAGGGTTTGGTTGCCAGAAACAACCTCTACAGTCGCCATGTGAACAGCAGAGGCCTCGGGCTCTTAATGGCAGAACAGCTCAAGCTGCCAGGTAACGCGCCTTACGAGTGAACTGATCCTGTGTGTATGTATGTTTGGGTTGGAGTTAGTGTGGTCCAAAGAGTACTCTATTTCTTAGGTGTTTACTTGTTTGCGTGAGGTTTTATGTGTGTCTGTGTGTGTGCTTCCTCAGGATTGAAGCCAGCACTCACTGAGAGAGTGTGTGATGCAGGGGGACAGGCTGACGCACTCGGACACACGGAAAGGTTGGAGTGAGAGTTTTAGATTCCAGCTAGAAATCAGTGGGGCGAGATATCAGATTCATGTCTTTTCCCTCAAAACCTGCCTCAACCTCTTTATTCACATTCCTCCCTCTGATCTTTTTGTGTCTCCGTCTCTCTCCCTCTGTCCATAGCACACACGTCCAGGGCTCTTCTGCATTTCTGCCATCGCTCCCAGATGTTCTCAGGCACCAGGTCTTGGACCAGACAGCTTTAAACAACAGCATGCTGGATACCAGGATGGCGAGGAAGCCGAGGAATGAGGAACGAGCGGCGGGGGCGGAGAGACACGGCTGGTCCTGGACGGTGGGCGAAAAGCAATGCACGGCCCAGTGGATCAGACAGAAGCACGATTTTCGCAGCACACGGCCATGGTGACGTGAGCGTGAAAATTAAAGCTGGATAGAGATCACAGAGAAGAAGGGAACTCGAGGACATGGGGGGGAGGCCAAAACAAAACAAGACCAGGATAAGAAAAGCAAGAGACGAAAAGCTTCCTGCCTTTCGGAAAGCCAGAACAGGACAGTTAAGGGGAAAAAAAAGAGAGCCATAAAGCACACAAGATTGAGCAACTCCAATGTGGCAGCTTGAGGTTTGTAGCCATGCATTAAATGCCTCGATTTTGTAACTATTTAAGCAGTATTACGTAAAAATCAGGGATTTTTGTATTTCAAAATAAACTAAAAGCAAGTGGATCAACTGGAGCAACTTTATTTTATTTTATTTAAACCACCATTATCTAAACTCACACAAAATGTGACAATCATGTATCATGTTCTATCAATGTGCTATTCTTTGTACTATAGACATAATCTAACCTCCCCAGTTTTCCACTGAAATATTCTAAAAAAAATTATAACAATATTAAGAGTTCTACAGTCAAGAAAATGAAACTCTCACGGTTCATTACACGACCATTTAGTGCCGCACGCAACATATAATCCGACGGGCTTGTTGAAAAGACGAAACGACACGCATCGAATACGGCAGCATTTCCAGCCCTGATGCATTTGGGGAAATCCTTGAAAGCCGAGCTTGCTCGATAACAATCGCTTGTGTGTGTCTACCCCGCAGCAACGTTTTGTCCTCCACAAGAGACGCTAATGGAGAGGAGGACACGGAAAAAACGAAAGTGGTCCACCAAGAACAGAACAGAACGAAACAGATCACGTATACGAAGACTAAAGAAGAAGGATCAGAAATAATCAGACATGCTGAGACTTGTGACTTGCCGTGATTCAGGCAGTATATAAAACATGATTTATTTCTAAATAGCCCAAATGTTTAATGATATAAACAAGAGCGAGGAATTCTATACACAATTCTGGCACCTTGGATCGCTTTACAACCGTCACTGGTCTCCTGCCAAATACGCTTGTTGAGTCAGGTAGGAAGGAATTCCTGGGAACATGTCCTGATAGTCCCTTACCTCTAGTGCGGCGACCCTTTCAGAGGAAGCCAATCTCGCCTGACGAGTTGCTGCTTTGTGTAAGCATGCCGTCCTGCATTCGCTCCCTGAAGCGTGATGGGAGTTAACGACTCGGGTAATGATTACAAGTTAGTGCGCACTTGAGCTAGCCTAACGCTGCTGGACGAGTCGTGTTGGAGAACACTTGGACGTACTACTGTGTAAAAGAACACCTCGTCCTTCCTTGCGTTTCAACTGCTACTCTATGAGTTCTAACAATATATTAACTTCAGAGCAGGAAAGACGTTCTGCTAATCCTTAATCCTATCGGTATTAATTCTTTATAATTTATTTTCAAATTAGGAGCTCCCCATCAATACTGCCCCGCCCCGCCCCACCCTGCCCTACCCATGCCTTCCTTTTCAGACATTCTTGTGTCCATCAGTCTTTTGAACGCCCTCGTGACCCACGGGATCTTAGTGAGCGTCCTGTAGGAGTGCGAGGTAGATGTTCGATTGCAGGAAGCGAGGGTAACAGTCAAATTCCAGGAGGGAGCGGATGCGTTTCTGAGCATGGCACAGAGAGGTGTGAGAGGGAGCCTTCAGCAGCTGCAGCGTCAAATCTCGAGTCTTACTGTCCAGGTTTACCTGAAAAGAGACGAAGAGGCAGAGTTAGGAAATCAGACATGACACTCGCATTATACAGTTGAACCTCTCATCTACGGACACCGCATTAACGGATATCGGATGCAACGGACAAGTTTAAAAATCCCGGGTGTTGTGAGCCGAATCCAGTAGTTCAGCAATTGTCCGCTAGGTGGCGGTGGTGTGCGTGCTACTAGTTGCTTCCAAGCGTCGGTTGAGCTGTGGTCGTTGTGAAGCTGTACTGTTTTTTCGGCGATTATTTAGTGTTTTTCACTTCAATGTACATATTTATGTTGATTGTCCTGCGGCTTGTCATGTGTACAGTACTTGGGGAGCACTTTTATGGACCTTAGTGGTGTTTTTCATTGGATTTCCATGATTTTAACCCCCCCACACTAAAACACTTCACATCACTGGACTATTCAAGTCAACGGACAACCTCTCCCCCAATTAGTCCGTTAATGAGAGGATCAAATGTATACACACGGTGGACAGCACATGCACGCACACATACATACACAATACTGGTCAAAGGTTAACTATGTCAATACCTGATACTTAGTTTATATTTTTCATATAGATCTTGAAGATCTGATCTGAAATTTGGGTCTAATGCGGCTTTCACAGCTTTTAGTCCGGTTTCAGAAAGTGACTCCGAGAGAAATTTGATTCGTTTGCTATTTGGTTTAGGTTAGTTTACAGCAGAAAAGTGTTCGCTCTGTCGTCTCTTGGGGAAGGCATGCGTCAGCCATCACCCTCCCCGACTGGTGGGTGGGGACTGGAAGGTGAACGTCCTGGGGGGAAAAGATTAGGGGGTTGACTGAGGTGTGTGTGTGTGTGTGGGGCTGAAACACACTCACAAAATTCACATTCAGCAATGGAACAAAAGGTACCACAAGACAAATATAACCACAGGTTGTTTACACGTACCCTGGAGTTACTTCTAATGCGTTTTCAATCCTGCTTCGAGTGTAATAAAAAAAGAAAAAAGAAAAAGAAAAATGGAGCTGGGTTTTAATCAGGAAGAGTATTTGCTGTTCCCGGCCACTTTTGAGTGAACAATTCACTAAATCACGTTGGCAGTGTGTACCCAACACGTCCCCTCCTAAGCCTGTGTTATCTATCGTGTGTGTGACAAGGAAACACAATGTTTATAAAACAGACTCGACTGCAAAAAAAAAAAAGGAAAAAAAGGCAAATCCCTGTAAGATTAAGAACAGTCTAAAAAACTAGCCAGTGTAAGTCTGAATTTAAGGGAGAGAAAAAAAACCGCTTATATGTAAATAAACAAATTAGGTCTAAATATAAAAATAATAAAAACGTGTAAATAGCTTGTGAAAAAAAATTAAACAGAATTTTCCTAACTTAAACATTTGAGACACTTAATAATAAAATAAATTCATCAAGTATAATAAAAACAGACACATCCCAATAAACACAGTCCAATTTTTAACGAAGTTAACAACACGCATATAGGACGCTCGCCCCTGATTGGTCAGAACGTTTTGATTAATTTTCTAGAACAGTTCTCGGTCTAATACTTTATTACAGCATTTCTATAGTAACAACAGGGATGTATATGATTGCCTGTGCCACACAAGCAGAGGTGTGAAGGAGATATTTATCGAGGGCTCTGTAACAGACAAAGCTTTTTCTGTTCATCTGTTGTTGATTATTTTCCTATGAAAGCGCGCACACAACATCTTAGAAGCCACATCAGTAGTTTCACATTTGAGACACCTTTCAATAAACTTTACTACTTTACCTAGTCACGAGGTGAATCAGTGATGGAAAAATTAGCAATAGTTGTGATTTTCTTTCCGATGTGTCCACAAGAACCATATGGTGTGTGTCGTATGTTACGGAACATCGTATAACTGCTAATCATCGTGTGGACTGACCTCGCGAGGTGCCCCCGGCTGAATGTAGGTGGCGGTGATCTCCTTGGCGCGTCGGCCCAGGCTGAAGGTGTTGGACGATCGTCTGTACTGCTCGCAGGCGATGTAGAACTGCAGGTTCTCCTCGCTGAACTCTGAGCGGAGGAAAGCGCCAAACACGGACACGGCCACTGAGAGAGAAGGAGCGAGAGAGCGGGAGAAGGGGTTAATGAATGAATGTTATCACAAAACAGTCTCCGAGGACTGAGAGGAGGGGGGGGGGGGGGCAGCAGAGAGGAGACACAGATGGGACGTTCACACAGCATACACACACACACACACACGAGCTTTATAAAACACAGCAAACCAAACATCCAAGATTTTGACTTTGTCTTTATTCTTTTCCTTTCCTTTTGCAATCAACACACGGTTGGTTTTTGCACTGCTGATTGCCACATTTAGTTAAGGAAAAGACACCATGGGTGGAGAAAGGAAGGGGAGGAGGAGGCGGAGGATATTGCCAATGCAGATGTTACAACATGGAAATGTTTCACATATGATCTGGGATCCACCATAACACACCAAACGTGTGTGTGTGTGTGTGTGTTCTGTTGGTGGAAAGAAACCTCTGTGGCTCTATGACATGGACAAAATCTTACTGTATGCTTGAAATCATTGAAATAATGTTCAGCAAAAAATCTGTACTGAGTGAGAACATGGGGTTGCTTGTACAGTTTTTTTACAGTTAATGTGCTCCAACGATACACAGAGTGGTTTTTTGGGGGCGTGGAGGGCGTGGAGGGCTGCCCCCCCCCCCACACGCACACTCCCCGAGCACCCGAGCAGCAGCGTCAGAGCGTAACATAGCGCTCGGACCATAACAATTCTACGACTCAAAGGAAGTTCTGTCTCATTCCTATGTGATGTGAATTCCTAATGTTACTAACCACACAACAACAACAACAACAAGTCTAAGAAAAATGGACATCGGTATATTCCAGTTATACTGTAGGAATCAAAGACGTCGCACAACTCCGGCTGATTTAAGACGCCAATAAACAATTCCTCGATGTCGTCCATCGCTGTAAGCGGTCTTCTGGTCACTTCAGACAGCCCATCCCTTTAAGAATCTTACTGCTTTGATTGTCGAGATGCCCGAAACGTTCTTAGGATTCACTGAACTACCACTGATGAGCACTGTTATATTCAGAAAGTTGAATCAAGCTCGACTTGACCCAACGCTCTGCTCCTACGTCACTACTGGCGTCGAGTGTCTCGTTCCCAAATATGCCAAGCTCTAGACAATCTGCTGCTACTACCATAGCAGATCAGCGCGATCTCCACTTTACTGACCACGCAACCGAGTGTCCTACCGCCAGATAAACCCAACTCCACCAAGACAACAAACTGTGCAGACCTGTTTTTCCTTTCAGTTTCTTGTTTTGACTACCCTGCTCTTATCGTGAAACCAATCAAGAGAGTGCTCCATGACGTAGCGTCAAGACGGAGGTGTCCAAACTTATCCAGAAAGGGCCGCTGTGGGTGCAGGTTTTTCGTTCCAAATCGGAGTCTATTGAAAGCCAAACTCAGCTGATTAAACTAGTGGGATCAGGTGTGGCCCATGCTTGGCTGGAATGGAAACCTGCACCGACATCGGGCCCTTTCTGGATAAGATTGGACACCTCCGTCTTAAGAAGTTCTAAAACCTCGTAGGAGAGAACTCGTCATGCAAAAACTCACCAGTCTGGAAAGACGGCGAGAACATATGCTCATCCTCTACTTTATTCGAAACACCTGTACATTTTTTTATCTAATCAGCCAATCATGTGGCAGCACAGCAAGTCATAATGCACCATGCAGACACAGGTCAATAACTTCACTTAATGTTCACATCAAACATCAGAATGGGCAGGAAAATACATTCAGGATTGTGGATCTTCTGGGACTTGGGAATTTACACAGAATCTATGGAGCAAAAAAAGCATCCAGTGAAAAGCGGTCCTCCTGGTGAGAGAGGCCGGAGGAGAACGGTCAGGCTGGAAGGCTCAAGCGGACAGTAACCATAGTAAGATAACCACTCTTTACAAGCTTCACGTGCACAGAAACGTGCAACAGGTCAAATCTCCAGTTGGATGAGCTACGACAGGGGAAGACCACGTCAGGTTCCACTCACGTCCTTCGACAACAGGAACAGGAGGCTACAGCGGGTACAGGCTCGCCCAAAGTGGCCAGATGAAGACTGGAGAAATGCTGCCTGGTCTCATAAATCTGCCGCGAATCGGTTTCTGCTGTGACATGCAGATGGTGGGGTGAGAATTTGGCAGTTGACAGTAGGAAACCATGGATCCAACCTGTCTTGTGTCAACAGTTCGGACTGATGGAGGTGGTGGCGTGATGGTGTGGGGCATGTATTCTTGGTACACATTAGGTCTCTTGATAGCACTCGAGCGTTGTTTGAATATACAGCTCAGTTTTGGAGGATTGTGCATCCCTTCACAGCAACAAATTACCCAGCTATAATGGCTGAATGAACGTCCTTGTCGTAATGCGCTGTGTCACACGGAGAACAAATCGTCTCGAACTGGTTCCATTAAAACGACGACGAGTTCAATATACTTTAATGGCGTGCCCAGTAACCAGCAGAATGGGAGACGCTGATGGTGTGTTCAGACCAAACGCAGCAGGAGCATAAAAACGCCCAGAAGTCGTTAATTTTCTACGAGTCATCGTCTCTCGGGGCGAACAGTGGCGTGACTTTGGGGGCGCGTCCCGAGCGGTGGTGGCATCGGAAAAAAGTTGATATATAGAGAAGACTAAATAAACAACTGTGTAAACATTGGTTCTGTTCAAACAGTTCCCAGTAACCTACAATGGAGGAAAAGTTCATAATCTGAATGAATAATAACCATTTCTCGATGCTCCTAGGTGATGACATAAATTTAAAATTTAAAAGAAGTGCAACCGTGTTTACAGGCAAGGTTTTCGGTCTAGGACGCTTGTTTTTAAGCAGGAACGCAATTCATTTGCTCAAAAAAAACAAAAAAAAAAAAACAACCAAAAACAAAAAAACACAGAATTGACCATTTACAGTGTTTAGCCATTAATACTCAAACCAAGAGCACATTTACTTTAATGTAGGCTACACACACAGTCATTTTAATGTTCATTAAATACCAAGGCTGGTAAACACATCCTATAAACCACATGCTGAAATCTGACTTGGCGTCAACACAAACGTCACACCACGCAAACGGCTTTTGATTGGTTGGTTTCATTTGTTTTCTTTTCATCCATTTCATTATTTTCCTTTATCAATTGATTTGAATTTAAAACATTTCACAAGGTTATACCTTAGTTACGGTCAATACTTGACACGTAGCGCGGTTAAACGCATGTTTGTGTCATTGTTGCTTTTAATAAAGTTTGCAAGAAAGAACCTGTAGCCTCCCATTTCACCAACGTCATGGAGCATCCACAAACTCCGGCAGCGTCAGCGGCAAAACACTTGGAGCGAATTTGGAAGTTTGGATGTTTGGTCTGAACACACGGTGACGGCTGACAAATCTGCCGCAATTTCTAGGACGTAATCATGCCAAAATTGACCGAAGGAACGTTTCCGACACCTTGCAGAATCCATGCCATGATTAATTATCAGAAATAGTTCTGAGATCAAAGCTGGGTCCTACAGCTTTGATCATTACCAAATATATTTTTTGCTAGAAAACAACAGTAGGCTTTAAAAAAAACAAAAAGGCAGTCGGACTCGCTCCGTTTCCAAGTATAACCGGTCAAACAAGCAGAAGGGGTAAACCCAGAGGGTAAATTCTGATGTCATCATCAGATCACTGCAGACCACAAACGCCTCACTAATACTCTGGAAGCTATGTGGAAACTACTGAATTAGGTTGGAAATGCACTTAGAAATGCCGTTGCTTGTTCACCTCTGCTGTTGAGAATGACGTCGAGCGACTCGGCCCATTTCTCCAGCTCTGCCCTGCTCAGGCGCGTCTTGGCATGACCCACCTGACTCCACTGCTTCGTGAAGCGGGACCTCCGCTGTTTGGCACTAAGCACAAATGAGAAACATGGGATTATTTGGCAAAAAAAGTCATTATTTGGCAATTGAGCACAAAACTAAGATGTCAAAGGGGTCAGAGGACAAAACAAAGTAAGACATGAACTGGATAAAAAGTTGGGAGTCTCAGTTTTTCACTGGATCCAAGCAAACTTCCACGTCCACATATCAGCAGATAGCACAGTTTCACCTCTGAAGAACGCTTACGAAGCATTAGGGAGAACAGGACCAAACCTTCTGTTATATTGCTTTTTTGCGACTTGTGATCTCAAACTGATCCTACCTGCTTTCCTGCTCTCTGGGCTCCGGTACTGTGAGACTGGAATTGGAACTGTGTGGGCTCTACGGGAAAACAGAAAGAAGGAAGTGATTTTTCAGACAAAAGCAATTCAGGTCAATTTTTTTTTCGTCTTTTTTTCAGTTCTGGGTTTTTTTTCCCACAGGGGACTAGATTCAGGCAGCGATTATGCAACACTTGAGCTTCATTAACGTCATGGAGAAAGTAGGACATGAGAACAGGAAAAGCACGAAAGTGCATTGAAGAGAAACGAAGGCTTCCTAAAACGGCCTTCGAATTGTTTGCTCAAGGCATGACTCGGTCCTCCTCTAAACCGATCGTGATGTCAAGAGTTATCTAGCAGCTTCAGCTGTCGGCACCGCGTCGACCACATGAATGAAGCGGCCGCACACGTGAGCGCTCTTAAAAAGTAACTTTCAGTTTGAAACAAAAGCAAACGAAATGCCAGAGGAGAAAGGCTGAGTGGCTGTTGCAACCGCAATCTGGCTGACACTGAGAATTTGACAAACACCCGAGATTGAGCAACGCCTCAGCCAAAATGGATCATGTTTACACTTGTTTCAGGTGAATTCAAATGATTAACCAAGCAACAACTTTACTACATGGAAGCAAATATGGGCTGTTTTTAGAGAACAAATGATGCATATCCAGTCAGAGAAAATATCCTAAATGGATTCCCTAATGATTTCCTCTTTACAAACTCAGCCAGACTTTCCTTCAGTGAGCTCTCTCAGTACCTGTGAAGCTTCTCTAATCATAAACACTGCTCTGTTCACACACATAGTACTATTTGTCTTTACCCTACTGCACCTGGATATGATAATGATTTATAATCCCACTTTCTGGTGTTACTCAGAAGAGCATGACTTCTAGGGTGACCATATTTTGATTTTCAAAACAAGGGGACTCCGAGGGTAGACGGACACCCGCAAAATGAACGGTGAGTGTAGAAAGCCAAAGACGAATCCTGGATATGTTTGGCGATTTAGACGTCCTCCCTCAGGCACATTTTAGGTCCCAAAAAGGGGACGTGTCCAGATTAAAGAGGACGTATGGTCACCCCTTTTGTATTCCTCTCAAGTTTTCTTCCTAATGTTTTCTCAGGGAGTTTTTTCTCTCTCCCCATTCCACTCTCTACTGGGAATTTAACAAAAAGAAAAAAGTAAACTAGTGAGCACTCCTATACGAAGATTGGGATATGTAAAACAATAGAAAACAGCCTTCCCTTTTTAGGCTCACTTCCCATCTTACCTGCCCAAACAGACTCTTCAGGTGTAACTTAGCAGACGACAGCCTGGACCGGACATGGTGTCGATTCTGGTGTGGCCCCGAGCCCGAGTTAAAGCAGAATGGGTTCAGCGTGGACGATGGAGACGGGGACAGAGACTGGACGTCGTCCTTCTCTACACTATCGCCGCTGCTGATGGTGTGCGGTGCCAGCTGACTGTCGCTGTACGCTTTGAAGCTTTCGTTGAGATTGGTGACCTTGAGCAGGCTGGACGGTATATCCAGGTCTGCAAGATCCTCCACGCTAAAGCTGAGGTCCTTGCAGAGCTCCTTCGCCGGCTTGCTCACAGGGTCCTGCTCAGTAGACGGCGTGGCGGGCAGAGAGGACGATGCTCCGTGAGCTGCTTTGCTCCCCTGGCATGGCAGGGTCTTATAGGCGCAGGGTCCGTCTACTTGGTCAAGGTGGTCATCTTTTTGGGACACGCTCTTCCAGGGAAAGAGGTCATGATCCAGGAGGGATCCTTCTGAACTGAAGCGACGCATGACTACTTATTCTGTGAAAGATGAGAGATTTTTAAGGAAATACCAGAGGTCTGGGCAAAAGTAGGTAAGGACTGATGATAAAATGAGCCCTGGGATTTTCAAGTACAGAGGGATTTTTACTGAAGTAGGTTCCACGTAGTCAATTTATAATCTAGGAAAATGAGCCCAAGGCTCAAAGGGGAATTACTTTAAATATCAGCAGTGTAACCTGTTTTTTTTCCCCCATGTCTTTTTTGTTTTCTTGACAGAACACCTCACTTGATAAACCAACATTGTATCAAATATAATAATAATAATAATAATAATAATAATAATAATAATAATAATAATAATAATAATAAGGCATTTACAGGCCAACTGAGCTTTGCGCTCACTTCAGTGATATTTTCCGTCCCAGTAACAGTGTGTAGAAAACCCCATGGACTACACATGTCTGAAATGTGGCACTTCCCAGGAGACAGGTGGCATTTCCAAACAGGCAAACAAGTGTTTACACTACACTTTTTAATCCTGGATCAGAATGTAGCTGCTGTTTTTCCAGCTCAGACACAGATCACATCCCAGCTCAGACTCACTATTTCAGGGAACTCACAAACAGGACACTCAGCTGAGCCTTTCTTCTTTCATTTTCTTTCTTTACTTCTTCAGTTAGTTGTTTTTCTTTAAGACTTTCCTAGAAATAAACCGAGGGCTGTCCTACCGTGGTTTAGATATAATACAGAGAGAAATACCGGTTTATGAAAAGTACCTTATGGTGACTCCAGGCTTCTTCTCCACATGGTAAGGTCCCTCCTGAAATGCTGTGTGGACGCTCTATACACACACACGCACGCGCACACTTTCTCAACTTCCTGAGTCAGTTTAAAACACACTGATTTCTTTCCTTCTTCTTTTTTTTTTGCTTTGTTCAATATTTCCCACGCAGTCCAAAGCTACACCTGGACCCCCCAGCCTGACACCCTGTACCTGTGACAGCTAACCCCGAGTCCGAGCCGCTCACGCGCTCTGGAGGGACATTTAATGTTTTGTCTGTTTAGTGTTTCTGGTGAATAAAAACAGCCCCGCCCTCTTCACTCAAGGCCACGCCCACCGCTCCTCACGCCAGGCCACGCCCACCGCCCTCCACGTCCTGTCCGAACCTGCCCGCGTTCCAGGCGCGTGCGACTGACGTTGTGTGTGTGTGTGTACGTGTGTGTGTGTGTGTGTATTTATATAGCGCTTTGTTTCATACTTGTCATACTTGCACAGAGCGCATGGTTCCGGCTTATCACAACATCCTGAGGACGGGTTCTTCCACTTTACCGGTCTGAACCAGGACAATAAAGTGGACAGGACAAAAAACAAAATGCTCCCTTATGCAGCTCTTGAAGAAGATACTTTCATGCACGCGCGCGCGCATACACACACACACACACACACACACTTTGGGTTGGGTTACATCATCCAGAGCTGCATATTTACACACTAAACAGTGCATGTCATTATTCTGACATATTAGGCTAGGAATTTTTTTAATGATTTATTTTTTTATTTTTTTTTATTATTTTATATATTTTATAATTTATATATATATATATATATATATATATATATATATATATATATACAGTACCGAGAAAAAGTCTAAAGCACCCTATTTTTTTTAGAACAAA
>JAQLOM010000021.1:3427173-3439576 GCA_030068315.1 Chrysichthys thysi
TGTGTGTGTGTGTGTGTGTGTGTGTGTGTGTGTGTGTGTGTGTGTGTGTGTGTGTGTGTGTGTGTGTGTAGAAATGTGTGAATGAGTCCTACCTGACGTTGGTGTGTCTCTGTACATAGAGGTTGTGGAAGTTGTTGGTGTTTTCAGCTTGGCCGCTGTTTGGACCCTTGAGCCTCTGGATGATCTCAGCCTTCATGACGCGAGCGATGTGGGCGGGCAGCAGGGACAGCAAGAGACGCTCCTATTGGTCAGAGTGAAGATGGGGAAGACAGGATTGGACGAATGCTGTATAGGTTCTTTAGGGGTCAAAAAGTGTTTTCTTTTAGTCTCTTCATGTCAGTGATATCTTTGGTAAACCCTATACAGGGTATAATGTTCACTTTTGCTACTTATATAGTTCTCTAACTATAACCCAAAAATGAACCATTTTAAAGTAAAATAGAGAAAACTGCATGTAAAGTTTCTGTTCCAGTTTCCAAAGAAAGACCAGCACTTGGTGTGTTTTCATGAACCTGCTTACTGTGCAGTTAGAAATTACGAACTAAAAAGAGAGGGATTGAAACACATGTTTCGGGAAAAAAATCTCTCAAATATTGCGAAAAAAAAGTTTTGACGCTCACATGAGGTGGGTGCTTTTTCAGTCGATTCGATAAAGCAAAACTTTAACGGAAACACGTTTTTCGCATTCAACTCACGATGTGACATGGAGAGCAAATGAAAACACCACCTTTTTGCAAAAAGAATGTCCCGTAAAAGTTATCGCAAGAGGAGAATGCCTTGCTTTACTTGCTTGACGTCACTCAGTGGAAACACAGACCATCCAACCATTGTGATTCAAATTTAAACTTAAATTTCACGCAAAACTGCAATGGAAATCCAGCCACTATTGATTTCATTTGCAAAGAATTTGTTTTAAGACAATTAAAAAGATAAGATCACGCCTTTCTCCTTCATTTTCTTATACTTCACACTCACCAACGGGGTCACCCTTGTGATACGACGGCCACCAATCCAGGAACGTGAAGTCTAACACGTGCGTTCTCAGACACGTCTCAGGGCAGCGCAACACATTCAAAGATAAGCGCTATCAATCCTCTTCTGCATACATGAGCTCACAGAGGCTTATGATTGGCTAGTGATTGAGAGAGCATGTCCCACACACAAAAGACAACACACACTGTTCTTCTCTCTTGGACTCCCCGATTTGAATCTGTGTTCTCTTGACAATAGATAGGATGAACGTGACGTCGACTTTGTCTAGCCTCAACACCTTAACCCTTTATTGGGTGAAGAACCATATTTGGTCGTTTCAACGGACATCAACCCATTTTTTTTCATTTGCTGAAGCATATCTCTGTTTTCTTAAATTAGGTCTATGAATGTGTATTACTGGCAGGAAAAACAAAGACTTCTGAACCATTTTTGGTTCGGTTGCTTGTCTGAATTCAGTTGCACTGAAACCTGACATGTTTCCTCCAGCCCGGCTTGTTTATCATCAAACCGACGTATTCGTCATTCAGCATTCAAACAACAGAAGCAGAAAAATCAATGCATTTTCTAGTGAAATCGCAGCAACACCGACTTCAAATTGCTCTTCAAATTAGAACCGTTAATAGATAGCTGCGCTCGCTATTTGCTGTTTTTTATGTGGTCTTTGTTCGGTGTGGGTCAAACCATGAATGAGAGAGAGCACAAACACACTGACCCTCCTGCATGTTTTCGTGGCATTTAAAACAAAAGCGCACAGACGAGCTCCATTAAAACGCTATTCTCAAAAAAGAAAGAGAAAAATCCAATCACAAATTCTTTCAGGTTGAGTGTGTGTGCTGTTATGACACCGGGCCGGAGTTGACAAAAAGAGGAAGACGTGTCCTAACAACATCATGGACTCTTCGGTGAAAGTAAAGGGCTTTCATCGCCATGGAGAAACTGAAATTGTTTGGTCCAGATTGTTTTTGGACCACCTCCCCAATCTGAGTCTCAGGAGGAAATGAAGTAATTAAGCCGCCTGGGCTCAATCGAGCGAGCGCACAGTAAAACGGAGAAGTGTTTGGCTTTGCTGCTGCTGTTTCGTAAAAATACCATCACACACCAGCCAGGCTGCAGCCCAGAGTGATGAGCGATGTACTGAGCCGAGAGCTGACATCCATCTCAGGGGTAATTACAGTCAAACATAAAAGCATGGGGGGGGTGTTAGCAAAAGGCTACCTGTGTGCATGTGTGTGTGTTAAAGTGAGAGAGATGGAAACCTGTAGATCACAATTACACTGTGGTGAAGCCACAGGGAAGAATAATGAAATTACAGGTCTGTGCGTGCAGGTCTGGTTTGCGAAACTTTTTGGAATGATCAGGATTTGGGAAGTGCTGAAGATCCAGAGTGCTGTTAATCCTTTAGGTGATGTGTTTCGAGCTTTAACACACGATAATACGACAAGCGCTTCAAATGATCTATTTATCTATAAGCTCAGAAGCTTGTCAGTGATTGCAAGTAAATCCAGAAGAGAATGAAACTGTTTTTACTCCATCTTTTCATCCAACACCTGGTTCTCTTCAATCACACAACAAGCAACAACCAGGGAAGGTGAAGTCTAACACATGTGTCCTTGGCGCCACCTAAAGCCAGTGACTGCACCTCTCCGATCTGCTACTCCTGATGTGTCACACGGTGGTGTAACGCCAAGCGCTGTTTGCCCTCTTCCACATACATGAACTCACATATGCTCCTGATTGCCTCACGTGCCTGATTGCTGTGATTGACACCTGTTAATACTTTGAGCGAGCGTTGACCTGGTTCTGAGAGAGTTATGGCTAATATTTGACTCCCTTGAACGACTGTGGAGTTTGAATGCTGGTGAGATTTCACCTAGCGATCTCCCAACAACGGGGCGAACTCTTTTCACTTGCGTCTTCATACCGAGGGTGTTTTAACTGACAGACCGTTTCTGTACTCTAGATTTGGCTCTTTACTGAACGCAAACACTTAAAATCAGTCATTTCTCAGCTTGTGTCACGACAGAGGAATTACTAAGGCATTTCAATCCAGTGGATCCTCTGGTCATGAACGCTTCCCAGCATGAACAAATCGGTTCCTGACTAAAAAATTCGACAAAATTTCACATCTGGTCACGACCACACAATCAGGCCAAACAAACACAGCCCCGGCCATTTCCCCCTTCCGCTTCATACGTGCCAATGTTTTCCCTTTTTCTGTTTGCGTATTCCAGGGAAGCACCTCCCATATAAGGTGAAGATATGACCATAATATGCTGCAAATGTTGTCAAACTGTTCTGTAATACGTCATCCCCAGTACTGTTTCCACATGTTATCCTGAAATGGAAATATAATCTTACATCTGACAGAGAGGAACAGGATTCCCAAACCTCATCAGCCTTACCTCTTAGGAACTCTCAATCATCATGTAACACAGACTAAAATCAACAAACAAAGCCAGTCTAAGCAAGAGGAAGTGTTAGACCTCACACAGCTCGGAAAGGAAGGATAGGGTGGGAGGAAGGGGGGCGGAGCTATTTTTGGCCAAAACAATACTCAGGCCCACCCATTCCATCGATATTAGAAATGTTAGAAAGTTGTGTTTAACTGCATCAGTGACTCATGCTGAACCTCCCTCCAACCCTCCACTACACCCTCTGAAGGCCGGAGTCCACTACACATTTCTCACTATGTTTCTCAATGTAGGTAAGGAATGAAAGCCTTGGGAGGGTGCTGTTAAAGGAAAATATTCAACAGTGGGATTGTGTGATGCTAAGCATTGTACATTTGTTATAACACCTATATATAGATGTCATTTTCCTCATTGAGTTTATTTTCCTCTTTACTGAAGCAAATAAGACACAGCTTGTCACGTTACAGTAAACCCCGGTCTTTCGTGGGGGTTACATTCCAAAACTTTCCGCAAAAGACGGAAATCCGCGATACATGGACGCCACCCCCAAATGCTTTTTTTTTAGATGTTTAAGCTCTAAATGATCCTCCCACACTCATTAAACACTTTCTGGACACAATTAAACACATAAAGAAAACATTTGTATGCATATAATGAGGTGAATTTTGTGTAGAATTCATAGAAACATCACATTTATAGTACTGCTATAAGTACTGCTACGGGTAAAAACGAAAAAAAAAAAGGAAATTAATTCAAGGCAGAAATATGGGGGCTCCAGCACTGGCAGATGCTGGTTGCTTCTCCCCGACCGTATGCGCTGTAGCAGCCAATCACAAACAAGGTTAAATGAACAGGGCATTCTGATTGGCAAGACCCATTCTTCCTGCCATATTTTTTTTCAGTATCCCCACACCGTGTTTTCATAAACAATGCTATGTGTTCTTTGTCTCATGTGTAAATATGTAAATATTTTATGCACTGTACTGTATTTTATATATTATTAATGTTTTACTCCATTTTAACGAATGCGAATTTTATAGTACCGGGGAAATCCGCAATTTTTTTTTAATATATTCTAAATAAAAATCTGCCAATAGCTAGGGGCGTGAAATGTGCATTGCAATATAGCGGGGGATTACTGAACCATGAAACTGGAAAAGTACAAAGTCCTCTGTCCGGAAGAACGTACTGTGGAGAACCTACTGACTGTTACAGTAAGCTCGGGTGGAAAGCGGTACAAACTGCATGACAAGCGGTTGAGCATATTCAGAAATGTGCGTCCAAAGTCATCTTTGGCGGGACGTGCTTTACTTCGCTTAGCAAGATTTACTGAAAAATGCTCTTATTGATCATTCTCACGAAGAGGAGAAACACATTCAGCCTACTTAATTCCACGTTCAGAGGCTCACAGCTTCAGACCCTGGGGTTATCCTGGGGAACCAGGAAGTGCGATCCATTATAGATTTCCATTACAGATAAATGAGGACCTGAGAGATACAGTAACTCACCGGTTTCATCGCCAATAGGAATTTGAAATGCCGAATTTTGCACTGTTTTGCTTTCATCTCTAAATTTACATACAAAATTGGGCTTGATTTTGATTGCATATATATAAAGGCTTGTGTAATTAAGGGCGCACTCACACCAGGTGATCCGAACTGCTCTCGAGAGCGTTTGACACCGAAAGACCGGAATGATTGACCAGTGTGATCTCTCTGATCTGCTCCCGATCTGATATGGGTAACTTGGGCCTTGTGGAAGAGGTGTCCCCCGGACCGGATTTGTTAGGTTCGTGTACAGTGTGGGCGCTAGCCGCACACAGGCTCGGACCTCAAACGCTATCACATGCACTTTTTAATTCGTTGGCACATATTAGAAGTAGTAACAGATCTGGCTCTCACCTTACCGATGAACGCAGACTGTAGTCGGGTTGTAAAACTGCTGATTCCTCCCGCAGCACCAGCTGCTTCAGTAAAAATCGTATGCATTAAACACGATTTATTAAAAATCATTGCGGTTCCTAATTATTAAATCTACACAGTGTGTGAGAGGACCGCGTGTCACCGCACCCAAAATAATACACAGTGTTAAAACTATGGAATGAGATTACCGTCTTTTATATGAGAGCGCAGACAGGAAGTTAAACTGAGCAAAAACCGTGAGCATTTGAAGAGTGTACGTTTGACGAGTGTGTGCGCGTCTCACAGGTCTGCTCATCGCAAGAAGTGCACACACTTTTCTCAGGTGTGGTGCGTTTCAGTTGTGCTTTTATGTGTCTTTTATGAGCTCTTAATAAGGCAAAGTTTTTGCTCGGTTTCCCTGATTCTGTACGCGTGTAGTGTCTGTTTTACTGGGATTAACATCGTATCTGTGCTCTCTTATAAAAGACAGTGATCTCACTCATATTATAAGGCAGGGGCACTTTTGTCAATACAAAAATTTGCATCGTGGTGATGTGCCCCCGGGAGCAGATCGTTTAGTGTGAGTGCAGACCAGCGGGGAATCAATCGCTCCTGGGAGCAGTTCGGGCAAGTTGAACCCAGTGTGAGTGCAATCTTAGTAAGTTTCATTAAACTGCCAAGTGAGAGTCAAATTCAAAATCAAAAATGGCAAGTGGTTAAAAAAACAAACCCAAAACCCCCCCAAAAAAACAGGACATTTAGGGACATCTTACTCATATAAGTTTTTTACTCCCTAAAATTGGTTGTCCGCTGATTGACAGGTTAAAACAATTTTTCTTTGGGATACCACACCTTAATAAGCTCTCTTTTGCTGCTTAATCTTGTTCAGGGTCGTGGAGGGAAGCCGGAGCCAGTCCCACATGGCCGGCCACAGAGAGAGAGAGAACCATTCACACTCACATTCACACCTACGGCCAATTTAGAGTAACCAGTTAGCCTAATCCCCTCTGTGCATGTCTTTGGACTGTGAGAGGAAACCGGAGTACCCGGAGGAAACCCACACGGACACGGGGAGAACAAGCAAACTCCACACAGAAAAGCGCCTGGGTCGACCCCGGGGATTGACCTGAGGATCTTCTTGCTGTGAGGTGCACACCAGTGCTAAACATTTACTTACTTATTTATTTTCACCTTGGCATCAAAATGAAACTTAGCTTGTGCAAGTTATGCAATATTTTGCATCACATTTCTGTTTTAAACTCTGTTTATTCACTGCTTTATGCAAATGAGTGCTAATTTGCATATGTGCATATCACACGTGCACATATATGCCCATATGTACATTGGACAATTTGGTGGATGAAATGTCCCTCACAAAGTCCGAAGTACTTACGATATTTGTTAAAAAAACCCCAGGATCACTGTGTGGCTTGAACATCTATGAATCAGTGTGTGAAGCAATGTGGCTGTTCGCCAGGGACTTGGATGGAAAACAAGTCGCTGTGAGGAAACGGCTGATAAACATAACATCAGTAAGCAACATAATCACGGCAAACAGCTTTAATTAAATCAAAATTTCAGCCTGTGCTCTTAGGGGAATCTAGTAAACTTTTAGGAGGTGTGATATGACAGGCCCCCTCGATGAAGTGCAGCTTCTGTCACCACGCCAACAAAAAAAAAACAACCAAAAAAAAAGGCACATTTTTCCGCAGTGGATGTTTTGAGACCTACATGTAAGAAAGAGATATGTGTTGCATCCCAGTTAATTTCACACCTGTTGATGTTTCTCAAATTCCAGTTTGATGGGGGACTTGATGCAGTTACACGTGTCCTGGTAGGTCTGCTTGAGAGCCAGATCCATCAGGTGCTTGTGATAGGCACCTGCCATGTTCCCACAGATAAATATAATGATGTTGGCCAGCATCTGTACATAGAAAGACAAAACAGGGTTTGGCTTTGTTATATTCAGATATACTGTCTAATGTGTCCTGAACTGGAAAGCTGCTTTACTTAGGATCAGCATTGTCAGTCGAGTATGTGGGTTGTGCAGTGTTGTCTTATCGGAGTTAGTTGAATTCACAAAATCATGATAAAACAACATTTACAATAACCTTAGCCAAGAACATCTCCAGAGTCTTCATTGAAATGAAATGAGGAGTCGTTTTTATAAATACACGCTTGGAGGAGAGCACTAACTGCCCAGATCTGGGTGCGCCCCCTAACACCCCCCCCCCCCCATTCCAGACACTCCTAATTACGTGGCATTGCTTTGTATCAACAGGAAGAGGAGAATGAACCTTCCTAACTGTGGCATCTCTGGGAAATGAACGTGGGTGCCAGAGACAGGATGTAGCCAAGAACATCACTCAAGAGCGTCAATCATTTTAATTAGCCTCCAGGACCTCCGGTCATTATTACTCAGAGACACACTTTTAGCAGGTTAAACGGGTCCAGCAGCTGCAATTACGCCGTTCGTTTCAACAATTAACAGCACACAGAAGCAGGAACCCGGCTTGTGTGTGTGTGTATATGAGTGTGTGTGTGTGTTTCCTTGAGAAAACAAAGTTTGTCCTTTAATTGTCACATGTAGAAGATTAGCTAGAGACGCTCTTCTTCTTTTTCTTCTCTGCAATCCTGATTGATGAACTCGCAGGGCGTATACATCCTGATCAACAAGAATTTTATCCCTAAGACAGATGACCGTTCCTAAAGTACACACAGAGTGAAAACAAACAAACAAACAAACAAACAAAACCAGCTCGTGAATGAGAGAGGACAGGAGAGAATAGGCAGAGTGGTTCGAGCTGACAGGAAGGCTACAGTCACTCGTACGATCACTCTTTACACCTGTGGGGAGCTGAAATGCATGTCAGGATGCTGGACATGAACGTCAAACCTTCTGAATCCGAGGCTACAGTATGCACTGGGCACTTAAAGCCTGGAATAAACATAGCAGGTGACATTTAGGGTGTAATGAGGTCTTTCTTGGCAATGAGGTCTTTGGCTTCTCAATATGGAGCGTCTTTAATAAAGGAAAAAAAAAAGTGTGTTTAGCGGTCACGAGAGAACTCCTTTAATAAGTCAGTCTGCTGGGTGTAATTACTGAACGGTGGCTGGGAAGACAGAGGACAGATCCAGGCCAGTGAAGAGCCCAGGCTTAATTAGAAATCACACACATCCCTGAAAACACACTGCCTGCTCATCAGTACTGGTTTTCCCCCCAAAATAAGACCTACCGTGAAAATAAGCCCTAGCATGATTTTTCTGGAAGTCCTACTCCAAAAATACGCACTAGTAACGATCCCGAGCAGGCGCCTGGATATAATACGGTCGGCCCCCGCAAATTCGTGGTTCACAGCTCGCGGCCTCGGTCGTTCGTGGATTTTTTCTTTGAACCTAACTAATAATTGTTCGCGGAAACCCCCGCAAATTCGTGGAAACCGCGAATATCCTCCGCGCGTTTTTCTTTCTTTCTTTCTTTTTTTTTGCTTTTTTCATGGTGATATATACATTTTCATGCCTTTTACTGCTAAATTATGAAGAAAAACATAATTTACTCATTGTGTACCACAAATATTAATGTAAATTTACTTACATTTCCATATAAAATATAACTCTATACATTTTTTAGTACTGTTAAGAGAACACAAAGCGACCATATACGGAAAACGTGTCTTGGGAGGGTGGTATCCCCCTGTACTCAGAGACGTACTCACGCCCGCATCGTAACAGATTACCGCGTGTATCTTACCCTGCTTATACCAAAGAAAACATGCTTGCCTGAATTAAAGTACAGTACATACAAGGGTAATGCCTGTATTTTACATTGATTGTTCATTGAAAAATAAGACTGAAATCCCCTGAAAATAAGCCCTAACGCCTCTATTGGAGCAAAAATGAATATCAGACCCTGTCTTTATTTTCGGGGGAAAATGGTGGCACTCAGGCTCGGGACTGAACTGATCCATACAGCTCCTGAGTAAAAACCGAGAGTCGAAAACTGTTTTTTGTGACGTCTGTGAGGCCTCAGGAGCTGAAAGATCAAAGTGGGACCATTGGAAAAGTACACTGGAAGAGAGATGACTCTCTCCAATTAGTTTATTTGAACAGGGGGCGAGAGCTTACCACAGTGAGAGACGTGCAACATATCACAGAGTACAAGCCAAAAAAAACAAGTGTGAAATCATCGTTAGCTATTATTCAAGCGTCCAATTAATCTAGAAATGGTTTCTTTCAATCGAAGTGCGGAGCAGAGCAGAGCAGAGCAGAGCAGAGCGAGTGACTAATCAGCAAAAACAGCACGAGAACAGGCACATGGCACTTTCTCATGAAATCAAAGAAAAGTGGCAGTAAATGGACCGAACGCACCACATGGATTTTGCTCGTATTTTCAAGGCAGGGTTGACGCGACATAAAGGGCTCTTGATAAAGAAATAAAGTGCGGCGTGTCGTTTTGAGCTTAATGGAGAACCGGTGCTTCGTTCTTGTTGAATCGTGCGGGCCATGTTGCTATGGTAACCAGGCTGGTGATTAACCTCTGGTTAAAACAATCATTTTCCAAAAAGCTCCCGTTTTCTCGCTGCGTGGTGCAGTTCACCAGAAATCTGAAGGTACATACGTGTGCTTATCTGTTCTTGCCTTTCAGAGCCACGCTTCAGGAACACTGGCTAAACTGGATGGGTCACAAAAAGCCACATTGGGCATCCCGGTCATACGTTTTTGTTTTTTTTCTTTTTCTTTCAGATATATCTTTTTTTCCCCCAGGTAACTAGAAATTTGTATTGGAGTATGAAATAGAGCTGCCATTTGATGATCCCACTGCTAATACTTCTGGCCTGTAATGATGTGATGACCAAGCTGGCAAGAACATCAGGACAGGTACGTAGAGCTCAGGACAGAACAGGCTGGACTACGTCATGCCTCAGGGTTTCTGCATGCCTGTGACCCACGTGTTATAAAGCAGGGGAAGCTGTCTGGCCTGCGCTGGGTCCTGGCAGACCATCTTCATCCAGGGAATCATGCCCAGTGCAAGAATCCACATCACAATGCCAGCTCGACAACAAACCCAGGACCAGTTTATTATGTTTCCTGCATGTTCGTTTCATTCGTATATATGCTGTGCATTCATTTAGGGAAATGTTACTGTGTGGTGAGGTCAGGTAACTGATTGAACAGTATGTAATTACGTATATTATTAGCACTGTAATTGTTCCCGAGTTCCTTCGTCTCCGACTGCGCAGTAACTAGGAAGCGAGCTGAGATCTAGTCTTGCGGCAAGCGCATCACTAGCAGCGTTATGCTCGAACTCGATTCTAGCTCGCGTTCGAATAAAACGCTGCAAGCGTACTGATCCTGTGCAGCCTTACAGTACTTATTTCCATTTCAGGACCCTTTGAAGGTTACTGCAGGAATACCTGAGGGTCGTCCATTCAATTTCAGAATAAATGAATGATTACATTTACATTAATACTGGGCTTTCGATGTAACACATGGGTGGGAAACGAAGGCTTTTTATGTAGATGAGTTTTAATGGAGGTCTCGCCTTACTGTGAATCGCCAATTTCCTTGTTCTATATAAAACCCAAAAACAAGCAGGATGATAAACTGAATCAAGAGGGTTACATACGGTGAAAGCAGCATGCCGGCAAATTACAGTCAAGAACACAATGAACTGTGGCAGCTTTGTAACAAAGTCCCTTTTTATTTTATTCTTGTCCCATTTATACCCACAGTAAGATAAAAAAAAAAAAGAGTTTCCAGGATCATACCGTGTTATATATAAACCGCACTTTAACGAGGCAGAAACTGCTCTCGCTGCCATTTTTTTTTAGTTTTATAGGCCAAACTGTGTCCTAGTTCCAACTTTCTGCTGCTTGCATCTGTGTTGCTGTCCAAGGAACAAAAATAGCCAAGAAAGGACGCTCGCAACACACAGACCACAAAAAAAAAAAAAAAAAAACCCACACAAACAAAAGGACTCACCTGCCAGATGAGCGTCTCGGCGTGTGGAGTTGTTTTCGAGAGACAGACGCTGAGGACCAGGGTGTGGGAGGAGGACGTGAGGATGCTGGCGATGATGGCATCCCGCATGGAGAACGGCAGCATGGTGTAAACCACGAACACTATGAACAGAAAGAAGGAGACCTGCGATCGAGCAGGGAAGAAAGAGAGAGAGAAAGAGGGAGTTTGTAAATTGTGATGTAAATGTTCGCATTTCTCCATGAGTTTTCACAGCAGATAACAAAATCACTGGGGCAGTTTCATGTGTATAGACATTTTTTTTTCCTGGATGTAGCTTGAGATCCCTAATGAGAAACTCCACCAGTCAGGAAAATCTCCCTGAAATGACACGAGGAAGAACCCTTTAGAGATCCAAAATGGAGCCCACTTTCTTCTGGGTGACACCAAATAGTCCAATTATACATCATTACTCCTCTACTATAAAGACAAACACTACGAAGTGTGTTGAACTCACATACAGAATGAACCTATATGCTGAATAAGAGTCCTGGGATGAGTCTTTATGATGACCGCAGAGGCTCTTGGGTAATACATATCTACAGTATCCAGGTGAGATTATCCACTAAAGTGTGCGTGAAGATATTTTCTTTTTGAACTGAACCTTTGCGTGTACTCTGTTTATGCCATTGGTTTACTCAGGTGTACAGCCTGAGTGTGTGAGCGAGGTCCGATTACACTGAGAGAGCAATTCGTCTCTCGAATTGACTTGATTGCAGGAAACCAAACTACAGCTCTGTCCTTTGGGGCAACCTGAACTCTGCAGAAATGTGAACAAAAGGAGAAAATAAACACAGGATGCGATAACGCTGTTATTTCTATCGTTACCTAGTAATTTATTGAGTTGTCCTCGCTCGATGCCTACACACACTTTGTGAAAGGTTGTTTACGTTTTACAGCCTCACACACTGCTCGAATAAAGCCCCCCCCCTTTTTGGTTCATTTAATGAGGTGTGGGGTTGGCACGGTGGTTAGCACTGTCGTCTCACAGCAAGGTCTTGGGTTCGATCCCTGGGGTCGACCTGGGCGCCTTTCTGTGTGGAGTTTGCATGTTCTCCCCGTGTCTGTGTGGGTTTCCTC
>JAQLOM010000021.1:3472314-3482400 GCA_030068315.1 Chrysichthys thysi
AAAAACAAACAAAAAAAAACTCTGTGTGTGTGTGTGTGTGTGTGTGTGTGTGTGTGTGTGTGTGTGTGTGTGTGTGTGTGCCTGCGCCTCTCACCGTAGCTTTGTCAAGTACTTTAATAGAGAATGGCTCGGCCACGTTATTTTTCCGGAGGGCCTGCTCCAACTGCTGCAGGGGGGGTCTGTCCCATTTCCCAAACACCACCAAGTCAATGTCACTGCACAGAGCACAACAGACCCAGATTAATCCTTACGCTTCAGCAGCAAGATACAAGACAAATGGTCTAGAGGAAAAATTAGCTCTGGCTATGTAAAAAAAAATAAAAATAAAAAAAATAATAATAATAAACAGAGAGAAAAAAACCCTCACAAACACACACAAAATCAATCGCAAAACAAAACCCCAGAAAACACACACAAACACACACACACACACACACACACACACACCCACCCCACTGTAATGCTCAAAAGCTGAAACCATCAGAGTATGATGAGAAAATCCATAGCACTTGGGCGAACTTCAGATACTCATTTAATCTCATCCAGACTGGTCTGAAATTCGATTAAGGTCAAAAATAAACTGATTTTAAAAATTGCACATTAAAATAACATAGAAACACCGACATGGTGAAACTTCCTGTATGGAACTGTTTATTTAAACACCGACGGAAGGAGTCTCCAGTGTCGACACCTTTCCAAACAGTAAGTTTGTGCTTTCTTTGTCTTATTTCAGGCGCCATCTCACCTATCCCAGAATCCTCTGCACCAAGCAGCGCATGACCGTTTTCGACATCATCTATATTCCTTAAACAATCCGCAGCGATCCGGGGGCATCCTGGGCCAAAGGTCTTAAACTATTCTGCAAATTTAACAATATTTTGTTAAAGTGTCTCCGGCCGTCTCTCTGGCGTCCACAAAGGAACGGGAAGATGAGGCATATTTTCGTCGACGCCTCCATGTAGACGAAGGAGAAATTGGAGATGTGTTTCGAGGGGGATCACGAACAGTGAATCTGAGGAGGTTTTGCTGCGTAGAGAGCCAACAGGTAGCGACCAGGGGCTTTCAAAAACAATGCAATGGATTCTGGGAAGGGTGAGGCACGCCCTTTAATTTAAAAGGGAGAGAGAGAGAGAGAGAGAGAGAGAGAGAGAGAGCACTGAGATTGAGCATACACACACTTTAACTCACCTGGTTGGGAGGTAGAGTCCAGTACTAAAGCTGCCGAATATCTGAACCTGCACAAACAGACAGAAGAGATGAAAACAACAAACAACAACAACAACAAAAAAAGCATGAAAGAAACAAAATCCTGGGATTCTGTGCCCAGTCAAAGACTTTTACTACTCCGAACTTCTTCAGCCCCAATACGAAAAACACCTTATTGCCAGCTAGTGCAGCTGTTTCGCTTCAACCAGACGGTTTTCATCTAAAGTTCAGTCCACAGGAACTAACTTTCGAAATCCAACTGAGAACATGGATCAGAGTCAAGACGGCTGGCAAGACTGCATGAAATTGTCGGGTTTTTGGGGGAAATCTTTTAAAAATAAATAAATAAATAAAGTCGCTGCAGACAGGCTTCTTCTCCTTCCCTGTATTTGAAGGAGGCTGCTCCAGACTGCTAGCTAGCCTTCTCCCAGTTGCATTTATTTCAAAGAACCTTTAAATGAATTCATGTCAAACAAACATGTCTGCACAAAAGCAAGCAAGCAAACAAACAAAACGGGGGGGGGGCAGCCATTTAACCCAAAAAACCCAGGCTACGTCCCAGTATCCATACTTTCTGTACTTACTATGCTTAGTTTGACTACATAGGGTGTTCCCATTACGATTGCGGCGAAAATAAGTGTACCGAAAGGACCCGGATGGCTCCCTCATAACGGTCAAATCTTGGAGTGTGGAACAATGTACACTTTTCGCACTCAACGGACGCCATCTTAGCAACGCAGCGGAAGAGGCGGACTCAACTCGGCCTGAAAAATAAAATAAAAATGGCCGCCGGAACGGATTTTCTACACAGTCTGCATTAGCGGAGTCATTTTGCAAGCTAGAAATCTGTGAAGGGTTAAAAATCTGTTCACTGCTCAAAGTCGGGGATAATTTTTGGTGGGATGACGAGCCGCGGCAGCGGTCATGATCGTAATTTTTGGTAAGTGCACCATGGAGTAGGCGATTTGGAACAACACTTACCTACTGAAATCTGTTCACTTAATAAGTGCGGACTGTGTACTACGTGTAAGTGTACTCATGAAAGTATGGATATTGGAACGCAGCCTCACATAATGGAATTACTGACACGGTGAAGTTTTCCATAAGGAGGCATTTATTTAACGCTTATGGAAGGAGTCTCCAGTGTCAGAGCCTTAGAACGTTGGGCAAGTGTTACACCAGGAGTTTGGGGTTTCTGGTTCCTCTGTAACATAAACTGCATTTTTCTTTGAGAAAGAAAGAAAAAAAAATCAGAGGCTGTAACTCACAACAAGAACACAACCATAAATTGATGAAGTATAATGCGTCGTTCGTTAACAAATTTGAACTTGTCGTAGGAAAACGGCTGCAGTGTAAGAGAAACAAAACACTGCAGGACGTGCACATTGCTTTGCTTCACACCGCCCTGTTATGAATTATTCACGTCCTATAATAATCACGAGACAAGCCTCAGGCGGCGCCCCAAACTCTCAATACAGGTACTGGATTCTGCTCATGTACTGATCATAGAAAAGTCGCAAGTACTATGTGGTACTAGGGCTTGGCGATAGGACCTAAAAATGTCTGACATTTTCACAATAATGACGTTCACCATGATATAGATTACACTGTGAAAATAATCTTCAGAGAACATACAACAACAAACATGCAGCACATAAAGACTGGCGCCAGGGGGCGCTCACGAGCTCTTGTGCATGCAAAGTTGTAATATAATAGGCCCATTATTTACGAAGCCAATTCTACATATCGTGCTACATTACACAACATTCTTCACTGATGTTCTACAGAGGGGTAAAAACACTGCAGCTTGCTCTTCATTTCTGGAGGATATTTGATATTTCTTGTAAGTCCCGATACTCACGATATTAATTTAGCTAATGATATGAACGTTCATATCGCGATAATGATAATTTAGCGATATATTTCCCAGCCCTATGCGGTATGTTAAAAAAAATAAAAAATAATTAATAAAAAAATAAATCGCAATGCATGAAAGTTACCAGGAATATACAGTACTTTGGCGGAAATTTCCAGTACATATCCAGAGCCACTGTATGCCATGATGCAACGTGGCCATTTCCAGTTTACCAAAATTTTCAAAACCATGGCAGATAGCCGACGTCACTTTGGGTCCAGCTCCAAACATAAACGAAAAATAAACAAACTGCACATTTCGGTGTACTTTCCTGTGTTTTCTTTCTTTTTTAGGAGAACAAATAGCACGACTGATAGTGAACGCTAGCTAACCATCTCACTATCATAACTGACCAGCAACCTGCTTGTTTGCAAACCTGGATCGTATTTACACACAATACCTTAGCAAGGTTGCTAGCTAGCGTTTGTTTTGGGGGGGGGGGGTTCAATCTTTTATTTGTTTTTTTTTTGTGTGTATGTGTTTTTTTGTTTTGTTTTTATAAAAACAGCCATACCGGTCTGGTACACCACTTAGAAGCTGTCGTACCTGCATACTGTATTGTATGCTAGGATTCGAAGGAGCATTCTGTACACAGTGTATGCTAGGTCAGTAAGCAGTGTGTAGTACACCAGTACAGACTTGTTTCGGAACACAGCCTTAATAACGGTCAAATAATCAAAATGTCCAGCAGCCAAAGCTACAATAAAGGTGCGTCCGTACGCAACGAGTCTGAAGCAAGCGGTGGTCATACTCACGTCGGCACTCGGCCACAGCTCCTTGATGACTGACTCGATTCGGTCGACTACCTCCTGCCTCATGGTGGCCTCTTCAGGTCGAGGCGACATGAAGTTGTAGAAGTCTATAATCTCCTCATGAAGCCTTGGGTAAAGGGGAAAAAGAACAAATCAGGTCATTACCAAGTTTTGAAAAACAAAAAACAATCGGCATTATTACAGCGCTGCGCATTTCACCTAAACATACAGACAATACAAATGCAAACATCTGGCAGTGTTTAAAACAGCAAGACAAACAAGCACTACATCTGTGATTACATGCATGCATAGACCGTCTAGTGTATCGTCTATTTAGAGCAAGAATGAAAAACAATTTAGAGAAAAGAGAAAAAAAAAACCACACACAAAACAAAAAAAAAACAAAACAAAAACACAAATCAGCAAACACTTCCTACACTCCAACCTTTACTGGTGCTTTAAATGTTTCACTGACCACATCTGCTGAACCGGCTGCACACACGGCAGACGGCCCAAGTTTGACTAAGAGTTAACAGAAAAACACTGAACGTTAAAACGTGTGCCAAAATGCATAGCCTGACGCTGATGCACACAGTCATCCGGCATGGAACGATCCAGAAGTGCTTCAGTGTTAAACGACTTAAAAGGCTGTTAATCAAGCGCTTTTAAAATAGTCTCATCCATCTGCTCACGCTGATCTCCATGATTAAAAAGGATGCTGCTCATGCTATAAGTTATGATCCAGCCTCTGGCGCCCCCCCCCCCCTCAGGGCCATCATGCTGGAACGGGATGAAGAGGAAACCCCTGACTTTCTCCAGCTCCTTGATCCAGCTGTATGGCACTCAAAATTCAGATTTAAGCATTCCCGAATGCCGCTCACCCGGTCCAGCTGTGCACGTCTTAAGGAGGGGTTAGATCCTAATACACAAATGGGGTAAAATTTGGACAGCCTGAACGAACATGAAAAGGTGCAGGAATCTACTTGCGTTCAAGTCACGTCATGTCAACTTCACGGAGTTTCACTTTCATCCCGTGAACCTCGTAGAAAATAAGCCACAATCCTAAACGTACTCGGTTATAGAAATTGAGTCTATAGTTCTGGACTAGGAAAGGGTTTCCGGACACGCCTGAGTTAAGTAAAGTGGCCAGCGGTTTTGCGTAATCGTGATTCACGTCTGATAATCGAGATGGGAGTATCTTCATGATCTCCTCATGTAAAACTAATCCAGTCTGAATAGGGCTTAAGTTTTCATGTCGAACGGACACGTTTAACAGCATACTCTGGTGATGAACACATTTTTCCCCATAGATTTCTCTGGATAATTTCAACCTGGACCTCATTTTAAAAAAATATCTTGGTGTACGATTAGACTTAGTAGAAAAAACAAACAAAAAAAAATAATAACAAAAACAGGGTTCAGACGATCAACAAGCTCACACCTACTGTATGACTGAGGGGGAAAACATGACCTTCTGTTTGTTTTTTAAGATCCTCGGTGGTGGAAGTAGTATTCAGATTTTTTTTTACTTAAGTAAAAATACAGGGTGGGTGACGAAAAACAAGCCCGTCTTCAGCAACAGGAAGATAAGACGAACGAGCAAATAAATTTTTTTTCATTCACTTAAACAAAGGTCATCACTGATGCTGAAAGTGTTACGTCGGAGCATGTTGGCCGACACAGCTTGCAGCTCTTCACCAGTGATGCTGTGGCTAGTGTTCCTGAAGTTTTCCTTTACTTCATCCAGGGTATGTGGATTTTTAGTGTACACTTTCAGCTTTAAATATGCCCACAAATAAAAATCGCATGTGGACAGATCCGGGGAACGTGGTGACCATAAACCCTTGCGAAGGCCTCTTGTGTTTCCTTAATCGATCCGCCTCCCAAAGAGCCTCCCACGATCACTATTCACTGTTCCAAGGAGAACACCATCTTTACGGCATGATGTGCACAGAAGGACTAAACCGGACGGCAAAATAAAGCCGGAACACTACACATGGGACGACAGATGGACAAAGGGGTTACGGCCTCCTCCAAAGAGCGTGGCACAGGTATCGGAGGCGGGCTACTTTTTCATAGCCCACCCCGTACCAAGACCACATTATGAAAATACTCCACAACTAGTAAAAGTCCTGCATTCAGGACCTTATGGATGTAGTTATTATTATCAAAACGTACTTAAAGTATCAAAAGTACTCACTGTGCCGTACACCGGTCCCGGTCAGTGTTTTATTATGAGACACGATGGATTAAGATTACTCCTGCATTAGTGTGCATGTTTCTGCTGTAGATGTTTATGCTTGAGCTCATTTTAAGTATTTTCCATCACTTTGGGGACTGTTTTAATCTACAGCAAGAGCAAAGCATCACATTCAGGAAGATCATCATGCGTTTGGAGCGTTGCTGTACCGTGGGAGCCACGGCTCTCTAAAAAGTCAGTTTTTCTGTTTTTGTCTTCGTTGTGACTTCCAGGTAACCCGAAAGGGTTATTAAACAGTTTATTTAACTTAAGACGTTGGATAGTTTTCCTCAAAGCATTAAAGGAAGACTTAATCCTTCGTTTTCTCACACTGACATTCAACATCACCACATTTTTGGAGGATTTGAGGTTTTCACCGAACAGGAAGGGGATGAAAAACTAATCTGAAAAGTAACCAAAGCAAATATGGTGGAGTTAAAGAGGACAATATTTGCCTCTGTAATGTAGTGGATTAGGAGTATAAATCTGCTTAACATGGAAAAACTCAAGTAAAATACAGTACAAGTAGCTGGAATTTGTACTTAAACAAATGTCCTCATTTACATCCCACAACTACACAGCTCTTTATCACTCTGTACACTTTGCTTTACGCACATAAGCACGGTTCACTGACTGAACTTAATTAGCTTGAATTAAACTGTTTACTGTAGAATTATAATAATAATTATTTTTATTATTATTACTACCACTAATAGTGGCACTATATATTAAATTACAAACACGCCTCACAACTATCATTTATAGTAGTAGTACAACAACAGAACCACAAATCGGTGCCTCCACGGTTAATAAATGATTAAAAATAATAAAAAAATAAAATAAAATTAACCGTACGTTATAAAAAATATATTTTTCTTAAAAGGTACATGTTTTCCATTTCCTGCTTGCGTGCTAACTGTACATGGTGTAACGTGAGGTAAATAAATAATTACCCAGTTAGCTAAGGATTACTGAGTAAGACGTTAACTAGCCGCTAGCTTCTTCTAGGAGTTTCTCAAACTACACAGATTTTGTTAGGGCTCTTTTGCTTGTTTATATACGTTTATTTGTTTATTTATTTAAAAAAAAAAAGTAAACTCTGAGCACACGAAGCCCTTTTGAATGGGCTTTTTTTTATTTTAAGAATAAGAAGAAAGAACTCCCCCATCAAACACTGAAATATTAGCAGAGTTTGATAAAAAAAAATTAAAATTTTTTTACAGCTAGCTGCTTTTGCTAAGCAACGGACCGAACCGGCTCACGCGCAGAGCTAAACAAAGCGCGTGCCACGACATAATGTAAATAACAAACAAAACAACAACAACAACAACAATAATAATAAAAATAACAAACAAAAACACACACACACACCGGCATAAATAAAATTAAAACTTTAAATAACCATAGCGCGAGAATGAATTCCAGACAGTGCGCTCACCCGATAATCCCCGGGCTGTACGTCCTGCTTTTCCACAACGTAACCGGACTGACATGATTTCCGTTAGTCCAGTTAGACAGAAGATAGTTTATCCCGTATGTGCTCGCCTTGTTCTCATTTTTCCTCCGTCCCGGGTGATGATGGTGATGATGACTGTGGTGGTGGTGGTGATGATGATGATGATTGTGGTTGGTAAATCCCGGATTGAACGGGTACCGCTTCATGCAGTTCTGCTGGAAATCCGCCTGGTGCTCCTGATGGAGATATGGCGAGTGTTGGTGGTACTGATTGTGCAGGTGATTCTGGTTGACGTTGTTCAGCTCGCTGAAACTGACACACACGCGGTTTTTGTTAGTCTCGTTAGCCCTTATGGCGGAAGAAGAGGAATCCGAGTAGGAGCTGTCCGTGCCCGGGTCCGGGGGAGCTATCCCGCTGGGGTTCACAGGACGTGTCGGGGCACCACTAATGTGGTTATTATTATGAATGGATAAGCTCTCCAAGGAGCTCCGGACATTAGTGCTGTTTGCATTGCTCTGGTATGAAGAAGAAGAAGAAGAAGAAGAAGAAGAAGAAGGAGGAAGAGTGGGAGGAGGAGGAAGAGGATGGTGGGTGCTGGATGGACACCCAGGCTCGCTGTATACATCTTCCTTGCCTTGATTTTTACACACACCGCACAGCCCGGCGCTGACCCACAGCTCGCGGTGTTGCCGGCGCTGGTGGTTAGTCCGGATTCCCTGAGATGTCTCCCACACGTGCATCCATAACGCGTTCGCTGGTCCTTTCTGTTCCGGCTGAATCCAGGCGACCCTCGGATCCATTCAAAAGCCCACTAGCTTAGCTTAGCTTAGTTTTTATCTTAGCTTAGCCTAGCTAGCTAGATTAAAAACACACCCAGTTGTCCCGGGTGCTCCTGGAACGTCCTCCAGAGCGAGAACACTTTCACCGGGACTCACGGGGACATTAAAAACAGCGTGCAGCTCGACACTGAGGAGCCGAAAAGTGAGGACCAATCAGGGGGTCTGTTTGTTCCTCCTGGCCTGTGAGACAGTGGATCCAATATGGCGACCTCCCATCACTCCCATTTAACAAGCCTGAGGAGTCCCACGCCAACCACGGGCATTTTTAAAGCACAAGCACACACAAACACACACACTTGGTGGTTTTACTAGCTTTGTGAGGCCTTCTAATTGCCATAATGGTTAATGTAGATAATTAATGCTATATCTAAACCTGAGTGTGACCTCAGTAATGGAAAGGAAACGTTTTGGCTATTTTACTACTTCTTATTTTTGCTTACTAAACCTTTAAAACCTCAGTGAGGACCACTGACTTGTGAGGACCAAGCAAATGTGTTCTCAGGAGTACAGTAAAAGCTCACAAATCAGTTGTCAGAAGAGTATAAAAACCTGTACACACACACACAAACTGTTTTGTTGTCTTTGTGAGGACTGTTCTTTGACATGCTTGTGGTTGACATACTTGTTATTGGTAATTAACAATATGCCTAGACCTAGAACATGACTAATATTTTTAGTTTAACCAATAAAAGGCTATTTTTTTCCTCCTGGGGACCTGAGACCATGAGGTCCCAACAGGTTACTCACTCATTCACTCATCTTCTGCCGCTTAATCCTGTTCAGGGTCGCAGGGGGTAAACTGGAGCCAATCCCAGCTGACTTCAGGCGAGAGGTGGGGTACACCTTGGGCAGGTCGCCAATCCACCGCAGGGCGACACACAGAGACAGACAACCATTCACATTCACACCTACGGGCAATTTAGAGTAGCCAATTATCCTAATCCTCTCTGTGCATGTCTTTGGACTGCGGGAGGAAACCGGAGTACCCGGAGGAAACCCACACGGGGAGAACATGCAAACTCCATACAGAAAGACCTTGGGGATCGAACCCAGGACCTTCTTGCCGTGAGGGGATAGTGATAACCACCGCACCACTGTGCCGCTCCAAATAGTTTTTTTTTTTTTTTTTAAATCTTGTGCACACAAGATATTTATCTTCTGGGAATATATTATGCATAAATTATTTGTCTTGTAGGAACATGTTAATATCTGTATGATAGGCCTATGCCTTGAATACCATAATGTGAAAATAAGTTATTATTGATTATCTGAGTTCTCTCCATTTATAAGGTGGCTGTGTTCATATGAATCATTAGAGATGCATATGAATTTACAGTAAATTATCTTATGCACACAAGATTAAAAAATCACCCTACGGGACTTAAGGGGCTCAGTACGAGCCAAATGCCTTCACAAGATTAAAGATTGTCAGACATTATTATCCTTGTGGGGACAGATATAAAAGCATGCACACACAAAATCAGGACACTATATGCATACTATAAAACAAACTATACGTGATCAAGTACAGTGTCTACTTTGTCCAGATTTCACAGAAACAGAATGTGTTTTTAACAATATTGCAAATAGTCTATTATTGTAATGTACACTACCGTTCAAAAGTTTGGGGTCACCCAGACAATTTTGTGTTTTCCATGAAAAGTCACACTTTTATTTAC
>JAQLOM010000021.1:3660079-3677721 GCA_030068315.1 Chrysichthys thysi
TTGACAAGTGTGTGTGTGTGTGTGTGTGTCTGTGTGTGTGTGTGTGTGTGTGTGTGTGTGTGTGTGTTACAGCAGAAGGGAAGAGGTTGTTAAAAACAGCTCAAGTAAATGTTTAATGGCCTAAAGCCCCATCCACCCTCCTCCTTTTTTTGTCCCCAGACCCACCCTGATCATGTTATTTTAATTGTAGTCAAGTGTTTTAAAACTCCAGAAGAAAAGCAATTATGCTAATCTCTCTGCTCGCTCATCAATCATTTCCAATGGAGCTGTCTGAGCTGCGTGCTGAAGTCCTCTCCAGGCAGGCAGGTGTTCCTCTGCTCATTAAAGTGAGAGAGAGCCCGAGGCTGGTCACTTCCTCCAGCGTGCAGGAGAGAGTGTGAGAAGGAGGAGTGGGAGAGGTGGAGCACACTGCTGCTTCATCATTGAACACATGCATTAGACCTCATCGTTACTTTCCCAACAGCCGGCGTAAAGATGAGCAGGAGTTAAAAAGCATGAGAAGTCACCTGAAGGTTTTATCGGATTTTCCTCCACGCTGCATGTAGAGCTGATGACCTGATGACTTTTGCCCTGAGATGCGTTCGTCCCTTTCATCTCCTTAGGCATGTCATACACTGAGTTTGGCTATTCATATTCAGCCGCTCCCCAGGTGAGTCCCTTATATACTTATGTATGATTTCGACACAACATATTATTGCGTTTATTTTATAATCTGTGAAAATGAGCAAACTAAGGATGTCATTCTACAAGGAGCTTCTGTATGATATATATGATGATAAAGTTCTCGAATCACTTACGCACCCATGCAAAAAAAAAAAAGTAATAACGTGCCTTGTGTCTGTGATGTGTACAAATGCATCTTGATCGAACGATAGCTCTTCTGTCAGCAGCTTTACTGCAGAAAATGATAACAGAAGTAAAAATAATGTGATATAGGAAGTAAAATATGGCCAAATTTGTCTAATATTTCTTGTTTTGAGATTGTTATAAATCAAATTTAAGCTATTCAGCCCGGCTTTAGATGCTTTTACGAATTTCACGTCAGATTCTAATAGTGATGACTGATCATTTTGATTCTTTCTAGAAATAAACTCTTAAAATTAGGGGGGGGGGAATCCCCAATAGAGCAAGATTTGCTTAAATAATAATAGTAAAAAAAAAAAAGTTTTACATTATATATATAATAAAAACAGGTTTACTAAGCTCATATCCGATTAAATGTAATCTTATATTTGGAAATGCTGGATCAATTTGACTTTATTTAAGCTGTTTCACATGCTAAGATGTGTTTTTTTTGTAGTGTATGTACTATTTCTACACTGTGGGAAATAAAAAAGGCATATGATAAGTGTGAACAGATAATTCGACTATTAATGATGCCAATTTTGGCACTCTAAAAGATAACTGAACTCTTTCTCTAATGCTACACTGTAAGCTCATGGAAGTAAACATACCAATGCACCATGTATGAATACATGTATTCAATATTTTTAGTGTGTACCTTTAAAAATTTAAAAATGATTAAAAATACATAATGGGACCTTAGGGACCTCTTGGTATACCTGTAATCAGATTACATTACACCTTCCCAGGTAGAAGATGCATTCTAAAGGCTAATAGATTGTACTATTGATGGTATCACCTGAGCAGCTTGGAAAAGCGTACTTTGGTACTTTTATTTCTAAGAGTGGCAGAAATATAAAACAGTGAATTTCAGGATATCCAAACATCTCCACATATCATTACTTTTAAAGTACGTTATAGTGTGCATATAAATGACTGCAAAGTAACTGCAAATGAGAAACTAATTGCCACGGTAATGATGTTTGGACCCAGTTCGAGGGTCTACTCGAGTTTACCTGGTTGAACCAAATAGAAAACCAAGATGTGAAAATATGAGTTTTAATAGGAAGTCCCCTTGTTGCTCTACCTTTACAGATCCTGTTATCCTCTAATGCTCTGGGTTCCCGCTATGAGTCCGGGAGCGATTCTCCATTTGATTCTGCGCAGACTTCTCTTTACTGCCCCATGTATGAGGGCACGTTGGTGACATCTGCCAGACATGACCTCAACTCTCCGTATGAGAATGGATATACGAAAGATCACGGGACATACTGCTCGTATAGAACAGACTCAGCATGCCTGTATTCCCTGGTATGGGTTTAGTGGTGATTTTATACACGTAGCAAAACTAAAATAATGCAGTGTTTTTGTGTTTCTGGACACAAATGATATTGCAGTTAAGCATGAGGTGGTAATTCCTGAGCGGGGCTTACTGCTGTGAAGGATGAGCATTCCAGTATACATGACTGGAATATTTGAGCTTCATTGTATTTGTTGATATGTTGTCTATTTAAAATGTTTTTCATTGTTAAGAGCATTTTAAGAGCACTATATATTAATTACATACGCATGGGCATTCCTATACATAGCAGGAGTCTTGACATGCATGATCAAGCTTTCAGTTAAGTTACTTGTGTTTTACTTGTAGAGTAAGATCAGAGAGAAAGGGGAATCAGGAACGGCAAGTGCGAGGATCACACATGGGTCGACTTATTACTCCTACAATCATCCATTTGGATACCAGTATGATTCATATGGGTAAGATATACTCGGTGTGAATGGATATCTAAGATGATTTCGTCAATTTCCCAATAAATCTGGGTTTGTGTAAGTGAGTAATTGGTTTTGATTGGGCATTTAGGTACGGATCTGTGGATGTTAACACGAGACGGAAGAACGCAACCAGAGAGACCACCAGTACCCTGAAAGCATGGCTTCAGGAGCACAAAAAGAACCCGTACCCCACTAAAGGAGAAAAAATCATGCTGGCTATAATCACTAAAATGACCTTGACACAGGTGTCCACGTGGTTCGCCAATGCACGCCGTAGACTCAAGAAAGAGAACAAAATGACATGGTCCCCACGCAACAAGACCTCAGAGGACAGGGGCTGCGAAGAGGAAGCGGATAATATCGATGAGGAGCCAGTTAAATCTGAGAAGGAATTTGACGGTTTGTTATATTTTATATTGAATTAACAGATGCCTTATAAGGTCTTAACAACAAAGCTGACATGCCAAGATTGTTTGGAGAAAGGCCATTAAAGAACCACGTTTTTGTTTTTCTAAAGAACCTATTGATTGTTGGATCTTTAACCATTTAACGATTTATTGCAGCTGAAAAGGACATAGAGTCTTTTGTGACATGAATGCCCAATGTCACAAAGTCGCAAAATGATACTATTATGTAAAAAAAAGTGTTTATTATATTAGTGACAAAAAAAAGATCAAAGAATCATAGACTTAATGGTTTTTAGAGAGATACATATGGTCCTTTTATGGGAGTGTAGGTGTTATCATTAATTTGCTTATATATAAAATTGTTCCTCTGAGGCTGGTTTGAAAATGAAGTACGTACCTCTTCCTTATTTCCAGACAACCCAAGGGTGGATGATACAGATCCAGGCCAAAGTGATTTGGAAGACTTTGACCTCGTGGAGTCAGATGCCTCTGAATGTGAACCGAAATCTTTGTTACCCATGAGCGCTCATGCAATATCACAGGACTGTTCAGATTATCGACTCAGAGAACCTCTGCTACATGCACCCACGCCAACTACAAGGTACGACGCTTTTGATAAAGCCTGCTTAGAGTTGACACCTGAAGACAGTCAATACCCTGAACAAGAAGAGACTAAGCCAAAAATATGGTCACTTGCACAGACAGCCACGTCGTTAAATCAGGCAGATTACACCTCGTGTATGCACAGGGGTCGAAGCTCTCGGTCATCTTCCATGGACTGCCATTTAGACTTAGACGACTCTCCGTTCGTCAGCCTCAGAAACTGGGTAGACGGCATGTTTCATGATCCACTGCTCCGGCAAAGCGACTTAAACCAGACTTTGTCCAACTCTTCGACTTTATGGATGTTGGACAACAGAGTCCATGAACTGTCAGATTCTGTTCCCTCACCCCAGCTCACATGATCAACTGGAAAGTCAACTGCTTTTATTATTAAACCAACATGGCATTTTATTTATGTAAAGGTATGCATTTAAACTACACTGCAGCACTAAAGCACCAATACAAATGCTAATGCTATGGAGAAGCACAAATATGCACAATTAGGATAAAAGAACGATAGCTTTGGGATATTCTGTCACAGTTTCAGCTTAAAGAAATGCTCACACGAATATATGCCTTTTCTTTCTTCTTATAACCATCTAAAGAATTTTTGTGTTGTTGGCTGTCCATGGTGCTGGAAAAAACCTCTCTCTCTTTATTTATTTTTCTTTCTCTGTACTTGCAATAGTGTATACATCTGGCATGCAATCATGATGTTTTAATATAAACTAATAAACTTCAGAAAATTATTGGTCTCTTTCAATCCAGTCAGCGCCTACTGGAGGAGAACGTTTCATCAATGTTGCCAATGTTTATTTGCTCAATAAAATGACAAATATTTCAGCACTGTTAAATCTGTAAATCGAAAGAGACGTTACTTAAAAGTCAACCGTTGATTAAAGGCATTCAATTTCATTACACAGAATGATCTCTTATGTTATAACCTACAGTCTCTAGAGACTTCTTTAACTCTAAAATAATTCTGCAGACCCTCAGTACAGATGCATTTTATGACCATAATCCATCTATTAAAAAATAGGCTGATTATTTAAATGTCTACAATAATATTCTGGGTATTTATTGGATCCCTAGCCACCCTGGATATGCTTCACAGACCCCTGGGTGCATCTGGACCCCACTTTGAGAACCACTGACCTAAAGTATATTTTTGTGTCTAGCTAGTCTTATTTACACAAATCTTCATCCAGTACTCTAGACGTAATTTATTGCTGTATGTGTGTCACTAATGGATTGGTGCCTTGGAATTTCTATAAACCTGCTTGATCAGCACCAGTAAGTGTTTAAAGGAAACTGTTATTGATTCAGGAGAATTACTGGAAAAATGCCCAGGAGAGTGAGTTCAGTCATGTGGAGGATTTTTTTTCCAGCTTAATTAAACATTTCCTCCAACCAAAAAAAAAAGGAAGAAAAAACAAAAAACAAAAGAACAAACCACTTTGAACCACTCCTTGCATATGGCTTGTGCCCAGTGTTCACAAATACTTAATAATTAATTTAGATTTTTCACTTTCTAAATATCATTCAGTCGTTGTTTATTAAAACATTTTTATAAGATATTGAAAAAATAACATGCATAATTCATTATTCATTTTGTCCGAGTTCCTTTAACGTTAATGCATGCTGATGCAATATAAGCCGTATCCCAAATACCTCCTAGTACAAAATGTACTGTACTGTCCTTGTATCAGCAGTATGGATGTATTTAAAATTACTCCCCATGCATCTAGTGTACACGTAGGTTTCGGTAATCGGGCAGGTAGTTGAAACTTTCATTTCCTGTAAGTATTTATGACAGCATACAAAATGTGAAATGCTTTATGATAAAAAAAAGTTAAGATATAGCAACTTGTGTGATAGTATTTTCCCTCGTGCTTTATTTTCTTTTTTCGTATTGAAGCTTGGAATAGTAACGAGGATGAGATATTCAGGAGAAGTCTGCCACAGCCTTGTGTGGAATTAACAATTTCAATTTCAATAATTCAGGATGAGCTCACCGGAGAATTTTATTCTTCTTCAGTATTATAAATAAGTTATATTCACACTAATAAGTAAATACATCTGGCCTCTTTCGGAAGTTGGTACTGTACTTTGCTGTGTGTCACATTAAAGAAAATGGGGCAGCATTCTCCAAACCAGAACAGGAAGAGAAAGGAAGGTTTAGACACTATCATTACCACAATACTGGAACATTATCACGAAGGGCACATAGTGATAGTCACAGCACTGTTTCCCTTACCTGATCCTGCACGTGCCTCCACAACTCCACATTTCAGTGATTTATTTATTTTACTTTTTTTGATATTGTTAAGTTTTTTCCCCTCACATTTGTTTAGCATGATGTTTCCTTTCTGGAGTTTGCTCTTTAATGTCAAAGCATGCCATAGTACATATTATTAAACTATTTCAAACAACAAATATATCACCATAATCCGCAGTATAATATATAAACCTTAATGATTCTCCACGTTTTATTCCTTAATAATGTCTGTTATGACCAGTTGGTAATAAGCTATTTTTTTATTTTTATTTTTTTAGAAAATTTGCATTAAAAACTTAATCCAAGTGTTTTTACAGATCTAAGTGAACATTTTGACTGAAGATCATCCAATTTTTGCTTTCATATTAGATGCCTTGGAGTCTTTTTTTATTTTGTGAGATTTTTTTTATTTATTGAAATAATAATTCAACATCAGTGTAACATATTTTGTGCAGTTGAAGCACCATATACAAATGTTCAGAGCACAGTTCTAAATAGTACAAGTACACCAAAAATATATAATATAAAAAGCTAATTTCTCAGTTAATAAAGTTTTCTATCGACCATTAAACCCCCCAAGAATAACACAGCCATACAAACACAACATACACCTTACCCCACAAACACCTTTCAGAAATATTCTCATGGCCATTTCATGTTTATGGTTCTAAGTGTTTAGAGTTGAACTTTCGGCCTACCGTGACTGCATCACAGACACCAGGATCTTCATCCCTGTGATATTTGCTCCTAAATAAATATGAGATATGACCATGATGCTGTCATTATAAAGAAAGGAACACAGTACATCACAGTACAACATGCCTGTGAGTCAATGAGTCTGTGTCTGTATAAAGATGTATTAATAATGAAAATGTGTGAAAAGTGAGTGAGCCCCTGTAACACAGTGTGCTGTAAGAGGACCTGCTGAGGAATAAAGATGAGGAAGAAGAAGTGTGTGTGTGTGTGTGTGTGTGTGTGTGTGTGTGTGTGTGTGTGTGTGTGTGTGTGTACAGTGCTGTTGCTGAATGCCATCAGATGTGCTGTGGAAAGAAACTGCCTGCAAAATTCACTACACTGGTAAAATATTTCTTTATATACTTCATCTAAAGTCTTTATCCCCTTTATAGCTATTTTTGTGATATTCCTATAATGGCTAAATGCTGATTATAATATAAAATCAATAAAATTTAATTATTTTATTGATGCTAAAGAGATAGTATATTATCTGAACTGTAAAAAACACCTGCAAAAATTGCAGAACAAGTTACGTGGTAGTTATTGTAATTCATATTTTCAGTATTCATACCATAAAAACTGTTTTAGGAACCTACACATTGGTAACAGTATAATGAAGATAGTGTAGAAGTAAAAAAAAAGTTATACTGCTATGTTAACTACTATATTGCCAAATACACATCTGTGATAAATAAGGAGACAAATATTCTGATCAAAAAAATAAATAATAAATGAAAGCTACCATGTCGTTTCAGATGTTTGTTCATTAGCTAACTAGCTGGCATTGACAGCTAGCTATTAGCTAGCTATCTTAATGTTAAATACCTGCTAGCTGTTGCTACTGATTACAGTGCAGATGTAGCATGTAATTATAATCTTGCTCACTATCAGTCAGTATGACCAGATTTTGATAGAATAGTTAGCTAGCTAGTTAATATCCCTGCTAAAATAATGACTAGCATACCAGCACCAAAACATAACATACCGGTATGCTGGTATTGACTATAGGGCTGCCACAAATGATTATTTTGATCGTCGACTAGTCACCGATTATTTTTGCGATTAGTCGACTAATCAGATGATGTATCTATTGGACGTAAAACGTCACTTACAGCTTGAAGTGTTTAAGGCAGTGGTTCTTAAACTTTTTTTGGGCTTTTTCAGATCCAGTGGGTATGTCGCGCCATGCCCTCGCGACCCATTTTTGGGTCGTGACCCATACTTTAAGAAGGTATGTGGTAACTAACAATGATGACGAGATGATAGTTTATTAAACTTTTAATGAAATTTGCAAATTGTTGCAACAGACCGAAAACTTTGCAGATTTTGCACTGGACATTCTTCTCTTTTATTTACTCAAAATGTTCCCAGACTTTTGAGCTCTGTTGATGGGTAGCTATGACCGGAGACGACCGCTGCTTCTTCTTCTTTGGGGTTTAACGGCAGCTGGCATCCTTGTAGACGCATTTCTGCCATCTTCTGCTTCACTCCGTTATTACACCCTTAAATCCTACTACTTATCCTGCGTCTTTCAGGATTTTACAAAGCTTCAAACGACGCGTCGACTATTAAATTAGTTGTCGACGATTTTGATACTGACTTGTTGACTAATCGTGGCAGCCCTAATTGACTAGCATGCGTTATATTGGTCATACTGGTAACCACCTATGCTGGTCAATGCTGTTTTTTTCAGCAGCATATAGATTCAGCTTGTGTATAGATTCATCTCTGATATAAATTTGCAGCAATTACCCGGTTTAGCTAATATTATTGAAGCTATGATGTTTTATCAAAAGTTATCTAACTAACTTTTGTGAGACCTGTTAGCTTAGCTAATATTGACAAACTAGCTAAACTAGCTTAGGGAAGCTAAGCTAGCCTGAGGGAAAGAATAATTGTAAGATTGGAAACAGAAAGAAAAGAAAGCAGAAATTAAGGTCCGTTACTGATTCATGCTTAGTTTTATGATGTCATATATTATACTGTATAATGACACTTACTGCAGCTATACCGAAAAGATCTTTTTACACAGTATAACATTCCAGGACAGTAAAATTTTCAGAGAATACCACACATTTAAAATATTTTACCAGTCTGAGCGTAACAATTTATTATAGATATCTAGAAATTCTTTACAGTGGAAGCCAACAGCGTTAGAGCAATGTAATAACCAACCACATGTTCTTATATACAGTATTTCCTGCTTCCTTTTCAAAGCCCATGAATAATACAAATTGTGATTTTCCATGCAGCACAATTCACATGCTCGGTTTCACTCAAAAGATTTCCCTCTGAGCAATGCTTGAACTAGCCACTCAGCTACAATGTGGAAGCCCTTAATGATGAAGCCTTTCCGTTCCCTATCACACACACCGGACAGGACATAGTGCCGATGAGGGTTAATAAGCATCACACTGTCTCTTGCTTTCTGTCACTGGCCCCAATTATAGCAGCATGGCTGCTTCTTTTCCGACCTGAGAGCCTCGGGCTGGAAAACTCGGTTCCACTGAACGCACCACCAGAGACTCAGACGCCTCACACACAACGCCACTGAGCCAATTTGGCATGCCAGCAGAGAACATTCTTTATGAAATATATATATGATCTTCCTCCAACATGTATTGTTCCGCCCTGCTGTTTCTTATCATGCTGAATCCCCTCTGATGACGGGTAAACGTACCAGGATGGGACTAGAGGCTGTTGTGCTTTTGCTCTAAGAGAAGAATATCATTCACATCTCATTCACATCTCTTTGCTGTTGTTAGTTTCTTCTTTCATCTCTTATGGAGCTTAGAGAGACTAAAGAAGTAAAGGAAATGGGCAATTATTTGAGTGCGGTGTATCAAAAGGCTGTATTGTAACTTTGTGGAAGAACATTTACAAACTTTTCAAATTTAGAAATCTTTCTTGGTCATGACAGATTTTAAGATTCAGGTTTTACCAAAAGACATCACGCAAACACTTCTGATCGCAACTGCAGCATCTACAGTAAAAGAGAAAAAAAAAAAGGTTTCGAAGGCTGATAAACAAATCTGTAGTGATTAAAAATAAATCTGTGGTTGAATGCTACACATTGGGGTATTTTTTTCAACTGTTACACCTTCAGCCTGAGGATTACACCTCCAAGTCATCAGAGCAGCTGTGGCATTAAAGGAATAATAATTATGCAAGATTTTGTGATCGTGTGAACTTCAAATGATCCACAAACTATGTGAGAAATAACTGGATTTCATCTGGTTGCATACAAGCCCTTCTAACAAAATCACAAATTGATTTGATGTTTGATTTACAATGAATTACTCTCCTACACAGATTTTTCCCCGCAGACCTCTCACAGAGCCTTCACTTGGTCAGAGATCAGCATAACAGTAGGAGTTTATTGGCCATGGTGTTTACATTCACCACCCAGTTTAGACAAGGGAACCCCTTGCTTCTTTCCTCTATGACAAGTTGGTCTGATGGAAAGATGCTGAGGTCCAGTGTACTGATGGATAACTCATGATTCATGGATTCTGAACAACTGAATGGCCACAGAGGATCATCCATTGTCTGCGTGTCTGATTTGGTGCAGGTTTTCTGCCAGATGCCCTTCCTGATGCAACCCTTTCAATTTATCCACGATTTGGACCGGTACTAAGGCCACACTGACCTGTGCACCCCAGTGTCTGGGACCATTCACATCAATGGAAAATTTAGACTACCCAGTTAACCTAAACTGCATGTCTTTAGACTCTGGGAGGATAAACCGGAGTACCCAGGGGAAACCCACCCACAGAGTATCCAGGGAAACTCACACAGGATCAGGGAGAACATGTAAACATGGCACAGGAAGGCACCCTGGGTGGCCCAGGGACTGGACCGTATTGCTGTGAGGCGACCGTGCTAACCAGTGCACCACCATGCCACCCTGCAAGGTTCATTCATTGGTCTACAAAAACTGGGTCATAAGAAGTTGCACTGAAACTCCAGTTGAAACCACAAGCTCACCCCAGAGGCATCTGTTCACCAATGGGTGAACCAATAGAGACGTCCATTTCAGTTTGGCATAATGCATAGATTCGTAAGGAGCCTTAAGGACTCCAGCACAAAAAGAAGATCTCATATTGGATACATTTCCTAAAGAGGTGACTCCTACAATGCTGTAACATGCTACAATGTCTGTGATATGAGGGCTTAGATGAGGACTTTCCTGAAGAAAGGTCAAAAGTACCTAGAAGGAACTCAGAAGTATACCAGATCCAGTCCATACCACTCCCAGACCAGCTTCTAAGGGCATACACCACATATAGTGCTCAGTCTATGCAAAATCCACAGAAAAAGTTAACTTGACTTAGGGTTTCAAATCCTTCAATCAATTTGGGATAGCGTAGCTGTTCAGGGGAGAAGCTGCTGAGGTGCTATGACTACTAGCGAAAGTAGCAGTGGAAACCAAGGTTTTGGTTCAGGACACTTTGGAGTCGGGCTGTGGCCTAGTTGTTGGATTCTGTGCAGCATGGGAAGAATTATTGGTATAGGCTGAAAAATATTCAGCAGATGATGAAGCTAGGTCATCCTCATGCAGTAGATTGACTCAGCTAGAGAGAACCTCAATAGGCAATCAGTTCACTTGCCATGGGTTAAATGGTCCACCTTCCACTGTATCATATTGATGTCTGTCATGATCATCTCTGAGAAAAAGCGCATTTGATGTTTTGGGTTGTGTATCCACTGTCCAATCTAATTTGCCCTGACACGATTTAAAGGGTGGCTGACAGGGCTAGTTTAGAGTAGCAGATACAACCTGAGAGCAGTCCATTTAGACTTATTTCAGTTCAAGGATCATCAAAGGAGTCATGTCTGCCACCAGGTTTCCATGTCCCTCCAATGAGACTGGGGTTATTTTATTAGCTTCTTACTATGCTCATTGATCATTGCTGGTGTTTAAGGTGTTGCTGAGCTTGTTGCACCAAGGTCAATATAAGGACATCTGCACAGTCATCACAGGGGATGTCTAAACCAGAAATGACCTCTTTAGCAATGCTGAGGAAGCAAGCACATCTTCAGCTTCCAGAGCCTTCCATCACTGGTAGCATGAGAGTCTTTCAGCATGTTTGTTTAGTCATGCAGCAAACCGAGAACAGTGTGTTACACTGCACACCTAGCAACTGGCTGGACTAATTTATAACTTTGGGGAAAAATTGGGCGGTGGTTTCAGCTTCTCACAAACTTCAGAAAGTTTCTCCTCAGTGGCACTTAAAAACTCATAAAACCCAGAAACCTCAGATCTGTAGTGATAGAAAAGGCAAGACTTCGCAATAAGATAGTGAAAACTTAGGGTATTAAAGCAATGAGTCATTGGGGAAACTGTGTGAAAGAGATGGATGAGTATTCTGGTGATGGGGCCCTCTGGTGGTGTGGGGTAGAACTGCCAGGTTAGACTAAGACAGAAATTGAAGCATAGGATGCTTCATGAATCAATGAAGAAACCCTATTCACTCACTCATGTTTAACTGCTTAAGCCTGTTCAGGGTCACGCGAGGAAGCTGGAACCAATCCCAGCTGACTTTGGGTGAAAGGTGGGATACACACTGGGCCAACACACAGAAACAGACAATCATTCACACTCACATTCACACCTATGGGCAATTTAGAGTCACCAATTAGCCTAATCCTGTCTGTGCATGTCTTTGGACTGTGGGAGAAAACCAGAGTACCCGGAGGAAACCAACATGGACATGATGAGAACATGCAGACTCCACACTTATACCTGGGTCAATCCCAGGGATCGAACCCAGGACCTTCTTGATGCAAGGCTAACCACCATATCATCATGCTGGCCTTGAAGGAACCCCAATACATGAAAATTATTTTTTGGAAATTCGCCATAGCCTATACACGTGTACTGAAAGGATTTGCATTTTTTATGCATAGTTAATAAAATTTTCTTTATATTTGCAGTACATACTAGCTGCATCCATCGGGGTGATGAATATTTCCACACTCAACATTTTAACATTGCTGTCATAAAGTACATCAAAAACAGAACGTTCATTCAGGATGTAGGATTGTTCCACAATCTTAGTCACTCAGGCAGGTTTGGGACTTGCGTTGAATTATGAGTAGGAACTTCAGTACATTTAGCCTTTTGTGATTGTTTGTGAATATGGCTCTTGGACGAACACATACGCTAGGGGATGATTAAGTCTTCACAAACTGAAGTGCAGACAAATAGCTCCACCTAGCTGTAGGAAAAATGGTTTAAAGACAGAGAACTCGGGAGGTGTACGCCTTTCAGTTCAGTCTTTCCCCCTTTTTGCATGTCAGATGTATGCCAGTGTGCCATATTTATCTCAATAAAATATCATCAATAGATGCTTATTGAAGGACCTTATTGACATGAAGGAAATACACACAATGTGTACTATGAAAAGCTTTCGGCCCATTATTTTTAGTACAAATTGTATTAGATATTTACTTTTATGAACTCTGCATTATTGAGTCAGTACCAAAAAAAAAACATTTTAGATGTCCAAACATTACTTTTTCAAAATTAAATGTTTTTGAAAATTTTTTGTATATTACTAAAGAACGCAGGGCAGCACGGTGGTGTGGTGGGTAGCACTGTCGCCTCACAGCAAGGAGGTCCTGGGTTCGATCCCCGGGGTTGACCTGGGTGCCTTTCTGTATGGAGTTTGCATGTTCTCCCCGTGTCTGTGTGGGTTTCCTCCGGGTAATCCAGTTTCCTCCCACAGTCCAAAGACATGCACAGAGGGGATTAGGCTAATTGGCTCCTTTAAATCGGCCGTACGTGTGAACGGTTGTCTGTCTCTGTGTGCCGCCCTGCGGATGTCCCCCCTGCCTCTCGCCCGAAGTCAGTTGGGATTGGCACCAGCTTCCCGAACAGGATTAAGCAGCAGAAGACGAATAAATACGAAAGAATGCAACATATTACATAAGAGACCAAACATTATTAAGGCTCCTGGGTTTTGCTGCACAATAATTAAGCAAGTGGAACAGTTAAAGTCTCCAGAAGGACTGTGGCAGATTCTCCAAGATACTCAGAAACACTTACAGCTCATTTCCTTACCAATTGTGGCTGGGACTTATTATTTAATAATACTAATTAAAGTAAAAGTAAAGGATGTACATCACACTAAATATTGACTCTGTTTAGTTTATTACTGTTTACTGCATGTTGCACTAATTTCTTGCTTTTAAGCAGAAAGATTTAATTTAATTATTTTTGAAGTTGTTATTCACTTCACAGCATGTCCTTGCATGTGACAAAGATTTTTGCACACTACTGCATGCTTTAGAGAAAATGTACATGCTTGGAGTATGAAGAAGAATGGTCAAGGTCATGTGATCAGGTACAATATGCGTATAAAATAAAATTAAAAAAAAAAAAAAGCTGGCCAGAGATTATTGGTTTTATTTTTGGTTATTTTGCAAGTGAGGCAAAGCAGGACACATTTTTTTGTGCCGCCAGCTTCTGAGCCTTATCAGTTCTTCAGGAAGTCACTACAGACTGTGTGCAAACTACCAGACAAAGGTTCTCCTTCACTAGTACTCTATAAGCAAACAAATATCATGAGATATTGTGAAAATATGAAGTATCATGATGCATGTGAAGCATATGGAGTATTTTTTTTTTGTCAAATCATCCACCATTAGCAATTGGAAATTGGATTTTTTAATTTTTTTTTTGGATTTTAGGCAAAGTTTCATGCTGAGAAAACGCTGAGTTGGGGTTTAACAAATAATCTGATCATCTGTTGATAATCTGTAGAATAATAATGCTGTGGTTTTAAAAAAAAATCTGAAAAAATAGCATGTTTGTAAGGTTTATTATACAGGAAACCATGGCGTGCAGGTCAAAGGGAATAATTTATCATCAGCGCAGGAAAGAGGACAGGAGACGTCTCAGTGATGGTGTTTCTGCTGAAACTGGCGTCCGCAGTAACCACACGTGCCCACTTTGGTCACTTTGTCCTGTGAAAACGCACCATGTATTAACGTCAAAAATCCTGTATCATTTAACATCTCGTGGATTTCCTGCAATACTACATCCACCAAATAACTGCACGTTTACTGAACTTGCTAATTTCTGATGCATAAAGCAAGCTGTTCTTTCTATCTCAAAAAACTACCAAGAAAAACCACATGATAATTTATAGCACAGCAACAGGATTACCAGGTTGATATAAACTTTTGGATGCCCCAGAGCTCCTCCACCTCCATCACAGGACACCACTCGAGCTTCGACATCTCCGACTTGCTCCTCCGCCACCAGATTTATGGCAAAATTCTGATTCACCTGCACAGTAACAAAGCGTACAGCCATTTCACAATACAGCAATTAGGTTCCCATCATATTTATCATTCAAACAGAAAACGACTAGGTTTACCTCTTTTTGCCTCCCCACAAATCTCGCTCTTCGTACATCATTTTCATCAAAAACCTGCAAAGGAGGAGAACAGTATTTCAACATACCCTTGTCTGTAAACACGCGGTGTTTCCATGCATGCAAACCCATTCAGGTGGCGAAATGATTCTTCTTTGCTGCTCTGAGTTCCATTTATTTTCTTTACAATATGATAAACATGTGGTCAAAGTGCTGTCTGATAGAAGTTAAATCCATGCAAGGTACAGCATATAGATATTACAACAGAATAACACACTGACTATCTGCCCTCTTATTCATACATGAGCTCACAGATGCTGATAATTGGCTAGTGGTGTGTGTGAGCGTGTGTGTGTGTGAGAGAGAGAGAGAGAGAATGCCCATCCCATCAAGGGGACACAAGGGGACACCCAGACATTGTCAGAATTTAAATTTGCCCGAAGTCAGAGCAAAACACAACGACCCCCCCACCCTCGGGGCAAAACACCGATCGGCGACCTCACCCCCGCCTCAGGGCAAAACACAGATTTTCATAACTTTTTGCGCGTATTTAGTATATGGGAGGGGCCTCTTATGGCTGGGGGGAGGGCCTTGGGCCGGTGGCCCCACCTACCCCATAGCGCCGCCCCTGGTGCGCCCATGTCCACACAGACAATAATTCAAGCTCAGGATCGAATCCACTTGATATAACCCCGATCTGACATAGCAAACCCCACCCGCTCAAGTTTGTCAATTTGGTACTATTTGTTAGAAATACTCTTCCTGTTTACTGAAAAAAAAGAAAAAAGAGAAAAAAAAAGGTTCTCTGATTTCTTGTGTGCTCATCATGAGCCTTCGTTAGCATCAGGACCACTCTGATAAGCACTTAGAGCTTATTTCTTCTGTCTTATGGAAAGAAGTCCTTACCCATACCTAACGTCAATCAGTGTTTAAATCGCACCTAAAACACCTCTGCTTCATTTAGTGCACCTGGAACAGTTTCTACTTTCACCCATGCAGGAAAAGCATTTAAACACCATACAGGGGAATTTAATACAGGAGCAGTTCAAGGTGGCTGCCGTGTAGTTCTGACCCACATTCAGGCATTTCATTTATTAAATATAAATCCACCGTGATCCTTTTGTTGTCAATATACAGTACTGATTGTAGATCCCTGAACAAAACAAAACAATCATCAGGATTTCTAAACGCGACGTGTCGGCTGTGTTAATGATGAACACTCGGAGGGAGAGGAAACGGTGTGAATCAAGCAGCATTGCAGAGCAGAGATAAAAGTATCCACTTCTTTCACAGAAATTTCAGTTGACTGCTTTTAGGTGTACTTCCATATGACCGTACTCTACATCACTGTGTTTTTTAAATGAGTTATCAGAGACATTAGCCGTTGGGTGGGTGTTTACCAATGCCACACTTCAGCACAGTGTCATTTTTTATTGATATATTTTTTAAACTTTATGGCGTTTTTGCTACAGAGTATTTCGTGTTTATCTGGAATTTAGTTAAAGAAATAAACAGCTTTTGTACAATGGGGACGAAACTTTTCAGTACAGCATGTTTTTCCCCCCACGGATAATGTCACTAATTTATCAGCAGAGAATTTATTCTCTCATGCTTATATTTATGCTGCAACAACAACAACAACAACAATAAAAAGTATTCCCTAAAGTGTGTATTTATATAATAATAATAATAATAATAATAATAATAATAATAATAATAATAATTTTCTATCATGCTTATTTTAATTCAATAATAATAATAATAATTATTATTGTTAATAATAATTCTCTAATGCTTATATTTATACAATAATATAATAATAATAACAAATATATTCTCTCATGCTTGTATTTATGCATTATTATTATTATTATTATTATTATTTCTGAGGTTTGTCTACCTTGCTCTTCCATTTCAACGCTACCCACCTTCCCACACCTACCCACATTCAATAATAAAAACATTAAATTAAACCACTACTACAAAATAAAACAAAATACGAACTAAAAAGATATAATGATGTACAGTTTAAAGTCTGAACCGGTACATTATGTCCTCAGCTTGTCTCTGAAACAGGAATGAGCTGTAGCCTCTTTTCCCACTCACATTCCCACAAGTCCCGCCTCCCCACATTCGGATTGGCCGCTCATTATACACAGTAGCCAATCACGGAGCCGAACCGTTTGTCAGAACGACCTCTAAGCCAATCATAGAGCTGGGGGTGTGATTTGTCGTCACTCAAATGCGGTGGGGGAAAAAATCCTAATGCTAACCTTTAGCATCACATCCAGCTGGAGCTTTTATAGCTTAAACAAATGAACCGGGCTTTAATCAGCGTTACCTGTCCCGTGTGAGTGATCTTTTCTCCGGAGCTAGAAACTGCAACACTGTATCGCTGAACCGGTAGCGCAGAAAGTCTTGAAGTTGTGAGGAAAGTCCTCGTATTTTTAGCGAAGGACAAGATCTTGGGCAGGATGGCCGCCATGTTTTTCCCACAAGTCCCTTCGGGCGGAGCTGTTAGCTCTGTGGGTGTGATGTGTGGTATTGCTCCCTCCTGACACCTGCTGTTCGGGAGCGTTAGTTTGGTCCTGTATGGCCTGTGGGTCATTAGACACAGAT